>CM053576.1:76181513-76192302 GCA_028646485.1 Cryptoprocta ferox | reverse complement strand
CATATGATCCTGTCGATAGATGCAGAAAAAGCATTTGACAAAATACAGCATCCTTGCTTATATCTGTTTTGAGCATGGTCCTGGCTGTGATTTCTTCTTGACCATTCTTTTGAGGAGAATTCATCTGTTTTGTCATTTTGGCTAAGCTTCTGTCTTTTGCATATTTTAAAAGCTTGTTATGTTTCCTCCACCTGAGAATACTACTGTATAAAAAAGGAGTCATATACTGTCCTGGGCCTGGCACTCCAGGAAGTGTTGCTAGTGTATGCTGTGTGCACTCTGCTGTTGGAGTTTGGCTGCTCTTTCCCTCTGGTCAGTCTTCTGGAGAGCCCTACCTTGCTTGCAATGGTGGAATGTTTGAACCCTTAACTACAAGTGCTTTGGTGTGTTTGAAGCAACCCTGGAAAAAATAAGGTGGCGGGGAAAGCCTGATCTCAAAAAAAGAGAAAAGGAAAGAGAAAAAAAAACCCTAAACAGAATCAGAATACTTTAAGACTGATGCCAAAGAAAAAGGAAGAAAAAAATGGGAAGGGAAAAGCAGAAGAAGAGAAATAAGAGGGAAAAAGAAAAGAAATAAAAAGTTGGATCCAAAAAGAAAGGAAGGAAGGGAGGGAGAAAGGAAAGGAAAGGAAAAAATAAAACCCCTCCACACACAGGAAACTAAAAGCCTAATTACCAAAGAAAAACAGAATAAGGAAGAAAAAGAAAAAAGAGCTGTATGTTAGTGCATTGGGGCTGCTGGCTGTGCTATTCTGGAGGAGAGACAGTGTATGTTGGCTCAGAGTCAGTCTTGCCCCAGTACAAAAGCAGTTGCCAGGCATGGAGGGGCAGGGTTTGGGTGTTCAGGCTGGGGAAGAGGGGTGGCACTACCTCAGTCTCTTGTCCCCAGACTGGGGATCTCAACCCCTCCTGTTCAGGCAGCCCTCACAGAATAGCGAGGGTAGTCAGCTTGCCCTGCGCAGCAACGCTTATGCATTTTTTTTCCTTTGGTGTGCAGCTGGGATTCAAAACCACGTGGAAACGCTTCCCTCTTCCAGAGTAGAGCCTTTCTACCCTGCTTATGAAAGGCCTTTGGCTGGCACCGGCAGGGTCTTTTGTCCTGGGGGAGGCAATAAACCCTCTTCCAAAAGTACTCCAGGAAGGGAACTGTTCCCTCCTAGTGTACTCTGGAGATCTCTATGCCATGCTTGCATTCCAGGCCAGGTCCCTTCTCCCCAGAATTACACACCACAGTTCTGCTCTGGAGAAAGTCACACACATTCAAAACCTCACAGTTTAAGCTCCAAAAGCTGTTTGGGGTGGGGAGGGGGGAATAAAAAAACAACACTTGGACACTGAGTACTTCTCGCTCCCCAGTCCACGGTCCAGAGAGGTTTTCCTCTTGTGGTAACTTGATGCTGCACTATCTCACCCATCTCTCTTTCCCTCCCTTTTGTCTCTTCACAAAAGGGCACTGCCATTTTTCTCTCCCCCAATTCATATCCACGGATCTTGCACCTAGCAAGGTGTCTCCCTCCAAGTATAGAGATCCATCTGCCACTCTGCAGATTGATTTTCTGGGTGTTCCAAGTAATCTGGCCTCAATACAGCTGTGTTTGAGGAACAAGGAAAGGCAGGGGTCCCCCTACTTCTCTACCATCTTAACTCCTCCTCCAGCCCTTATAAGTATTTTCCCACTCTTCTCTGCTCTTTCTGGGTATCCAATTACATTTATGTTATACTACTTAATATTATCCACTGGCCACTAAAGCTCTGTCATTATTTTCAGTATTTACTACCTCTCTGTGTTTATGTTACACTGCTTGACATTGTCCACTGGCTCAGTTCATTTTCTTTTCTTTTTTTTCTCTGTGTGCTTAATGTTGGATTGTTTTTATTGTTTTAAGGTCATTGATCTTTTATTCTTTAGTGTCTGTCTTGTTTACTCCTTTCCAGTGACCTTTTCATTTTAGATACTGTATTTTAAATTTTTAGTTCCATTTGTTTTTTTAAATATCATTTCATCTTTCATTATGCTGTGTTTCCCCTTAAATGTGTTTGTATCAATAAATGTGTGCATATGTATATGTCTGTTTGAAAGTTATTTTTGCTAATTCCATTATCTCTACCATTTCTAGGTCCACTTCAAGTGACCGATTTTTCTCCTTGTTAGGGCCACATTTTCTTTGTACTTCTCATATCTAGTATATTGTCATGAGTAGCTAGAGTTAATGAATTTTGTTGCTGAGTGCTGGACTTTGTTGTATTCCTTTAAAGAAAGTACAGATGGTAATATTTTTATACTATCTTTAGTTATGGAAATCCCTTTAAGTTGATTTCTGAGTACTATTAAGGTGACTCCAGGAATACCTTATATATTCCTTTTCTTCTTGTATGATAAGTGCCCCCAGTCTGGTATCAATGGTATATCCGAGTACTTTTTATTTCTTTTAGTAGCAGATGGTTACCAGAGTTAAGACTGGGTGCGCATGTACTTTTTCTACTGTTTGTCATTGTTTTCTAGAGGAGAGAGATAGAATGAAAGTAGTCAAAATATTCTTTTATAAAGGGCTACACAGTAAATATTTAAGTCTTGCAGGTCACATAGTATCTGTCATTATTCAATTTTCCATTGTAGCTTGAAAGTAGACACAAGCAATATATAAACAAATGAGTATGGGTGTTTAATAACACTTAATTTACAAAAATTGGTTGTAGGTTGGATTTGGTTCACAGGCTGTACTTCAATGACCTCTGTTATACAACATTTTTAGAAAACGGTTTTAGAATATTTCTACAAATATTATTCCCACTAGTATAATTATGAAAACATTCTAAGATTTCATTGCAATTCCTTTGTTTTTAGAGATATGCCACAAGAGATAAATGTATGTATTTCAAATTGATTTTAAAATACTTTTTTCATGTAATCATGCCACCAAATTGATGTATTAAGTTCCTTAATTTAATTTTGATTGTGGCATTTGAGGAATAATTGAAATGATTCTAAATTAGATTTTAAAAAATGGTACATTCGGTGAGGTCTAACTTCAATCTCTGTTTTCTTCACATTGTTCCTTTCATTCCACTTGAGGTCGTCATGATGATTTATTCATCTTTTATGGAAAATACATAATATCAAATATGCATATATGTTCATCTAAACCCGTTTTAGTGTTTTAATAGCACACTAAACCCATTGTTCATTAACTTGATTTTTTTCTTAACTCCATATATCTTGGCAATGACTCCATAGCAGTATAAAGAAAGATCAGAAGACTTTTTAAAATTATGATAATTATACAAGCATTATTTGGAGATACTGTAGGTTCAAATCCAGACCACTACAATATAATGAGTCAAATGAATTTTTTGGCTTCCTAGTGTATTTCTACTTACATTTATACTATACTGTAGTCTATTAAGTATGTAATAGAATACAGTACAATAAAAAACAGTATACATACCTTAATTTAAAAATGCTTTATTGCTAAAAATTGCTAACCATTATCTGAGCTTTCAGTGAGTTGTAATATTTTTGCTGGTGGAGAGTCTTGCCTTGATGTTGACGGCAGCTAGGTGATCAGGTGGTAGTTGCTTAAAGTTAGAGTGGCTGTGGCAATTTCTTAAAATAAGACAGCAATACAGTTTGCTGCATCAATGGACTCTTCCTTTCACAAACAATTTCTCTTTCGCATATAATGCTGTTTGATAACATTTTACCCACAGTAGACCTTCTTCCAAAATTGGAATTAATCCTCTCAAATCTTGCTGCTGCTTTATTGACTAAGTTTATGTAATACTTTAAATCCTTCTTTGCATTTCAACAGTTTTCACAGCATCTTCACTAGGAGTAGATTTCATCTTAAGAAACCACTTTCTTTCCTCATCCATAAGTAGCAGCTCTTCATTGGTTCAGGTTTTGTCATGAGATTGCAGCAATTCAGTCACAACTTCAGGTTCCACTTCTCTGTCTAGTCCTCTTGTTATCTTCACCACATCTGCAGTTATTTCCTCCACTGAAGGCTTGAACCCCTCAAAGTCATCCATGAGGGTTGGAATCAACTTCTTAGAAATTCCTCTTCATGTTGGTACTTTGACCTCTTTCCATGAATTGTGAATGTTCGTAATGGCATCTAGAATGGTGAATGATTTCCAAAAGGTTTTCAATTTACTTAGTGATCCATCAGAGGAATCACTATATATGGCAACTATGAAACATATTACTTTAATAATAAAACTTGCAAAATGAAATTCCTCCTTTCTCCATAGGCTGCAGACTGGATGTTGTGTTAGGAGGCATGAAAACAATATGAATCTCCTTGTATAGCTCCATCAGACCTCTTTGGTGACCAGGTGCATTGTCATTGAGCAGTAATATTTTGAGGGGAATCTTTTTAACTAAGCAGTAGGTCTCAACAGTGAGCTTAAAATAATCAGTAAAGCATGTTGTAAACAAAGGTGCTTTCACCCAGGCTTTGTCCCTCCATTACTAGAGCACAGAGTAGATTAGCATTAATTCTTAAGGGCTGCTAGGATTTTTGGAATGGCAAATGAGCACTGGTTTCAATTTAAAGTCACCAGCTGCATTACTCTCTAACAAGACAGTCAGCCTCTCCTTTGAAGCTTTGAAGCCAGTATTGACTTCTGTAGCTAATAAAGTCCTCCATGGCATCCGCTTCCAATAGAAGGCTGTTTCTTCTACATTGAAAATCTGTTGTATAGTATAGCTACTTTTGTTCATGATCTTAGCTAGATCTTTTGGATAACTTGCTGCAGCTTCTACATCAGCACTTGCTACTTTACCTTGAATTTTTATGTTATGGAGATGGATTCTTAAATCTCATGAATCAACTCTGCTAGCTTCAGACTTTTCTTCTGCAGCTTCCTAACCTCTCTGAGCCTTAAAAGAATTGAAGAAAGTTAGGGCTTAGGGCTTTGCTCTAGATTAGGTTTTGGCTAAGGGAAATTCTGGCTGGTTTGATCTTCTCTCCAGACCACTAAAACTTTTTCCATATCAGCAATAAATCTGTTTTGCTTTCTTGTCTGTCATTGATGGGTTCACTGGAGTGGTGCTTTTCATTTCCTTCAAGAACTTTTCCTTTGCATTCACAACTTGACTGTTTAGTGCAGAGGCCTAGCTTTCAGCCTGTCTTGGCTTTTGATGTGCCTTCCTCACTTACTTTAATCATTTCTAGCCTTTGATGCAAAGTGAGAGACATGCAGGTCTTCCTTTTACTCGAACTACTTAGAGGTTACTGTAGGACTATTAATTGGCCTAATTTCGACACTGTTTTGTCTCAGGAAATAGGCACAAGGAGATGGAGAGAGATGGGGAAGTGCTCAGTCAGTAGAGCAGTCAGAACACACACATTAGTTAGTTCACCATCTTCTATGCACATGGTTTATGGTGCCCCAAAACAATCATAATAGTAGCATCAAAGATCACTGATCAGAGGTCACCATAAAAAATTCAATAACAATGAAAAATCTTGAAATATTGTGAGAATTACAAAACTATGACAGTGACACAAAGTGAGCAAATACTATTGGAAAAAATGGTGCCAATAGACTTCCTTAATGCAGGATTACCACAAAACCTTCAATTTTGTAAAAAAAAAAAAAAAAAAAAAAAGCAGTATTTATGATGTGCAATAAAGTGAAATGCAATAATACAAGGTATGCCTATAAATATATTAGTGCAATAAACATGAAAACCTAGTAAGCACAAATAATATTTTACAAAAATATAAATGGCTAAAAATAACATACTAAACAAATGAATTCAACTCATCCAGTAGCCACAAGAGAAAATTCATACAAGTTGAAAATATAGCTCCTGAAAGGAAGCAGAAAGTTTTATTTATGAGTTCTATGAAAACCTCAAAAACATGCAATTTGCAATAACATAAAATTTATGTTAGCAATTTTTCTAACATAAAAATATCTGCCCCTGTAATTAAATTTGGTAAGAAAAATAAATTTCCACATATTTAAAATGATTTATTGTTCTGATTTATATAAGAAAGATGATTTACATAAACATTGAGTTGAATACTAAAATTTATGTGCATATAACTATTTGATACATTATTTAATATACATCTTTATCTTCAAAGTTAATTTTCCTCAAATCTACAAACTATAGAACTTCAATATATTAACACATTATCAGAAACAAGTATTTTATTCCTGATTTTTAAAACTTACTGATCAAATTTTCTGATCTGAAGTTATAATAGATAAAAGAAATAAGTAATAGAAGAATTATGTCAGCATTTTACTTTATCTTTAATTGAAATACAACAACATGAATTCTGAAAGCAATTTTGGACAAGGTAAACTTGAACAGCTATAATTAGAATTTAAATTTCATTTATCAATTGGTTTGAACTAAGTTAAACATTACAGCCAGGACTGCTAGAACATGGTATTCTTTTTTTTTTTTTTTTTTTTTAGTGTTTATTTTTCAGAGAGAAAGAGAGAGAGAGAGTCAGAGTGTGTGCAGGGAGGGGCAGAGAGAAGGGGAGACAGAATCTGAAGCAGGCTCCAGGCTCTGCGTTGTCAGCCCAGAGCCCAACATGGGGCTCAAACTCATGAGTGGTGAGAGATCATGACTGGAGCCGAAGTCGGATGCTGACTGAGCCACCTAGGTGCCCCTAGAACATGGTATTCTTAAATATGCATAAGCTGTTGCATGTCTTTGTAGTGCTTTTTTATTTCATACAAACTTACCAGTCCCTGGAAACATTATAAAAATTAGAAAAGATTGTAACAATAATATGTTATCAGTTAATGACTGCTCCAAAGTATGATTTAAAGAGGAAAATCTATTCAAGATTGTTTTTTGGTTTTAGATATTTTGTTGTAAATTTGCATTTTCATTCCTGTGGTATATTCAAAAGTCATCTGTGAAAGGTAGTAAGAACTCAGTAACAGCAAGTTTTTTATTTTTAATCCTAGATAACACAGACAGGATATGTGTAAATATTTAAACCTGGATCATGGCCAAAGACTATCAGTGTTTGTCATCTTTTGTGCAGTGGAAGCCAATTTCACTTAATAGTGCTAAATGATGATACTAATTTAAGGCAATTTGGCAAATGGGAAATTATAAAATTGTTACTGAGAATGACAAAAAGTAAGTGGCTTATTCTTCTGAGTATTTTTCTGAAAACTTCCTTCCAGGTTAGTAACACTTTAATAATAAAACCATCCACCAACTAGATAACCTGGTTGGGTGGCAATAAAAGTTGGGATTTATCAGTCAACTCTATTGCCATCTATGTTGTCCATTTAGACTTGTTAATTTTAATCTTATACAATAAAACTCTAAAAACAGACCAGTAAAACAAAAAATGACTATCCAACTGGCAATGTCTCCTATGCCTTGTGCCTCCCAGACACATGATTCTAAACTTAGCATGTGGTAACACAGTCCACTAGCATGTGAGAATTTTGATGGCTGTGCCTGAGGGGTGGATCCATGTTTTATAGAGCTTAAAGTTTGTATAATTTGAGAAGTACTTCTTAAGAAAAAATTTAAAATTTCAAATACAAAATTAGGCACTGGAAAGGCATGTACAAATAAGAGGCATGGAAGCTTAAGCTTCATTAATTTTGTGGTAAATTCTCCTCTGCATCTGGCACATAGTAGATATTCCATTATTATTTATGGAATGATTTTTTAATTAATCAT
Organism: Cryptoprocta ferox; assembly: GCA_028646485.1. Taxonomy (NCBI): domain Eukaryota; kingdom Metazoa; phylum Chordata; class Mammalia; order Carnivora; family Eupleridae; genus Cryptoprocta; species Cryptoprocta ferox. The sequence continues at coordinate 76,184,624 of CM053576.1, read as the reverse complement.
AATTGAATTTGAACTCAGGGTGAGTGGAAGGGCATGGCAACCCTGGTAGTGGCCTCTTGAAATGTCTTAATGTATGATTTAACAGTACATTGGCCTTAGTCTCAATCAGCTTTACTGTATATCCATTATTCATATATGTACTGGTCTGGTCAGATATAAAACATGAAAATAGAATATAAAGCCACGTGGCTTTTATTTTCTTGACTCATTTAGAATATGACCATTTCACAGAGGTATATGAACACATTAAGTTGTATATCCAACATTTAAATTAAATTCCAACACTAAAACTATCCAAAAGTTAAAAAATAAGTGAACCTAGAGGATAGTTATATATAGACTATCCTCTATACAAGTGATATAGACACTAGATACTATATATGTATTGCATCAGACCCTAAAGATTCATCAGCTGTGTCAACTGAGGGGCATGGAGTTAAAGGGACATATTTTCTACTACATTTTGCTAAAGACTACATTCAGACAAGTGAATGGCAAGGAGGTTCATAAGTGTATCAACAAGTAAATATACTGTTTCTAAATAGAAAGATTAAAGAATGAAAACCTTCATGGTACAGATATAATAACAACTTATGAACTGCTGAGGTTTACCCTCTTCAAATTAATGACCTCATTCTTTAAAACAATTAAAAAATAAATAGGAAAAAGCATAGAATTAAGGAAAAAGGAGGGAGTGAGAGAAACATGGTCCTGAAATAATTTGTGGGTCATAGATCTTATAGCCAACATTTACATCACTGCTAAACATAAACTACTAAAGTTAGTAACTCACTAAGAAAACCATATATATATGGGTATGTTTCTTTCTCTTTGGTTTATATGCTTGTGGAATAGTGCTGTAGAGCCTTATTGTTAGGCTCAGTCTTTGATATTCTTGACCATTTGCTTTGACATAAGAATTTTTTTATTTTTTTTCCTTTATAGTTTATTGTCAAATTGGTTTCCATATAACACCCAGTACTCACCCCATAAGTGCCCTCCTCCATGCCCATCATCGCCCTTTCCCTCTCCCCCACCCCCTCAGCACTCAGATTGTTCTCAGTATTCAAGAGTCTCTCATGGTTTGCCTCCCTTCCTCTCCCCAACTATTTTCCCCCTTCCCCTCCCCCATAGTCCTCTGTTAACTTCCTCCTGTTCCACTTACAAGTGAAAACATATGGTATCTGTCCTGCTCTGCCTGACTTATTCCACTTAGCATAACACCCTTGAGTTCCATCCACGTTGCTACGAATGGCCAGATTTCATTCTTTCTCATTGCCATGTAGTATTCCATTGTATATATAAACCACATCTTCTTGATCCATTCATCAGTTGATGGACATTTAGGCTCTTTCCATGATATGGCTGTGGTTGAAAGTGTTTCTATGAACATTGTGCCATTATGCATCAGCACTCCTGTATCCCTTGGGTAAATTCCTAGCAGTGCTATTGCTGGGTCATAGGGGAGTTCTATTGTTAATTTCTTGAGGAACCTCCACACTGTTTTCCAGAGCGGCTGCACCAGTTTATATTCCCACCAACAGTGTAGGAGGGTGCCCGTTTCTCCACATCCTTGCCAGCATCTGTAGTCTCCTGATTTGTTCATTTTAGCCTCTGTGACTGGCGTGAGGTGGTATCTCCATGTGGTGTTGATTTGTATTTCCCTGATGATGAGAGACGCTGAGAATCGTTTCATAAGTGTCTGTTGGCCATCTGGATGTCCTCTTTGGAGAAGTATCTATTCATGTCTTCTGCCCATTTCTTCACTGGATTATTCATTTTTCAGGTGTGGAGTTTGGTGAGTTCCTTGTAGATTTTGGATACTAGCCCTTTATCCGATATGCCATTTGCAACTATCTTTTCCCATTCCGTTGGTTGCCTATTAGTATTACTGACTGTTTCCTTTGCCGTGCAGAAGCTTTTTATCTTGATGAGGTCCCAATAGTTCATTTTTGCTCTTGATTCCCTTGCCTTTGGGGATGTGTCGCGTAGGAAATTGCTGCGGTTGAGGTCATAGAGGTTGTTTCCTGCTTTCTCCTCTAGGGTTTTGATGGTTTCCTGTCTCACGCTCAGGTCCTTCATCCATTTTGAGTTTATTTTTGTGTATGGTGTAAGAAAGTGGTCAGTATCATTCTTCTGCATGTTGCTGTCCAGTTCTCCCAGCACTGTCTGTTAAAGAGGTTGTCTTTTTGCCATTGGATACTCTTTCCTGCTTTGTCAAAGATTAATTGGCCATACATTTCTGGGTCGATTTCTGAGTTCTCTAATCTTTTCCACTGGTCTATGTGTCTGTTTTTGAGCCAATACCATACTGTCTTGATGACGATAGCTTTGTAGTAGAGTCTAAAGTCTAGGATTGTGATGCCTCCCGTTTTGTTTTTCTTCTTCAATATTACGTTGGCTATTCAGGGTCTTTTGTGGTTCCATACAAATTTTAGGAGTGTTTGTTCTAGCTTTGAGAAGAATCCTGGTGCAATTTTGATTGAGATTGCATTGACTGTGTAGATTGCTTTGGCTAGTATTGACATTTTAACAATATTCTTTTGATCCATGAGCATGGAATGTTTTTTCATTTCTTTGTGTCTTCTTCAATTTTCTTCATAAGTATTCTAGAGTTTTCAGCATACAGATCTTTTACATTTTGGTTAGGTTTATTCCTAGGTATATTATGGTTTTTTGTGCAATTGTGAATGGGATCAGTTTCTTGATTTCTCTTTCTGTTGCTTCATTATTGGTGTATAAAAATGCAACCAATTTCTGTATGTTGATTTTGTACCCTGTGACTTTGCTGAATTCATGAATCTGTTCTAGTAGGCTTTTGGTGGAGTCGGTCAGATTTTCCATGTAGAGTATCATGTCATCTGCGAAAAGTGAAAGTTTGACTTCATCCTTGCCAATTCTGATGCCTTTTATTTCCTTTTGTTGTCTGATTGCTGATGCTAGGAACTCCAGCACTATGTTAAACAACAGTGGTGAGAGTGGACATCCCTGTCGTGTTCCTGATCTCAGGGGGAGAGCTCTCAGTTTTTCCCCATTGAGGATGATATTAGCTGTGGGCTTTTCATAGATGGCTTTTATAATGTTTAAGGAAGTTCCTTCTATCCCGACTTT
>CM053576.1:76170028-76181413 GCA_028646485.1 Cryptoprocta ferox | reverse complement strand
TCTTTTGTTAACATGATGTATCACATTGATGGATTTGCGAATACTGAACCAGCCCTGTAACCCAGGAATGAATCCCACTTGATCATGGTGGATAATTCTTTTATATGCTGTTGAATTCGATTTGCTAGTATCTTGTTGAGTGTTTTTGCATCTGTATTCATCAAGGATATTGGCCTGTAGTTCTTTTTTTTGCTAGGTCTCTGTCCGGTTTGGGAATCAAAGTGATGCTGGCTTCGTAGAATGAGTCCGGAAGTTTTCCTTCCATTTCTATTTTTTGGAATAGCTTGAGAAGAATGGGTCCTAACTCTGCTTTAAATGTCTGGTAGAATTCCCCAGCAAAGCCATCTGGCCCAGGACTCTTATTCGTTGGGAGATTTTTGATAACTGATTCAATTTCTTCACTAGTTATGGGTCTGTTCAGATTTTCTCGCTTCCCGTTTGAATTTTGGTAGTGCGTGTGTGTTTAGGAATTTGTCCATTTCTTCAAGGTTGTCAAGTTTGTTGGCATATAATTTTTCATAGTATTCCCTGATAAGTGCTTGTATTTCTGAGGGATTGGCTGCAATAGATCCATTTTCATTCGTGATTTTGTCTATTTGGGTGCTCTCTCCTTTCTGAGAAGCCTGGCTAGAGGTTTATCAATTTTGTTTTTGTTTTTGTTTGTTTGTTTTTTTTTTCTTTCAAAAAACCAACTCTTGGTTTGATCGATCTTTTCAACTTTTTTTTTTATTCTATATTGTTTATTTCTGCCCTGATCTTTATTATTTCTATTCTTCTGCTGGGTTTGGGGTGCTTTTGCTGCTCTGCTTCTAGTTCCTTTAGGCGCACTGTTAGATTTTGTATTTGTGCTTTTTCTAGGTTCTTGAAATAGGCCTGGAGTGCAATGTACTTTCCTCTTAGGACTGCCTTTGCTGTATCCCAGAGAGTTTGGGTTGTTGTATTTTCATTTTCATTTGTTTCCATATATTTTTTAATTCCTTCTCTAATTGTCTGATTGGCCCATTTTTTCTTTAGTAGGGTGTTGTTTAACCTCCATGTTTCTGGAGGTTTTCCAGAATTTTTCCTGTGACAGATTTCAAGTTTCATAGCATTGTGAACTAAAAGTGTACACGGTATGATCTCAATTCTTTTTACATTTACTGAGGGCTGCTTTATGACACAGCATGTGATCTTGGAGAATGTACCATGCACACTCAAGAAGAAAGTGAATTCCCTAGCCTCAGGATGTAGAGTTCTAAATACATCTGTCAAATCCATCTGATTCAATGCGTCGTTCAGGTCCTTTGTTTCCTTAGTGATTTTCTGTCTAGTTGATGTATCCATTGCTAAGTGGAGTTTAAAGTCCCCTGCTATTAGCATATTCTTATCAAGAAGATTGTTTCTGTTTGTGATTGTTTTATGTATTTGGGTGCTCTCAAATTTGGCACATAGAGTTTATAATTGTTAGCTCTTCCTGATGGATAGGACCTATAATTATTATAAAATGGCTTTCTTCATCTCTTGTTACTGCCTTTACTTTAAAGTCCAGTTTGTCTGATATAAATATGGCTACTCCAGCTTTCTTTTGACTTCCAGTCACATGATAGATATTTCTCCATCCCCTTACTTTCAATCTGAAGATGTCCTCAGGTCTAAAATGAGTCTCTTGTAGACAGCAAATAGATGAATTTGTATTTTTTATCCATTCTGTTACCTTACGTGTTTTGATTGGAGCATTTCGTCCATTTACATTCAGCATTGTTATTGAAAAATATGGGTTTAGAGTCCTTGTGTTCTCTGTAAGATTCATGGTTGTAGTGGTGTCTCTGGTACCTTGTGTTCCTTACAACATTTCCCTCATAGTGTCCCTCTTAGGATTTCTCATAGGGCTGGTTTAGTGGTGATGAGTTCATTCAATTTTTGTTTGTTTGGGAAAACTTTGATCTCTCCTTCTATTCTGAATGACAGGCTGGCTGGATAAAGAATTCTTGGCTGCATATTTTTCCTGTTCACGACATTGAATATATCCTGCCATTCCTTTCTGGCCTGCCAAGTTTCAGTAGATAGGTCTGCAACTACTCTGATAGGGCCCTTTTATCCCTAGCTGCTTTCAGAATTCTGTCTTTATCCTTACATTTTGCTAGTTTCACTATGATATGTCATGCAGAAGATCAATTCAAGTTATGTCTGAGGGGAGTTCTCTGTACCTCTTGGATTTCAATGTCTGTTTCCTTCCCCAGATTGGGGAAGTTCTCAGCTATAATTTGTTCAGGTACCCCTTCAGTCCCTTTCTCTCTCTTCTTCTTCTTTTGGAATTCCTATGATAAGGATATTATTCCATTTGATTATATCACTCAGTTCTCAAATTCTCCTTTTGTGCTCCTGGATCAATTTCTCTCTCTTTTTCTCGGCTTTCTCTTTTTCTATGATTGTTTCTTCTGATTCACCTATTTTCTTCTCTGCCTTTTCAATCTGTGCAATGGCCACCTCCATTTTGTTATACACCTCATTTATAGCATTTTTTAATTCGTCACAACTATTTTTAAGGTCCATAATATTTGTAGCAATAGATTCTCTCGTGTCTTCTATGCCTTTTTCAAGCCCAGTGATTAATTTTATGACTATTGTTCTAAATTCTTGGTCAGTTATGTTGCTTATATCTGTTTTCCCCAATTCTTTAGCTGTCTCCTTCTTCCTGGAATTTCTTTAGAGGAGAGTTCTTCCATTTCATCATTTTGGCTAGTTTTCTGTCTCTTGTAAGTTTTAAAAGCTTGTTATGCGCCCTGCACCTACGAGTTCTGCTATAGTAAAGGAGGCTCATTGACTGTCCAGGGCCTGTCTCTTCAGGAAGTGTTCTTTTAATGGTGTCCCTTGGTCTCTCTTCTCATGCCTTTGGTTATTTTATTTCCCTACTTGTAGTGATATTTGGGACTCTCCACCATGTGTACTTTGGCTTGTTTCTTGAGGTAGCCCTGAAAAGGGAAACAGACAAACACACAGGGAACAAAAGCATGCAAATGCACAGACAAATCAAGCAAATAAACAAACCTAAAGGAATAAAAAGAAAACAAAAACAACAAATGACAAAGGGCAGTCTAAAAGCATAAAACCAGAAATCCCAGCTACAAATGAAGAGCAGGGTAGAGGCAGTGCTGATGGAAGAGCATATACAAAAAGAGAAATGACAGGGGTGGGGAGAAAGATAAATTGTACATTAACCAGGGAGAGAGACTAAAAGGCTTAATTCAGAGAGAGAAAAAGGAGAATATGGTAGGAGGCGAGGAGAAAGAAACGAAGATGTTACCCAGAGAAACTATATAATCTGATTATTCCAGAGATAGAGAAAGGAAGGTAATGATGGAGGTGTAGAATATGCATCAAGAGAATGGATTAAATGTGATTGTTTAAGCAAACCTATAACCAGAGTGCCCAGTCCAGTGGAGGGGAGAGATAAGAATGAGATAAGGGAGAATATATCTGAGTAGCAAGAATTGATCTAGAGTTAATCATGCAATGCATCAATGCTGGTCTTGCCCCAGACACTGGTTAAAAAAAAACAAAAAAAACCCCCCAAAAAACCCCAAAAAAAACACAGCTCTCCAGCGCGGATGGGCGTGGTTTGGTGTAGGCAGATCTCCCCTCCCCTATGGGTCCCTTGGGCCGCTCCCTGAGGCCCCAGCTTGATGGTTGTGGGGAGAAAAATGGCGGCCCCCCTTCCTTTCTTGACCCAAGCATTGCAAATCACTCTTGTAGGTCCGATCTCCTTGTGCCGCGGGCGTAGCCAAGGTGGGCATTGTTCTTTGTCTCTCGTCCAGCCTCGTTTCCAGATCTTAGTCTGTGTGCTTTAATGATACCGCCCAAAATGTATTCCTGCAGGCCGGGGTGCTTCCTAGCTGGGGATGGATTAGGGGGAGTAGGGGAGCGGTTCCTTCTGATGCCAACTGAGTCCCTTGCATACCGTCTAGCCTCGGGGGGAATTTCTGGGACTGGGGCACCCAGCCCAAAGAAAGCTCCACAGTTAGAGATAGGATCTCTTTCCGAATGCCCTGCAGTTAGAGATGGGATGATAGGATACCTCTCTCTCCTGGGCTGAGGTTTTTCTCTTCTCCAGAGACAGTTCTATGAGCAGTTTCAGCCACTCTTTCTCTTCCTCTCATCTCTCCAAGGAGGGGGCTCTCTCCCCTCCATGCCTAAGACTCCCGGCCTATTTTTATCTTCCCCAGTTTGCAGTCATGCACCTATGACTCTCTCTTCTTAGTGGACTCTGTCTCTTTTCCTCCCAGACTCTTGTGGTTCAGCATCCTTGGGCTTCAGCCCTTCTTTGTTTGAGAGATGCAGGCGGGACGTAGGGAATTCCCTATTTCTCCTCCATCTTGCCTCCTCCGCCTTGACATAAGAATTTTAAGATCAACTTGTCAAGTTCCACTAAAAGCTTGAAGTGTTTTTATTATAATTCTACTGAATTTTACAAATTATATGGGGTCAGAATTGATCTTTATCATGTATGGTCTTTTTCAGCCATAAGCAGCTGTGTCTATATTTTAGTCAGATGCTCACTTAGGTTGCCCAGTAATGGTTGGTAATTTGTTCTGAAATTTATTGCATATCTTTTTGCTTATTTTCAGTGAAGAATCACAAATTTTTCCAGAGAAGAGAAAATAGAAAAAAAAAGCCACCTAACTTATTTTATAAGGCTAATATAACCTTGAAAGCAGTCTGGGCTTATTAACTGTCAAGCTCAAGTAAAGTCATGGACTTTTCTTAAGAACATAGAAGTAAAAGCCTTAAATACTAGTAAATCAACTACAGTAGTGTATATTTTTAAATTAGTACAAATTTTTTCATTGAATAATAAGGACCCATTATGAAAATATTATGCCACTCTTGAATTAAAAGAAAAAACCCACATAATTATTTCACCTGATGTACAGTGAAGTAGCTTCCAGTTTTTCATTTTTATAAGTAATGCTGTCATTGTCGATCTTTGTACATACATTGTCACATCATTTTCTTAGGATTTTCCAAAAGTATATATAGGTAAATTTTAAATTCTAATACATTGTTAAGATACAGAATAAACAAACTTTTTCTGAAAAGATCCATATGGCAAATATAGAAGCAAAATTATGGCTATTATGTAAGTACTTACATATAGCAAGGAAAAAACAAACTTGCATAAATCTTTATTGACTAAATTAGAAATACAAAAAATAAGTAGTTTTGATAATACAAATCAACAAATGTAAATAATGGAATTCTTTTTTCTGGGGATAACATTATACTTAAATTAGGGTTGAAAGTTGGTGTTTCTTATCAGAAAAAACCTGCAAATGTTCATCTATTAATACTGATCTCTGATCAGATTGTATGTTTTCACTTTTGCAAATTTCTTTCCTCATAGATAGGTACTGCCACATATTAATATCATTAACCCATAGGCATGTGATTTTAATTGAGTATATTCACCAATTCAAAGATATTTTTAGAATTTCATCAACTAAAAGACTTATAGAATGCCATTCAGCATGTCATTTTATTACAAATTAATCACATTAATTTACATTAATTATAAAATTATAAAATTTAATTTGTAATAAAGTAATTTGTAATAAAATGACATGCTAAGCAGCATTCTATATTGGCACCTCATCAAGATAAAAAGCTTCTGCACAGTGAAGGAAACAATCAACAAAACTAAAGGCAACCATTTGAATGGGAAAAGATATTTGCAAATTACATATCAGATAAAGAGTATCCAAAATCTATAAAGAACTTACCAAACTCAACACCCAAAAAACAAATAATCCAGTGAAGAAATGAGCAAAAGACATGAAGAGACACTTTTCCAAAGATGGCATCTAGATAACTACAAACACATGAAAAGATACTCAACATCACTCATCATCAGGGAACTACAAATCAAAAGCACAGTGAGATACCACCTCACACCTGTCAGAATGGCTAACATGAACAACTCAGAAAACAACAGATATCAGCGAAGATGCAGAGAAAGGGAAACCCTTTTGCACTATTACTGGGAATGCAAACTGGTGTAGCAGTCTGGAAAACAGTATGGAGGTTCCTCAAAAAATTAAAAATAGAACTACCCTGCAACCCAGAAATTGCCCTACTAGGTATTTATCCAAAGGACACAAAAATGCTGATTCGAAGAGGCACAGGTACCCCAATGTTTCTAGAAGCACTATCAACAGTATCCAAATTGTGGAAAGAGCCAAAATGTCCACCCAATGATGGACAAAGAAAATGTGTTATATATACATACACATATATACACACAATGGAATATTACTCGACAAACAAAAAGAATGAAATCTTGCCACTTGCAGCAACATGGATGGAACTAGAGTGTATTATGCTAAATGAAATAAATCAGTTCAGAGAAAGACAAACGTCATGATTTCACTCATATGTGGAATTTAAGAAGCAAAACAGATGAACGTAGGGGAAGGGAAGGAAAACTAAGATAAAAAGAGAGAGGAGAGGCAAACCATAAGAGTCTCAAATACAGAGAACAAACTGAGGGTTGCTGGAGGGGTGTTAGTGGGGGGAATGGGCTAAATGGGGGATGGGCATTAAGGAGTGCACTTGTTAGGATGAGCACTGGGTGTTACACGTAAGTGATGAATCGATTATACTTCTGAAATCATTATTACAATGTATGTTAACTAACTTGGATTTAAGTAAAATTTAAAATTAAAAAAATAAAATGTAAAATATATATGTATATAATCCTGAATATTAATGAAAAATTAAATTCATTAAAAAAAACAAAATATTCCTCAGTTGCATAAATAGGCTTTGGAATATGGAAATTTCCATTGCACTTGCATCAAGACTGAAAAAGACTGCTGTGGACTGAAATCAGAAAATACATTGCTGCAGGAATGTGTGTACAATGGAGATTTCCTTTTTTTATTCACAATTCAGGAAATGTATAACACAGCCTGCCATTACTTGCAAGTCCAAAAATAGTAGTTATTATTGAAATTACTTTATCACAGTATAAGTTTCACATAAAAGTTCTATTTTGCCTTGCATTTTAGGTTGAAATATTTTTAAGTGTGCAGCATATGCTAATTCCAAAGCCGTTTAGAGTTAAATAAGAATAGTTGAGCACAATTCTTTCAACCACTTAAAAATGTAAACACCATTTTTAATTCAAGGACTATATAAAAGGCAGGCTATATTTGGCCTATAGGTCATACTTTATGGATGCCTGCTCTATAAAGTCTTATATTCCCAGTAAATAGGTGCCTTTTTCCCCCAAACTTTGCAACCAGTAAATATTCCTTTTCATAATTTAATTCCAATATAGTTAACATATAGTATTATATTAGTTTCAGGTGTACAATATAGTGATTCAATAATTCTATACATTACAGGTGCACATCATGATAAGTGTACTCTTAATCCCCTTTGCATCTTTCACCCATCTCCCCACACACCTCCCCTCTGGTTACCATCAGTTTGTGTTCTGTAGTTAAGTGTCTGTTTCTGGGTTTGTCTCTTTTTTTCTTTGTTCATTTGTTTTCTTTCTTAAATTCCACATATAAGTGAAATCATAGGATATTTCTTTCTCTAATTGACTTATTTCACTTAACCATTACACTCTATAGCTCCATTCGTGTCATTGCAAATGGCAAGACTTCGTTGTTTTTTGTCATTGAATAATATTCTGTTGTAGATACATACCACATCTTTATCAATTGATGACTTGGGCTCCTTCCATATCTTAGCTGTTGTAAATAATGCTGCAATAAACAAAGAGGTGTATGTATCCCTTTGAATTAGTGTTTTTGTATTCTTTGGGTAAATGCCCAGTAGTGTGTTTGTGGGATCATAGGATAGTTGTTTTTTTAACTTTTTGAGGAATCTCCATATTATTTTCCACAGTGGTTCACTAGTTTGCATTCCCACCAACAGTGCAAGAGGGTTCCTTTTTCTCCACATCTTTGCCAAAACACGTTGTTTCTTACATTGTTGATTTTAGCCATTCTGACAGATGTGAGGTCATTGTGGTTGTGATATGCATTTCCCCAATGATGAGTGGTGTTGAGCATCTTTTCCTGTATCTGTTGGCCATCCAGATGTCTTTTTTGGAGAAATGTCTGTTTATGTGTTCTGGCCAGTTTTAAATTGGATTACTTGTATTTTCTGGTGTTGGTTGCAGAGGTTCTTTCTATATTTTGGACACTAACCTTTTATCAGATATGTTATTTGTAAATATCTTCTCCCATTCGGTAGGTTGTCTTTTAGTTTTGTTGATCGTTTCCTTTGCTGTGCAGAAGCTTTTTATTTTGATATAATCCCAGTGGTTCAGGAGACATACCTAGAAAAATTTTGCTGTTGCCCATGTCAGAGAAATCACTGCCTGTGCTCTTTTCTAGAATTTTTGTGTTTTGAGGTCTCATATTCAGGATTTTAGTACCTTTATTTTTCTGTATGTCCAGTTTCATTCTGTTGCAGGTAGCAGTCCAGTTTTCCGAGCACCACGTATTAAAGAGACTGTCTTTTTCTAATTGCATATTGTTCCTTTGTTGAAAACCATATAAACATGGGTTTATTTCTGGGCTCTCTATTCTGTTCCATGCCTCTGTGTGTCTGTTTTTGTGCCAGTACCATACTGTTTTGATTCCTACAGGTTTGTAGTATATCTTTAAATCTGAGATTGTAATACCTCCAGTTTTGTTCTTTGACAGTTTTACTTTGACTATTCAGGGTCATCTTTTGTGGTTCCCTACAAACTTACAATTATTTGTTCTAGTTGTGTGAAAGATGATGTTGGTATTTTTATCAGGATTGCAATATACCTGTAGATTGCTTTGGGTAGTATGGACATTTTAACAATATTGGTTCTTCCACTCCATGAGCATAAAATCATTCCATGAACATACAATCTTTCCATTTGTGTCGTCTTCAATTTCTTTCATCAGTGTTTTGTACTTTTAAGAATAAAGGTCTGGAGGAAGGGGCAAGATGGCAGAGAAGTAGGGAGCTCTCTAATCTTCGCCCGCCTGCATTGATTGATCTGAGAAGGACTGAAGGGATAATACTCTGATTTGCAAGTCGGGGAAAAGAAGAAACAGATGCCAGAAAGAAGACAACCTCAAAGATGCCTGAGTGAGTAACTGTGAACTGGGAAATTGGAGGATGGGCCAGGCCCCAGATGTACAGGGGTGGGAGCCCCAACCCAACACAGGTAGAGCACGCTGTGCCCCGGAGAGACAAAGGGAAGAGAAAGACTGAAAACGCTCATAGAACCATCTCTAAAAAAGGAGGCAAAACTCTCCCAGGGATGGAGAGACACATTGCCTCCCCATATATAACTGCTGGGCTCGGGGAGAGAAATCCATCCCATCTGGCTGGCGAATTCTTCTTTGGGTGCAGCGGCAGCAGCATCAATTCCAAGCGGCACCAAGAAAGGCGGCCCCGCCTCCAGCGCAAGCAAGGTTGGGAAGCCGGCCACCAGCACAAGTCCGTCTCACCTCGGGCGACAGAGGTGACAGGAGAGGGAGCCACTGCCCCCTGCGCAATCCCGGCTGGGAGGCCGGCCACCAGCCGGAGCACATCTCATCTCCGGTAGCAATGTTGAACTGCATGGACTAGGATTTGGAAGTGAGGCGGAGTTTGCAAAATACAGTTTGGCTCACCCATGGCACAGGGAGATAGGAATCAGAAGAGTGGCTTGCAATGCTTGGTTGGAGCAGAGCTTGAAGCGCCACCATTCCTCTCCCCGCAACCACCAAGGTGGGGCCTCGGAGAGCAGCCCCCGAGACCTGACCTACCTACACCAAACCACGCCCATCCACACAGGAAAGTTGCCCGTTTTTCTTTTTTTTTCCTTTTTTCTTTGCTTCTCCTTCTTTTCTCCTGCCATCCAGATATATTTCCCTTATCTTATTCTTATCTCTCCTCTTGGCTGGTTATACGCTTTTAGACTGTCCATAGTCTTTTGCTGTCTCTGTCCCTCCCCTCCTTGTTTTTGTTTTTGTCTTTTTTTCTTTCTTTCTTCTCTTCTTTCATTTCTTTCCGTTCCTTTCCTTTTCTTTCGTTCCTTTCCCCTTTTGGTTTGCTTGCTTGTTTGATTTGTCTGTGCGTTTGCATATTTTGTTCCCTGTATGTTAGTGTGTTTTCCTTTTCAGGGCTACTTAAAGAAACAAGCCAAAGTGCACATGGTGGAGAGTCCCAAATATCACTGACCAGGGAAGTAAAATAATCAAAGGCACAACAAGAGAAACCGAGAAACACCACTAAAAGAACACCTCCTGAAATGACAGGCCCTGGACAGTCAGGTGCACAGGGCATAATGAGCTTTTAAAACTGACAAGAGACAGAAAGCTAACCAAAAGGACGAAACAAAAGAACTCTCCTCTAAAGAAACTCCAGGAAGAAGTCACAGCCACAGAACTGCTCAAAACAGACATAAGCAACATAACTGAACAAGAATTTAGAACAATTGTCATAAAATTAATTGCTGGACTTGAAAAAAACATCAAAGAAGCTATTGATACACAGACTAGGGACCTTCAAAATAGCTTTGATGAGTTAAAAAAGGCTATAAATGAGGTGCATAATAAAATGGAGGCGGACACTGCACGGCTTGAAGAGGCAGAGAGGAGAATAAGTGAATTAGAAGACACAGTTATAGCAAAAGCGGAAGCTGAGAAAAAGAGAGAGAAATTGATCCAGGAGCACGAAAAGAGAACTCGAGACCTGAGTGATACAATCAAACGGAACAATATCCGTATCATAGGAATACCAATACCTGAAGATGAGGAAAGAGAAAAAGGTCCTGAAGGGGCGCTGGATCAAATTATAGCTGAAAACTTACCGAATATGGTGAAAGAAATGGACACTGAAATCCAAGAGGTGCAAAGAACCCCCTTAAGATGTAACATGAATCAACCTTCGGCACAACATATCATAGTGAAACTGGCAAAATATAAAGATAAAGAGAGAATTCTGAAAGCAGCTAGGGATAAAAGGGCCCTAACATACAAAGGGAAACCTATCAGAGTGGTTACAGACCTATCTACTGAAACTTGGCAGGCCAGAAAGGAATGGCCAGAAATCTTCAATGTGACAAACGAAAAATATGCAGCCAAGAATCCTTTATCCAGCGAGCCTGTCATTCAAAATAGAAGGAGACAAAATACAGCATCCTTTCTTAATAAAATCCCTCGAGAAAGTCAGCATAGAAGGAACGTACTTAAACATTATAAAAACCATCTATGAAAAGCCACAGCTAATATCATCCTCAATGGAGAAAAACTGAGAGCTTCCCCCCTGAGATCAGGAACATGACAGGGATGTCCACTCCCACCACTGTTGTTTAACATAGTGCTAGAAGTCCTAGCATCAGCAATCAGACAACAAAAGGAAATA
>CM053576.1:76114618-76169528 GCA_028646485.1 Cryptoprocta ferox | reverse complement strand
CATGTCTTCTGCCCATTTCTTCACTGGATTATTCGTTTTTCGGGTGTGGCGTTTGGTGAGTTCCTTGTAGATTTTGGATACTAGCCCTTTATCCGATATGCCATTTGCAACTATCTTTCCCCATTCTGTCGGTTGCCTATTAGTTTTCTTGATTATTTCCTTTGCAGTGCAGAAGCTTTTTATCTTGATGAGGTCCCAATAGTTCATTTTTGCTCTTGATTCCTTTGCCTTTGGGAATGTGTCGAGTAGGAAATTGCTGTGGTTGAGGTCAAGGAGGCTGTTTCCTGCTTTCTCCTCTAGGGTTTTGATGGTTTCCTGTCTCACATTCAGGTCCTTCATCCATTTTGAGTTTATTTTTGTGTATGGTGTAAGAAAGTGGATGCAATTTTTTTCAAGACTATTTTGTCTGATATAAGTATTGCTACCCTGGCTTTTTTTTTCTTCCATTTACATGATACATGTTTCCATCTCTGTATTTTCAGTCCATATCTGTCTTTCATTTTCAAGTCCATCTCTTTTAGGCAGCATCTGAGTCCTTTTTTTTTTTTTTAATGCATCTCACAGCCTATGTCTTTTGATTTGAGCATTTAGACCATTTACATTTATATTAATTATTGATAGGTATGTAGTTACTGCCATTTTGTTAATTATTTTATGGGGTTGTTTTTGTAGTTCTCTGTTTCTTTCTTTCTTCCTCTTCTCTTTGCAGTTGATAACTCTCTTTAGTGTAATGCTTGTCATTCTTTGTTTCTTGAGTCTTTAATATAGCCATGAGTTTGTGGTTACCATGAGGCTCATATATAATACCCTATGTGTATAGCAGTCTATATTAAGTTCATGGTAACATAAGTTCAAACACATTCTAAAAGCACTATTTTACTGCCCCCTTCCACGTTTTATGTTAGTAGGTATTAATTTTTTTTATTCATATCTTCTAATTATGGCCTTTTATTTGCCACTTAAAGAAGTCTATTTAACATATCCTGTAAGACTGGTTTATTGGTCATGAACTTTTTAAAACTTTGGTGTGTCTGGAAAACTCTCTACAATTCTGAATGATACCTTGCTGGGTAGAGTATTGTTGGTTTCAGGTTTTTCCTTTCTAGCACTTTGAATATATGATGCCACACCCTTCTAACCTGCAAAGTTTCTGCTGAAAAATCAGCTGTTAGCTTTGTGGAGTCCCTTGTATATAAGTGTTTCCTTTTCTCTTGCTCCCTTTAAAATTCTCTAATCTTTGACATTTTACATGTTATATGTTGTGGGTGGACCTCCTTGGGTTCATGTCGTTTGGAACTCTCTGTGCTTTCTGAAGCTGGTGTCTGTTTCCTTCCCCAGGTTAGAGAAGTTTTCATCTATTTCTTCAATTAAGTTTTCTACCCTTATATTTCTCTCTAATCTCCTTCTGAGACCCCTATACTGTGAATCTTTGTTTACTTGATATTATCCAAGAGATCCCTTAACCTATCCTCATTTATTAAAATTCTTTTATTCTTTATGCTGTTCAGATTGGGTGCTTTCCATTACTCTGTCCTCCTGATCACTGATCCATTCTTCTACATCCACGAAACCATTGATTCCCTCCAGTATATTTTTCATTTCAGTTATTGTATTCAGCTCTGATTGGTTCTTTCTCATATTTTCCATCTTTTGTTGCAGATCTTACTCAGTTCTTCAGTAGAGTGAACATCTTAATGATCATTACTTTAAATTCTTTATTGACCATATTGCTTATTTGTTTCTTATACTTTTTTCTGAAGTTTTTATCTTGGTCTTTCATTTGGGGCATATTTCTCTGTCTCCTCATTTTGGCTGACTTTCTATAACTGCTTCTATGTATTATGCTGAACAGCTGCTTTTCTTAAACTTAAAGGAATGGTCTTGTGTGTACAGTTGTATCCTGTATAGGCTGTGAGTGCCTGATAACTTTGGTTCACGAAAGGAATTCTGGCTGTACGTGTTTATTTACTGAATGTAATTTACATATTAGTTTCAGATGTACAACATAGTTATTCAACAATTACATACATTATGGAATGATAAGCATGCTAAGTGTACTCTGTCATCGTGCAATCTTATTACAATATTAGTCACTATATTTCCTTAATATTTTTCATCCCTGTTACTTGTTTTACAACTGGAAGTTTGTAGTTCTTAATCTCCTTGACTTATTTTGATTATCCCCCACCCACTTCCTCTGTGGGAACCACCAATTTCTTGTCAGTTTCTTTTGTTTGTTCAATTGGTTTGTGTTTTAGATTCCACATATAAGTGAAATTATATGGTATTTGTCTTTCTCTGTCTGACTTCACTTAGTATAATGCCGTCTAGATCTATTCATGTTTTCTCAAATGGCAAGGTATATCATTCTTCTTTAGTGTTGTTACATTCCTGTGTGTGTGTGTGTGTGTGTGTGTATACACACATGCATACATAACACACAGTGTATTTACCCATTTATCTATTGATGAACATTTGCATTGCTTTCATATCCTGGCTATTGTAAATAATGCTACAAAAAGAGGTCCGTTAATCTTTTGGAATTATTGTTTTCACTTTCTTCAGATAAATACTCATGTATCTAATTACTGGGTTGTATGCTATTTCCATTTTTAATTTTTTGATGAACCTCCGTACTATGTCTCATAGTGGCTACAGCATCCCAATTTTATATGACTATTCTCTTATCTATATCCTGACAAACATTTCTGTCTTTTTGATACTAGCCATTCTGTTTTGAATTGATATGTCATTGTGGTTTTGGTTTCCATTCCCCTGATTATTAGTGAGGTGGGCATCTTTGCATGTGTCTGTTGTCCATCTGTATGTCTTCTTTGGAAACATGTCTAGGGGCACCTGGGTGGTTGAGTCGGTTAAGCTTCCGACTTCGGCTCAGGTCATGATCTCGCGGTTTGTGACTTCAAGCCCCGTGCTGGGCTCTGTGCTGACAGCTCTGAGCCTGGAGCCTGCTTTATATTCTGTGTCTCCCTCTCTCTCTGCCCTCTCCCTCACTCACGCTCTCTCTCTCTTTCAAAGATAAATAAACATTTAAAAATTTTAAAAAAATGTCTATTCTCAGGTCCTCTCCCCATGTTTAATCAGATTACTTGGTTTTTTTGGGGGGTGGGTGGGTCATTTGAGTTCTTTATATATTTTGGATGTTAACCCATAACCAGATATATCATTTACAAATAACTTCTCCCATTCAGTAGGTTCTTTTATGTTTGCTGATGGTTTCCTACACTGTGCAAAAGGTTTTTAGTTGGATGTCATCCCAGTTTTTTTATTTTTGCTTTTGTGAGAAAGAATATTCTGAAAAATATTGCTAGGGCCAATGTCAAAGACCATACTAGCTATGTTTTCTTCAGGCAGTTTGACGGCCTCAGGTCTCACATTTTGGTCTTTCATCTATTTTGAGTTAATTTTTGTGTATGATGGAATAAACTGGTCCAGTTTCCTAGCAACATTTATTGAATAGATTGTCTTTTCCTCATTATATATTCTTGCCTTTGTTGTCAAAGATTAATTGACCATATAAGTGAGAGTTTATTTCTGGATTCTCTCTTCTGTTCAGTGGATCCATATGTCTGTTTTTGTGCCAATGCCATACTGTTTTGATTACTGTAGCTTTATAGTAATTTGAAATCTGGGATTGTGATACTTCCAGCTTTGATCTTCCCTAAGATTACTTTGGCTACTTGGGGTCTTCTGTGGTTCTATACAGATTTTAAGATTATTTGTTCTAGTTCTGTGAAAAATATTATTGGTATTTTGAGGATTTCATTGGGTATTATGGACATTTTAACAATACCGGTTCTTCAAATCCATGAACATGGTATATTTTTCCATTTATTTGTTTCATCTTCAATTTCTTTGGTGTTTGTAATTTTCAGAATGCAGGTCTTTCACCTCCTTGGTTAAGTTTATTTGTAGGTATTTTATCCTTTTTGCTGAAATTGTAAATGGGATTGCTTTCTTTTAATTTTAGAGAGAGAGAGTGGGAGACAGGGAAAGAAGGAGGGAGGGAGAGGGAGAGAGAATCTGAAGTAGGCTCTGAACTCAGTGCAGAGCCCAATGTGGGGCTCAATCCCACAACTCTGGGCTCATGACCTGAAACAAAATCAAGAGCTGGATGCTTGGGGCACCTGGGTAGCTCAGTTGGTTAAGCTTCCAACTTTGGCTCATGGTCCAACTTTGGACCATGATCTCATGGTCCATGAGTTTTAGCCTCACATTGGGCCCTTTCCTGACAACTCAGAACCCAGAGTCTGCTTCAGATTCTGTGTCTCCCTCTCTCTTTGCCCCTCCCCTGCTCATGCTCTCTCTCAAAATAAACATTAAAAAAAATTTTTTTTAAGGACTCAAATGCTCAACTGAGCCACCGAGGTGCCCCTGGGATTGTTTTCTTAATTTCTCTTTCTGATAGTTCTTTAGTAGTGTGTAGAAATACAATAGATTTCTGTATGTTGATTTTGTAGCCCTGGACTTAACTACATTCATTTATCTTAATACATTTTTGGTGGAGTTTTTAGGGTTTTCTATATAGTATCAGCTGTAAAAACTGATTTTTACTTATTCCTCACCAATTTAGATATCTTTTATTTCTCTCATCTAATTGCTGTGGCTACAAATTCCAGTACTATGAGAATGCATATCCTGGTCTTGCTCCTGATACTAGAGGTAAAGCTTTCAGCATTTCACTATTGAGTATGAGTTAGGTGTGGGTTTTTCATATATGGGCTTTGTTTTGTTGAGGTATTGTTTTTGTATACCCACTTTGTTAAGAGTTTTTATCATGAGTCGATGTTGTGTCAAATGCTTTTTCTGCGTCTTTTGAGATGATCATATGATCTTTTTTATCTTTCATTTTGTTAATTTGGTTTATCACATTGGTTGATTTATGATAGTTGAACCACTCATGCATCCCTGAAATAGATGCCACCTGATCATGGCAAATGATCCTTTTATATTTTTAAATTCAGCTTGCTAATATTTGTTGAAGATTTTTGTATCAATGTTCATCAGAGTATTTGAAATTTTCTTTTTGTTTGTAGTGTCTTTGTTTAGCTTTGGCATTAGAGTGATGCTGGCCTTGTGTGATGAATTTGGAAGTTTTCCTTCCTCTTCTATGTTTTGGAAAGCTCAAGAAGGGTAGGTTATTAATTCTTCTTTAAGTATTTGTTAGAATTCACTGTGAAGCTATCTGGTTTTGGACTTTTGTTTGTTGGGAGTTTTTTCAATCTGATTCAATTCCATCACTAGTAATCCATCTCAGATGTACTGTTTGTTCCTGTGTGAGTTTTGGAAGATTATATGTTTCTAGGAATTTATCCATTTTTTCTAGGTTGTCCAATTTGGTGGCATATACTTTCTCATAATATGCTCTTAAAATCCTTTATATATTTTTGGTTTCATTTGTTACATTTCTTCCCTCATTTCTGATTTTCAGTCCTCTTTTTTTCTTGATGAATCTGGCTAAAGGTTTATGAATATTTTGTCGATCTTTTCAAATAAACAGTTGCTTGTCTCATTGATGTTTTCTATTGTTTTTTAGTCTGTATTTGACTTACTCCTTCTCTTATCTTTATTATTTTCTTCTTTTTACTAGCTTTAGACTTTGTTCTTTTTCTAGCTCTTTAAGGTTAGGTTGTCTGAAATTTTTGTGTCTTGTGGTAGGCCCATATCCAAATGTAGTTCCCCCTCTTATAACAGCCTCTGCTCCATCCCAAAGATTTTGAACTGTAGTGTTTTCATTTTCATTTGTTTCCATGTGGTTTTTTTATTTCCTTTTTTGTTGTTGTTTTTGTTGACCAATTGTTTGTTTTGTAGCATGTTGTTTAGCCCACACATATTTGTGATTTTCCAGTTTTCTTCTTGACCGATTTCTAATTGGATAGTGTTGTGGTCAGATAAGATGCATATAATATCAATCTTCTCTTTATTGAGACTTGTTTTGCAGCCTAACTTGTGCTATATCCTGGAAAATTTTCCATGTGCACTTGAAAAGTATGTATATTCTGTTCTTTTTGGACGGAATATTTTTGTCTGTTAGATCCACCTGGTCTAATGTGTCATTCAAAGTCAATGTTTCCTTGTTGATTATCAGTCTAGGTGATCTATCCTTTAAGTGGGGTATTGAAGTCCCTTATATTACTGTATTAGTGTCAATATTTTCCATTATAGCTGTTAATATTTTTTATGTACTCCAATGTTGAGTGCATAGATATGTATAAATTATTCCCTTTACAACTTATTTCTAGGTATGTCCTTCTCTTTCCAAAGAATTCCCTTTAACATTTCTTATAAGTCTAATTCTCTGTTTTTGTGTACTAGAAAATCAGATCTATTTCCTGGTCTTGAAAGTAGTGGGCTTGTGTAGAAGAGGTCCTGTGGTGCTTTATAGTACAATCCCACTGGTCACCAGACCGAGGCATTCCAGGAAGGTCTGCTATGTGGGGCCACATGTACCCTACTGTTGTGACTGAGCTGTGTTTGCCTTCAGACCAGCCTGCTGCAGTGACCCCCTTTGCCTGCTGTGCATGCACTGGACAGGGTTTGTCTCTGTGCTGTTGAGAGAGAGATCTGAGGCCACTCTGGGCTTGTAGGTGGGTAGGGTCAGCAGTCATGCTCACAGTCTGTAATTAGCTACTGCACCGCTGCAGGCACATGGATTGGCAGGGCTTGCTTTCTGCATGGCCAACTGAGAGGCTTTTGTTGGTAGGCATGGTGAGCAGTCAGACTAGATATCTGCAATTAGCTTCTCTGCCACTGTTGCAGGTGCACCAAGCAGTAGGACTTTCTCTCTATACAGTCAGCTAAAAGGCTCGGCTGTTAGAACTGCTGGCACACTGGTGTGTGGGGTTATCTCACACTCTCACAGGGCAGGTGTCACTTTGTAGTAGCGCTGGTCCCTGCTGGGGCTGCTTACAGGGTGTGGCAGGGCAGGAGCCACTTGTGAGGGATTCCTGTGGAAGCAGGCAGGTTCCATGTGGAATACGAGGGAGAGCACGTGGTGCTAGCAAGGTAGGAGAGGGTTCCCACTGGTTCCCACAAATGTCCAGCTATCTAGGTGGGGGGAGGCAAAGAGAAATGACACCTGCCAGTACTTTCACTCCTGGAGAAATATTCTGAAGAGTCCTTCCCTTTCAGTGTATTTCTGAGATTAGTAAGTAAATCTTTGTGTATAGTTCAGGCACTTTTCAAACTGTTGCTCTTGTGCTTTGTCTCTGGCCAACTTATTTATTATGCTCAGTCTTTAAGAGTGGGGACTCAGTTTCCTGTTATCCTTCAGCTTTCCCAGAGTTAAGGCCACTGATTTTTAAAGCACCCAGAGTTAAGCTGCCCTGATTTTTAAAAGCTCCCAAAGTTAAGCCTCACTGGTTTTCAAAGCCAGATGTTAAGGGACTTGTCTTCCCCGTGCCTCATTGCCTGGTGTGGGGTCTGATCCTCTCGCTTCTCCTGGCTTTTGGTGTTCCTTCTGTTTGTGTTTAGTCTTGCTGGGGATTTGGTTCCTAACTGTGCTCTGCCCCTCCTACTCTTTCAGTGTGGCTTCCTCTCTACAATTAACTGTGGAAGGTCTGTTCTGCCAATCAGCGGGTTGTTTTCAGAGTTAGTTGTTTAAATCTGTTATCTCAGTGTCCAGTGGATGAGGTGAGCTCAAGATCCTCCTACTCCACCAACTTCTTTGAACCTCAGCTTTATGGGTATTTTAGGTGAAATTGCACTAACCTAATATTGATAGCTTTACAGTATTGAGTATTGCAGCTATGATGTTTGTCAAGGATACCTGGTAATTTCTCACAGTTGTCTTGAACTTCTTTTATTAGATTTATTCTTATAACCTTATTTTGTGTTCTGTTTTTTAGTTGATAT
This sequence comes from Cryptoprocta ferox, assembly GCA_028646485.1. Classification (NCBI taxonomy): domain Eukaryota; kingdom Metazoa; phylum Chordata; class Mammalia; order Carnivora; family Eupleridae; genus Cryptoprocta; species Cryptoprocta ferox. The sequence goes on along the minus strand of CM053576.1, from coordinate 76,161,656 downwards.
TCACCTTCAATGAGATAATAATAGACCTATAACACTGGAAGTTCAAGGTGTACATGCTTCTGATACACATAAACTGCAATATGATTACCACCATACTGTTGGCTCTGTTACATGATATGATTACCATTTCTTTTTTTGTGATGAGACTTTAGCATTTTTAAATAAAAGATAGTCCTGTTAACCATAATCACAATGCTGTGATTAGATTCCCCAGAATGTATTTATCTTGTAAGTGGAAATTTGTCCCCTTTGATCAAGATTAATTCTCCTACCCTCACCCCCTGGCAACTACTATTCTAATTCTATAAGTTCTTAAGGTTTTTTAAGATTCCACATATAAGTGGTACAGTATTTGTCCTCCTCTGTCTGTTGACCTATGTCACTTAACAACATAATGCTTTCAAGGTCTGTCCATGTGGTTAAAAACAGCAGGATTTCCTTCTCATGGCTCAATTTATACATATATATCAACTTGTATACATATATACATACATAATGCATCTTTTTTATCCACTCATCCACTCATGGACAGTTAGGTTGTTTGCCTGTCTCGGTTACGGTAATGCAGTAATCGACACGGGAGTGTAGGGATCTTTTCCATTTCCTTTGTATATATACCAAAAAGTAGGATTGCTGGATGATAGGGTAGTTCAGTTTTCAATATTGAATGTCCATATGGTTTTCCACAGTACCTGCACCAACTTCCATTCTCACCACCAGGTTTGCCTTTTCTCCACATCATTTTAACAGGTATGTGGTGATATCTCATTGTGGTTTTGATTTGCATTTCCCTGACCTTGTTGGCCATCTGTAGGTCTGCTTCTGCCAATATTTTATTCAGATTGGGTTTTTTTTTTGTTAAGTTGTATGATGAGTTCTTTATATATTTATTTTGGATATTAACCCCTTATCAGATACATGACTTGTAAATAATTGGCTTCTCAGTTTTGGACTATTTCTTTTGTTGTGCAGAAGCGCTTTATACTTTGATGTAGTTTGACTTATTTTTGCCTTTGTTGCTTCCACTTTGGGTGTCATTTCAAAAAAAAATCATTGCCAGGACCCATCTCAAGGAGCTTTACCCTGTGTTTTCATATAGAAGTTTTGGTCATAAGGCTACTCCAATATGTAAGGAAGTTCAGTGGGGTGGATCATGTACCCAGTGAAACACCTGTAACTATAAAAGTAATAACCACTTGAGGGGACAGCTAGCAGTTTACGTGTCATAATGAGATTTGTAGGATAGTATTTAGAAGAAGAAAACAGCAAAAATGGGGAATCATCTTCCTCTACATAATCCACATATTTACAGAAATGGAAATAATTTTAAAAACTCTGTTCAAAGGCAGTTTCCAGCTGCACTTAATGTGCCTAGCTACATATTTGCATATAAAGAAATTCTTCCAGATGCATTCTTTCCAAATACATTTATCACATATGGTCTTTCATGTCTCTGCTATAAAAAGGGTGTAGTTTATAAACTACCGTCTCCTTTTAAAATACATTTAAACTTCTGATATAAAGCTTACTTGTGCTTAATGGAGAACTTTAGAAAATGCACTATTCTTTTTACTAAGCACATATTTAACTAAATTCAAATCATTTACCTTCCTTTTTGTTACTCAATGGTATCTTGTGACTGTGTTCCTATATCGTTACAAATCATTTAAAAGCCTTATTTTTTAAAAAAAATTAATATTTTTTTTGAGAGAGAGAGAAAGGGAGACACAGAATCCAAAGCAGGCTTCAGGTTTGGAGATGTCAGCATGGAGCCCGACGTAGGGCTTCAACTCACAAACTGCAAGTTCATGACCTGACCCGAAGTCAGCTGCTTAACTGACTGAGCCATCCAGGCACCTCAAAAGTCTGATTTTAATAAGTTATCTTCTTCTTAAATGTCTTTCTGAGTTTACTATAAAATCGTGGTGCCACTGTAAAAACTTGTATAAAAATAAAACTTTGCTCCTATACTTAAAATATCTCATTTATATAAAAAGCTTCTAAAACTAAGCTACCAAAGAAGTTTTAAATTCCACAATTTAAAATTGGGTTTAACTGTTTACTTACACTGCTTGAGAGGCCACATTTATTATTTGTTTGACTTAGGAGATACATTCATGCCAACGTACTCTTGGCTCCAATTCACCTATCTTTTCTTCATTGTGTCATGATGTCAGGTTTGATCTATACCTTCCTACCTCTAGGCATCTTTGCCTAAAGCCATAACCCTAAACCCTTCATAATTATAAGCACATCAAAGACTAACTGCTTTGCTTAGCTGCAGAGGTCTATACAAGACTGTTACTTGTACAACTTAAAAGAGATTTATAGTTTTCAGTCAAGCTCCTTAGAATACATGTACATCCAATCTGGGTTGCTTTCTTTGTGGCAAGTTGCAAATGCTGTCAGTTACAAAATGTGACATATTAAATAATACCAAATTCTAATTACCTTAAGTTTAGGTATTTATTTTCAGGTCAGACCTTTCCATCATTTTAACAGTTAACATTTTTGAATACTATTCAATTATATTATGAAAAGATGTCATCTTTTCAGTACTTACTAGTCATAAATTGACATTTAGCAAAAGATGTTAATAGTCTTTTCCTGTGGAGAAAGGTGAAATTATTACACTATTTGGGCTTTAACCCTACTTTTTCTCCTTTTCAGAATTGAGTCAATGTCTCAAACATTCTTCTCTGTTTTACTTTTCAGAATAGTAAGTTATGCTGATCTAGGACAGAATTATTGCCAATTAAATTTTCTGGAAATAAATAATGGAGAATTTTACTTGAGGACTCGTATGTAATATTAAGAGTAACTAATGAAACCATAAAAGTAGGAATAAATAACCTGGCTAGTGCGGAGTACAACAAAAGTGTCTTCTATCAATAATCCCCAAATATGGATGGAAATAGATTCATGTAGTTATGAGCTACAAACCTGAAGAATACCCAGGTGGTAGTCAGGAAAGTTAAGTTTCAGTTTTGGCTAAACCAGTCAAGACTATTTGACATTTTAAAAGTCACTTTTGTGTCTTAGTTGGCTCATGTATAAAATAAGGAGACAGAACTAGAAGAATCTAAGTCTTTTTCAACACTAAAACCTTATGCATATGATTAGATGACTGGCCAGAACCCAATTAAGATACTATGGAATTCCAGACAACATACAACTGTGGGGGAAAAAATCATTTACTCAGACCTCCCTAACTGTACAAACCCATATTGAGAAGAAATAGTTTGAATCTTCTCTTAGTAGGGGAATTACCTTATTCAAAAGATAATTTTGAATTAAATCCTCTTGAATAAATGTTTTTTTATTTTTGGTGGTTGTTGTTTTTTGTTTTGTTTTGTTTTTGCTACAAGGTAACATCAGGGTGCCAAAGCAGAGGAGCTAATATAGGAATGTAATAATTTCTCAATAAGCAATGATTAGCTGACAAGAATCATAAAATTATTAATTTACTTTTGAGCTGAATTTGGAACTCTTAAACATATTTTACATGTATAAAATTACATAATGTGTCAGAATTTGTATCAGTTCTGATGTTCCTGTACCTTTACCATATCCCCAAGAAACCACTATTCACAAAACAATCTTTGTTAGACAGTTGGTCTATAAAGTTGGTGAGTTAAACGTACATCATCTTTATCAAAATTAAGCAGTATCTTTACCTCCTTTTAACCATTTAACAGTTTACAAAATGGCTTCATATGATCATAAATCTATATTCTTAAGGGAATTGGGGAAGAATCAGACTTTTTATAGTCACTTAGTTCCCAAAGGCTTACAAAAAATAAAATGCCCTGAAGTCCCAGATCTAATCATCCTTATAGTTTGCTATGGGGAAGTGTTTAGTTTAACAGCCCCTAGCATGCATATACATACATACCTTTCAAGAAATATAGATGTCAGGAATTCATGCAGTATTCCAGTGATGCATTAGTGCTGGTTTCTATGGCCCTGCAAGTGCCGATAGAGCTGGGAAGAGATACATTCAAAGTTCAGCTATATGTTAGTAGCCACAGAAGTATTTACATCACAGAAATAAGCAAGTTGGTTTTGTTTTGTTCTTTTTTGCTTTTGTTTTGATTTTTAATCATTTACTAGAACATCACTGAGGTATTCTCAGGTTATAGTTCATGAAAGCAAAATCTCCACATATCAAAGATCTAGAACTATTCCTGATTTTATAACTACCAGAACTAAGTAAAATTTTTAACATTCACATATCCTTCTCCAACTTCCTATAATTTGACTGCAAGGATAAAAGAGGGAGTAAGTCCATAATCATGTATAATTTATTGCCTTCCTTTGAACCTGTGTAACAGTGTTATCCAATAGAAATAGAATGCAAGCCACATACAGAACTTTAAATTTTCTACTACAACTTCAAGTACATCTCAAGTCAGATGTTCAGTTATCACTGGAAACACTTTATCTGCATTTAGATTGCATAAAATGTACATGTGAAGTAGTTTCATGTCCCCAAGTTGGTCCATACATTCTTAAAAATTTTTTTTTACAATTACTAAACTGAGTATAAGCTTTTAACCTTAAATTATTTAAAATTCAATAAAGTTTAAGTTACTTCCTCAGTGATACTAGCCACGTTTCAAGAGTTTAACAGCTGCACACACTATTGGTTACCAGACTGCACAGTGCAACTCTGTACTTGAGAAGTTTCACAGAGGCTTGGGCCTTATTCTGTGCCAGCTTACAAGTATGGAATCAAGTGAATTATTTCCCTTTTAAAAAGTGCCTAAATTTTCTGAGACAATAACAACCTTACTAGAATAAAGGATTAATATTTATAACTGATAATAGAAGTTCTAGTGATTGCTACAATCATGAACTCATTCACATGATATGGTAGCTGCCATTTTTGTCATGTCATATTATTTAACAACTAACTCATCAAATAGCTGCATTTTGAAGGAGACTTTAACCTTGTTAGGTGTTAGTAGCAATAAATGCTGAGCATTAATAGAGTGTTTTTCTTCTTTAAAGAGTTTTAAAAATTCTAATTAAGCTGCTAATGTCATTTTTGTTAGAAGTGAATTCCTGAGGCCAGAGAACTTTCTGCTCAACCAAAACTTTCAAATACACTTATCATACACTCTATACTACATAAATTCAAGTGTTAATATCTTATTCCTGAGTGATGAACAGGACAAAATATTCATATTAAGTAATTTTTCTGATCCTGAATACAATAGACCAATCCCAAAAGAGAAAAATGGAACTTCTATAATGTTCATCACTTGTGTGTTATCTCCAAAACTGACAAACCTCAAGCACAGCTTTCTTGATTATATAGATTTTTAAATCCCATTTTTAGGGTACTTAACCTCTAAACCCCCCTCAGAATCATGATAATACCATCCATTTTTATAAGCTTTATAGTTCTCAGAGTGCTTATCTGCATCATTTTATTATCTCAACACCCTAAAAGATAAACAGGACAGGTGTTGTTAGGCCCATTTTGGGGACGAAAGGCTGTGACTGCTCAGAGTTACACCGTCATCAGTGCAAGAGCTAAAGCCAGAATACAGGTCTTAATTCTAAAATTAGCCATAATATAGCAAATTCTTATTAGATGCTAGAAAATATGTTGAATATGGGGGCATTACCTCATTTAGTGGTCCCAACAATCTCATAACATAGTTTACAGACAAAGAAAGTAGGATGCAGAAAGACGTTACACATAGGTCCTTTTCTCCTCAAAGCATGTGTTCTTCTCTACTACACTGAATCTAACAATGGAGTATTATCAGAGTAAGAGAATAAAGGGACCAATCTTGATGAAAAATAAAAATTCTACTATTGCTAACACATGTTTTTTGCCAGATGTAGTGCTAAGCTCTACAATCACTGTTGTGTTTCATATTTACAACAACCATAAAATAATACTTTTTTCATTTATAAATGAGGACACAAAGACTCAAAGTTTAAGTGGTAGAATTGTTTAAAAAATAAATAGCATTAAAAAATTTTGAAAGAGGCAGAATTTAAAACCATTCCTGTTTGACTCCATATTTCATATTCCGAACCACTTTGCCATTCTACTTTTTTATTTCACGTCCACTGCAATTTCCCTTATTCCTTACTGCCTAACATTGCTTGTTACTTATTTTTTGAGTTGTTTTGCTTTTAGTTTTGGGGCATTAAAAAAGGATAGCAAGAAAAAAAAAAGGCTTTCTCTGTTATCTTTGGTTACTATATTATACTAACAGTGCCAAAAGTGAGTCCTTACACCTTTTTTTCATAGCATAGTGCAGAAAAATATCTTTGAGCACTAGCTCATGCAGTCTCTTAAACCTTTGACACTAAACTCCTTTACCTTAGACTTTGAGCTATTTAAATAGTTCCTTCACTCGTTAAATGGTAAACTGACACTCCTCCAAAACTAAAACAAACTGACTTGTTCATTTAGTAGACTTGATTGAATGCTATATAACAAAATATAAGATAGAGGACTAAGAACTCTTTAATAACTTTGCTTGATATAGCCAAATGATTTACATGAATGGAAACTGTTGAGTGTGTTTTAGGAGTAATTACTTTCCTCAGTCAGAAAAATTCTTTTTCCTTTCATTACCTAAATATCCAATACTTCATGTTGCCTTAACAATCAGAAATAAGTGTTTAGGGTAACATACCATTTGTTATGAAAAATGTCATGAAGATCTGAAAACTTCCAGGGTAAATCTTCTGTTAAAATTCAATTAGTTCTTTTTTCATTATTTTCTGGCTAAATTCCATGTGCATTAGATAGTACCATGTTCCTGGTAAACTGTATCTAAGAAGGAAGTAAAACAAGTTTGAGCACATACATGCATATGCAAGAGCAAAAGAAAAGACAAAACATGAAAGAGAAACATGTTGCTTGTAGTAAAACTCTTTCCTTAATTAGAATTAGGTGCACTCAAATGTATGCACTAGAATAATGTACAGAGAGGACTATTAAATTGTTTTTATAAAATTTATTATTCTAAGCTAATAATCTAGATATTTGGAACACAATCATTTAAGCAGAAGAAATAGCTGGCAAATATTTTCATGTCAGGTGGTATGCATGCTAAGTTTATAACCTTTCTTCTGTTTATTCAATGTAAAGTAACTTGATGTGACAGGGTTTGACATATCACAGGGATGACTCAGGTCAGGAATTTAAGAAATCTTGAAAACAAAATCTTTAAAATACTATTTATTTAAATACTTTGAAAAGATTTATAGAGTATGATGGATAATAGGAAAAAAAGACTATGAAGAATTGACTTCAAATGCTTAAATGCTTATGAAAGTCTTTTACTTAGAAAAAGGGAAATATGTGGTCATCAAAGTAGGGGAAGAATCACGATGGTCCCTTACTGTTAGAGTACATACCAGCAGATCTATTTATTTAGTGTTTACACATTTCTTGACCAAACAATTCCAATGATAAATTTGTTTCTATCACCTACTTTTCCTTTTTTTCTAAAGCCTTTGCAGTTAGATACCATTATCAACTCCTATCTCTAAGCATGGGGGTTTCAACAAAGGATATGGTTAGGTCACAATATTTGCTTCTAAAGGGCAAATTAATTTTGTTTCTGTCATAGGAAAATGAGCGTGTACTTTTTGAAGTAAATCTTAAAATACAACATATATTTGGAGAGGTGTACATTCTGTAAGTGTTCGACTCAGTGAACATACTTATATAACTATAATCCAAATCATGAAACTGAACTTTATCAGCACCCCCAAAAGGCACTGTCCCCCCTTTTCATACCTCCAAAGGATAAACACTCCTGACTTCATATACAAATTGGTTTTACCTGATCTTGTAAGGGAACCCTGTATCCTTATGGTACTGCAGTAATGTACAGAGAAGAGTATTGGGAACTTTTCTGAGGATGGTTGGCGTCTGACTTATTTAACAGTGTTTGTGAAATGCACCCATTTTTTATTTGTTATTCTATTGTATACTACAAATATATGCCATAATTTCTTTACTTATTTTGTCAACAAATGTGAAAGAGCATTTGAGTTGTTTCATTTGGGATTCTTACATGTATTCTCCTACATGTCATTTGCAAATATACCAATTTATTTCTGCATACATTCAGAGTAGCTGAAGCAGTTTACATTTTTATTATCAGTACATGGGAATTCTAGTTTATCCCCTTCCTTCCCAATACTTGCTATCTGCTGCCCTTTTACTCATTCTGGAAGGTATACAGTGGTATTACATTGTAGATTTAATTTTTACTTCCCTGATGACCTGTGAAGTTGAACATCTTTTTATGTTTATTGGAAGTGTGGATATATGTGCTGTGAAGTGCATTTAAAGATTCCTGAGCACTGTTCTATTATTGAGTTATCATCCTTTTTCTTTCTTTTTTCTTTTTGGGAGGGAGGGAGGGAGGGAAGCAGGGCTGGAGCTCACAAACTCTGAGATCATGACCTGAACCAAAGTCAGATGCTTAACATCTTTCATGATTTCATGCTTATGATTTTTCATGAGTTCTTTAAATGATCTGATACAAACCTGTGGTTGGACATAAGTACTGTAGATATTTTATCATACTCTTGGGTTGCCTTGTTTCTATTAATACTGTCTTTTTTAAATGGTACATTGGCTCTTTTATTTATCCATCCAGCATATATTAAGCTTTTTTTTTTTGTGCCAGGGACTATGCCTAATTTAATATTGTCTTTTGAGAATGGAAGCTTTTAATATTAATGTACTCAAATTTATATACTACAAAGTACCTATTTTTTCCATTATGTTCATTATGTTTTGTGCCCTGTTTAAGAATGTCTTAAGAAAGACACTTAAGGTCTTGAAGAGATTTCTTATGTCTTCTCTAAGATCTTTATTTTTAATATTTAGATCTGTAATCCATCTAGAATTGATTTTTGTATACACCATGAGGCAGGGTTTTAGAAATTTATGTTTTAACTACATAGCTATCCAAATGACACAGCACCATTTATTTAAAATATTATCCTTTCTCCACTGCATGTCACCTTTATCATAAGTCAAGTGACATTATATCTATGTTTCACCATATCAGAGGTCAGGATTTCTAGTAATATAAGTCTTCTATCTTTGTTGTTCAGAAGTGCCTTGACCATTTGTTGGTCCCTTGAATTTCCATTTTATAATCAGTTGTCAATATACACAAAAAAATATGGTTAGGACTTTTTAATTGGGTTTGCGTTGGAATTTTAAAAATCAATTTATAGAGAACTGGTATCTTTGGAATATTCAACATTCTGCATGTTATATATTCTATTTATGTAAGTCTTCAGTTTTACTTAATATTTCATAATTTCCCATGTAGAATTCTTACATGTCTTTCATTGAGCTTATTTCTAAGTATTTAGGATATTTATGCTCTTGTAAATAGAGTACTGAGTTTCATTTTATGTAGGCTTACAAAAAATATCTTAAGTATACTTAACATACAATGTTAATTTAGTTTCAGCATACAACATAGTAATTTGAAAAGTCTATACATTATGCTGAGCTCACCACAAGAGTAGTTACCATCTGTCACCATACAAGATGGTTACAATACCACAGACTTTATTCCCTGTACTATACCTTTCATCCCATTACTTAATCATTCCATGCCCCCATCCCGATCCCCTATGGCAACCAATAGTTGTTCTGTATTTATGAGTGTGTTTCTGCTTTTTGTTTAGAGAGTGAAATGATGTTATGTTTGTTTCTCAGTCTGACATATTTCATTTAGCATAATACCCTCTAGGTCTATCCATGTTGTCGCAAAAGGCAAGATCTCATTATTTTCTAGGGCTGAGTAATAGTCTACTGTGTGTGTGTGTATATACACCACATCATTATCCATTCATTTATTGATGGGTACTGTGGTTGTTTCCGTATTTTGGTTATTGTCAGTAATGCATTTATCTTTTTAAATTAGTGTTTTCATTTTAAGTAAATACCTAGTAGTAGAATTACTGGATTGTACAATATTTCTATTTTTAATTTTTTGAGGACTCTCCATACTGTTTTCCACAGTGGCTGCACCAATTTACATTCCTATCAACCGTGCATGAGGTGTTCTTTTTCTCCAATATTTGCCAATATTTGTTATTTGTTATTTCTTGTCTTTTTGATAGCCATTCTAACAAGTATGATACCTCACTGTGGTTTTGATTTGCATTTCCCTGATGATGAGCAGTGTTGAGCATCTTTTCGTGTGTGTGCTCGCCCTGTAGGTCTTCTTTGGAAAAATGTATATTAAGGTCGTTTGTCCATTTTTTAATCAAAATGTTTTTTTGGTGTTGGGTTGTATATATATGTTCTTTAATATTTGAGATATTAACCCCTTTTCTGATACATCTTTGCAACTATCTTCTTTCAGTCACTAGGTTGCTTCACTGTGCAATAGCTTTTTATTTTGGTGTAGTTCCAATAGGTTGTTTTTGTTTTTGCTTCCCTTGCCTAAGGAGACATACCTAGAAAAATATTGCTATAGCCTATGTCATTGAAATTACTGCCTGTGCTCCCTTCTGGGATTTTTATGGTTTCAGGTCTCACATTTAGGTCCTTAATCCATTGTATTTTGTATATAGTATAAGAAAGTGGTCCAATTTCATTCTTCTGTGTCTAGGTGTCCAGTTTTCCCAACCCCATTTGTTGAAGAGACTGTCTTTTCCCCATTATATATTCTTGCCTCCTTTGTTAAAGATTGACCACACAAGCATGGCTTTCTGGGTTCTCTATGTCTGTTTTTATGCCAGTACCATATTGTTTTGATTCCTACAGCTTTGCAGTAGATCTTCAAATCTGGGATTGTGATACCTCCAACCTTTGTTTTTCTTTCTCAGGATTGCTTTGCCTATTGGGGATCTTTTGTGGCTCCATACAGATTTTAGGATTATTTGTTCTAGTTCTGTGAAAAATGCCATTAGAATTTTGATAGGGATTACACTGAATCTGAAGATTGCTTTGGGTATTATGAACATTTTAACAATATTTGTTTTTCCAGTCCATTAGCATGGATTATCTTCATCAGTGTTTTATAGCTTTCAGAGTACAGGTCTTTTACCTCCTGTTTAAGTTGATTCCTTTATTGTTTTTGGTGCAAATGTAAATGGGATTTTCTTAATTTCTCTACCAGTTTGTTATTAGTATATAGAAATACAACTGATTTCTGTTTATTAGTTTTGTGTCCTACAACTTAATTCATTTATTACTCAATCTTACTGAATTCATTTATTCAGTTATTCGAGTTTTCTATGTATGGTATCATGTCATCTGCAAACAGTGAAAGTTTCACTTTTTCCTTATAAATTTGGATGCCTTTTCATTCTTTTTCTTATCTGACTGCTTCAGCTAGGATTTCCAGTACTATGGTGAATCGAAAGTGTCAAGAGTAAACATTCTAGACTTGTTTGTGATCTACAAGGAAAAGCTCTCTGTTTTTCACCATTGAGTATGATGTTAGCTGTGATTTTTTTCATATATGGCCCTTATTATGTTGAGATATATTCTCTCTAAACCCACACGGTGAAAGTTTTTATCATGAAGGGTGTCTTGAATCTATTGTGATGATCATATGATTTTTATCACTTGTTAATGTGGTATATCATGTTGATTGATTTGGAAATATTGAACCATCCTTGCATCCCTGGAATAAATCTCACTTGATCTTGGTGAATGATCTTTTTAATGTATTGGTGAATATGGTTTGCTGATATTTTGTTGAGAATTATGTTCATTATGTTTTGGAATCAAGGTAATGATGGTCTCATAAATGTATTTGAAAATTTACCTTCCTCTTCAATTTTTTTAGAATAGATTGAGGAGAATAGGCATTAACTCTTCTTCAAATGTGTGATAGACTTCCCTGTGAATCCACGTGCTCCTTGATTTGTTTGTTGGGCATTTTTTTGATTACCAATTCAATTTTGTTAATAGTAACCAATCTGTTCAGATATTCTATTTCTTCCTGATTCAGAAATTGTATGTTTCTCAGAATTTATCCATTTCTTCTAGGCTGTCCAATTTGTTGGCATATAATTTTTGTAATAGTATAGACTTGTTTTTCTTTTAAATTACTGCATATAAGTTATTTCTATATTAAAAAACCAAGTGGTGGCTGGAGAAGATCCATAGACCATAAGGACCATTGAACGGAAATAAAGCATGGCTCCTGAGAAAGAGGTTGGAAGATTCAATTTCTGGAATCCTTACAATAACTCCTTTGTTTCCTGAGGTTACCTCAGAGGCTATGTTCCTTGAAACATTAAAAAAAAATACTAACCAAATCTTAGCAGTTCTTGTCTACCAAAGCTCCATACATAGACCATCTCCAAATTTCCTTCTATTGTCTATCCTGTTCTCTAATCTCCCGGTTTTACTGGTAACATTTTATTAAATTCTACAACTTAAATCCAGAAAATTATAGAGACTTCAGTAATGTTATATTCCTCTTGAAAGGATTCTCCTTTTCTTGTGCTAATAAGCACAAAGCTAGGGATGATTGCCTTAATCCAATCAGAGACTGAGCTAAATTGACCCTTGCTTGTAGTTTTGGTAAAACTTAGTCTACTTCTGACCTTCTCCCATTCCTACTACAAGTGTGTCTGTGTGTATATATGTATACATACATAGACACATATAATAATGTTCTATGTATTATATAATATATATGTATTTACAATTGAACAGATAATTTTTAAAAAAATTTTTTATCTAGATTTGTTTGTTTGTACCACACCAGTATTCTGAGAATAAACTCTTTCATCCTGAGAACAAAATATACTTATGAAATACATTTTTTCTTTAGATTCATGTAATTTAAAGTAATATATTAAACGTAGGGTCAGTGACTTTTTTGTTGTGATAAAACAAAATTAACCATTTTAACTATTTTAAAGTATACAATTCACTTATTTTTAGCAGATCTGTCAGTGATATTTTGTGGAAGATTATAATTATCCTTAGATGGCACCGTGATTTGTAAATAACGGAGCTTTTATGTTTTAATACGCAATATAATGTACAGCAGTAATTCATTTTTTTCACATGATCATTTAACTGGCCACTTAAACTATCAAGGTTTTAAAAAGGAAACAAAAAGAACTCCAAATAGACAAAACAGATATCAAAAAGCCCACACACTGACTAGATTTCATGTATATTATTCATGCAGAACCTATATCTTACAAGACTGAGAAGCTTACAGGCTTGTTTTTTCTAATTGTAGCAGAAAAGGCTCATGGCAGACATAACAAGTGGAAGCCTAAGTGAGAATAGAAAGAAAAAGATAGAAAAATATTTTTAAATTCACAGCAGTTTAACTCTGTATGTTAACTACACTGGAGTTAAAAAACAATTACAGCAATCGGTGGCATATTTAGTAATTTCCAAGGATGTAATTATGCTCAAACACATCTATTGTCAAAATTGACCGATAATTATAATACAATCCCAATCAAAACCTTATATACCAACAAACTGGACAACCTAGAGGAAACAGATTGACAGAATCATGAAAAAATAGAATATCTGAAGAGAACTACTGCCGGTAAGAAGATTGCATCAATAATCAAAATCCTTCCAACAAACATAAGTCTAGGACCAGATGACTTCACTGGTGAATTCTACCAGCATTTATTAAAGTATTAATACCAATCCTTCTCAAACTTGTCCAAAAAATAAAAGAACAGGGAACACTTTGAAATTCCTTTTACAAGGCCAGCATTACGCTGATACCAAAACCAGATAAGAACACTACAAAAAAAGAAAATTATAGGCCAGTATCTTTGATGAACATAGATGCAAATGTCCTTAACAAAATGTTAGCAAACTGAGTTCAACAATATATTGAATAGGATCAACATAATTTAACAACATGTTAAAAGGATTGTATACCTTCATCAAGTGGAATTTATTCCAGGGGTGCAAGCATGATTCAACATCAGTCAACAGGACACACAACAAAATAAACAGTAAAAATCATATCATCATCTGAATAGATGAAGAGCATTTGACAAAATTCAACATTTATGATAAAACTCTCAACAGAATGAGTATAGTAGGAGCATATCTCAACACAATAAAGGCCATGTATGACAAGTCAATAACCTCATACTCAATGGTGAAAAGCTGCAATTCCCTCTAAGATCAAAAACAAGAATGCCCACTCTCATCACTTTGATTCAGCATACTATTAAAGATCCTAGCTAGAGCAATTAGGCAAGAAAAAGAAGAGTCATTCAAATCAGAAAGAAAGCAAAACAGTCTATTGGCAGATGACGTGCTATTAAGTATAGAAAACCCTCAAGACTCTACTGAATTTCATTATTTTAACACGTTTTTGGTAAAGTTGCAGGATACAAAATTCATATACAAAAATATCTTGTACTTAAAAAAATGTTTGTTTTGAGAAAGAACACATAAGCAGGGGAGGAGCAGAGCCACAGAGAATCCCATGCAAGCACTTCAGTGCAAAGCCTGATTTGGGGCTCAATCTTATGAAAAGAGTCAGGTCTTTGGGCCACGCAGGTGTCCCTCTTACACTTCTATACAGTAGTGGTGAACTGTGAGAAATAGATGAAGAAAACAAACCCATTTTTAAGTGCATCAGACAGAATAAAATGTTGAGAAGTAAATTTAATCACAGTGCTGAAAGACCTATTATATTGAAAACTGTAAAACATTGAAGAAAGAAACTGAAGATGACACAATAAATGGAAATATAAACCATGTTCATGGATTAGAAGAATTAATATTGTCAAATGTCCATAATACCTAAAGCAAATTACAGATTCACTGTAATCCTTTGGAAAATTCCAATGGCATTTTTCATAGAACCAGAACAAATAAGTCTTAAAATTTGTATGGAACCAAAAAAACAAAAAAACATGAATAGCCAAAGCAATCAAGAAAGAAGAACAGGGGAGGAGTTAAGATGTTGGAGAAGGAGGGGGGTCCTGGGCTTTCCTGTCCCTCAAACAGCTATATTAAGGTCAGATCACTTGGAACACCCAGGAAATACACTTGTGGAGTGGAAGAAAATCTCCACAGTAGGAGGGAGACAGCATGGCAGGTGCAAGGCATGGAACTGTTTTTTAGGGAAAAAGTATTTCAAATACAGTATGAAGAGGCTCTCTTCCACAGTGCAGGGGTCAGGGCAGGGGAGGTCATATCCACACAAAGCCTGATCTTTTAAGACTTTGGGTTTTGAATCCCAGCCGCAAGCCAAAAAAAAAACCCACAGGAGATTGTGGCACAGGGCTAGCTGACTGCCCCTGATACTCTGTGAGGGCTGCCTAACACTGTGGGCTGTGAGATCCTCTGTCCAGAGAAGAGAGATGGGGTGGCGCCATTTCCCCCAACACCAATATGGTGGGACTTCAAAGAGCAGCACAGTGACTCCCAGTGGAGGGAGGACCCACACCAAACCTTGCATCCTTTTTTCAGGCAATTGCTTATTTACTGGTGCAAGACATCCTGAGCCAATGCAGCAAGCCTCTCCTCCAGAAGACCAGCACAGGCATCACCCCACATACACCAAGTGTACTGAAAATAGAGTATTTCAAAATGACACCAAAAGTTCTAGTTTACTTCAAACAAAAAAATCAAAGCATGCCTAGTTAAAGGTACAAATGCTCCCCACTGCAAGGAAGGAGGAGCTCTGCAGAGAACTGACCAGTGGGAAAGAGCAGCCAAAACACACAGCATACACCAGAAACACTTCCTGAATTTCCAGGCCCTGAACAGTATATGACCCCTTTTTAATATGGCAGTATTCTCAGGTGCAGGAAATAAAACACACAAAACATAAGACAAAAACTTAGACAAAATGACAAGATGGAGGGATTCTCCCCAAGAGAAAGGTCAAAAAAAAATTGCATCCATGGACTTGCTCAAAAAAGATAAGCAATTTTTCTGAACAAGAATTTAGAACAACAGTCATAAGACCTACTAGCTGGGCTTGAATAATGCATAGAAGACACCAGAGAAACCCTTGCTTCAGAGATCAAAGACCTAAAAACTAGTCAGGGTGAAATAAAAGGTCCTATAACTGAGATGCAAAACTGACTGGATATAGTCACAAGGACTGAAGAAGCAGAGAAGAAAATAGGTGAAACTGAAGAAAAAATTATGGAAAATAATGGAGGTGAAAATGGGAATGGAAATTATTAGATCATGAGGGGAGAAGTACAGAACTTAGTGATTCCATAAAGTGAAGCAAGAACTGTATCACAGAAGTCCCAGAAGAAGAGTGGGAAAGGGGGGCAGAAGATTTATTTGAACAAATTATAGCTCAAAACTTCATTAATCTGGAGAAGGAAACAGGCATGGAAGTCCAAGAGGCACAGAAAACACCCCCTCAAAATCAACAAAACAGGTCAACACCACAACATATAATAGTAAAACTTGCAAAAGATAAAGATAAAGAGAGAATTCTGAAAACAGCTTAGGGACAAAAGGTCCTTAATCTACAAGGGCAGACACATAAGGTTAGCAGCAGACCTGTCCACTGAAACTTGGCAGGCCAGAAGAGAGTGGCAGGAAATATTCAATGTGCTGAATAGAAAAAATATGCAGCCAAGAATCCTTTATCCAGCAAGACTGTCACTCAAAAGAGAAGGAGAGATAGAGTTTCCCAGAAAAATAAAAACTAAAGGAGTTTGTGACCACTAAGCCAGCCCTGCAAGAAATTTTAAGGGGGATTTTCTGAGTGGAGGAAAAAGAGAAGACCAAAGCAACTAAGACTACAAAGGACCAGAGAACATCACCAGAAACACCAACTTTACAGGTAACACAATGGAACTAAATTCATATCTTTCAATAACCACTCTGAATGCTCCAATAAAAACACATAGGGTGTCAAAATGTATAAAAAACAAGATTCATCTACCTGCAGTCTACAAAAGACTCATTTTAGACCTAAAGACACCTGCAGAATTTAAGTGAGGGGATGGAGAACCATCCATCATGCTAATGGACATCAAAAATAGCCTAAGTAGCCATACTACTATCAAACAAACTAGATTTTAAAACAAAGACTATAACAAGATATGAAGAAGGGCATTGTATCATAATCAAGGAGTCTACTCATCAATAGACCTAACAGTTGTAAATACGTATGTCCCCAACTTGGAAACACCTGAATATATAAATTAATCACAAACATAAAGGAACTCACTGATAATAATACTGTATTGGTAGGGGACTTTAATACCCCACTTAAAGCAATGGACATATCATCTAGGCAGAAAATCAACAAGGAGACCATGGCTTTGAATGACACACTGGACCAGATGGACTTAAGAGATATATTCAGAATATTTCATCCTAAAGCAGCCGAATACACATTCTTCTCAAGTGTATTCTCCAGAATAGATCACATATTGGGTCACAAATCAGCCCTCAACAGGTACAAAATATCAAGATCTTACCATGTGTATTTTCAGATCACAATGCTATGAAACTTGAAATCAACCACAAGAAAAAATTTGTAAAGCCCTCAAATACATGGAGGCTAAAGAACATCTTACTAAAGAATGAATGGATTAAATAGGAAATTAAAGAAGAAATAAAAAATACAAGGAAGAAAATGAAAATGAAAACATGATAGTCCAAACCCTGAGGAAAGTGCCTTGCAATCCAGGCCTATTCCAAGAAGCAAGAAAGGTCCCGAATATACAACCTAAATCTACACCCAAAGGAACTAGAAAAGGAACAGCAAATAAAGCCTCATGCGAGCACAAGAAGGGAAATAATAAGATTAGGGCAGAAATAAATTATATAGAAACAAACAAACAGTAGAACAATGAAACTAAAAGCCAGTTCTTTGGAAAAGTAAATAATATTTATAAACCCCTAGCCAGACTTATCAAAAAGGAAAGAGAGAGGACCCAAATAGACGAGAGCTCACAACCAATACCACAAAATAAAAACAATTATTAGAGAATACTAAGAAAAATTATATGCCAACAAACTGGACAATCTAGAAGAAATGGACAAATTCCTAGAAACACACATGACCAAAACTGAAACAGGAAGAAATAGAAAATTTGAACAGGCCCATAACCAGCAAAGAAATTGAATCATTTATCAAAAATCTCCCAACAAACAAGCATCCTGGACCAGATGGCATCCCAGGAGAATTCTATCAGACTTTAAAAAAAGAGTTAATACCAAAAAATAGAAATGGAAGGAGAGCTTGCAAACTCATTCTATGAACCAGCATTACTTTGATTCTAAAAGCATATGAAGACGCCTCTATAAAGGAGAATTACAGGCCAATATCCCTGATGAACCTGGATGAAAAATTCTCAACAAGATACAAGCAAATTGAAACTAGCAGTACATTAAAAGAATTATTCACCATGATCAAGTGGGATTTACACTTGGGCTGCAGTGATGGTTCAGGATTTCCAAATCAATCAATGTGATACATCACATTAATAAAAGAAAGACTAAGAACCATCTGATCCTCTCAACAGATACAGAAAAAGCATTTGGCAAAACACAGCATCCTTTCTTGATAAAAACCTCAAGAAAGTAGGAATAGACGGAACATGCCTCAACATCATATAGACCATATATGAAAGACTCAGAGCTAATATCATGTTCAATGGGGAAAAACTGAGAGCTCTCACCCTAAGGTCAGGAACATGACAGGGATATCTATTCTAACCACTGTTGTTCAACATAGTACTTGAACCCTTAGTCTCAGGATTCAGACAACAAAAAGTAATAAAAAGGCATCCAAATCAGCAGTGATGAAGTCAAACTTTCACTCTTTGCAGATGACATGTTAACTCTACATGGAAAGCTTGAAAGTCTCCACCAAAAACTGTTAGAACTGATATATGAATTCAGCAAAGTTGCAGAATAAAAATCAATCAAAGAAATCGGTTGCATTTCTATACACCAATAATGAAGCAGCAGAAAAAGAAATGAAGGAACTGATCCCATTTACAATTGCACCAGAAACCATTAAAAGATCTGGGAATAAACCTAAACAAAGAGGTAAAAGATCTGTATGCTGAAAACTATAGAAAGCTTATGAAAGAAATTGAAGAAAACACAAAGAAATGGAAAAATATTACATGCTCATGGACTGAAAGAACATTGTTAAAATGTCTATACTACCCAAAGCAATCTACACATTTAATGCAATCCCCATCAAAATACCACGAGCATTTTTCTACCAAACTTAATCTGTATTATCCACGGAAATGCTTTATTTTTTTAAGTTTATTTATTGAGAGAGAGAGTGTGTATGTGCTCGAGCATAAATGGGGGAAGGGCAGAAAGGGAAGGAGAGAGAGAATCTCGAGCAGGCTCAGTGCTGTCAAAGCAGAGCCCATGGCAGGGCTAGATCCCACAATCTGTGAGATCATGACCTGATGTGAAATCTAAGAGTCAGACACTTAACCAACTGAGCCATCCCGGTGCCCTTCTACAAACTTTTAAAGAATTACCACCAATTCTAGACAGTCTTTTCCAGAAAACAGGAGATGAGAACACTTCCCCACTTATTTTATGAAACCAGTATAACCCTGATACCAAAGCCAATCCAACAAGAGTACAAAACAAAGCAAAAAACTACATATCAATAGTCCTCATGAATATGGAAGAATAAAATCCTTAACAAAATATTAGCAAAATGAATTTAGCACTATGTAAAAAAATTATACAGCATGGTCAAGTGGAGTACCCCAGGCATGAAGACTGATAAAATGCCTGAAACTCAACATAATCCACTATATGAAAAGACTAAAGAAGACTCACATGATCATAACAAGGCAGAGAAACCATCAAAGTTAACACTCATTCATGATAAAAACTCTCAGGAAAATCAAAAAAGAAGGGCATTTCTCTAACTTGATAAGAGAGCATCTATGTAGTAAGCATTATAGTTAATGATCAAAGAATGAATGGGTATGAAGCAAAGATATCCACTCTCACTATGGTTATTCAACAAAGTACTTCAAGTTCTAACCAGTGCAGTTAAAGTAAGAAAAGGAAATAAAAGGCATACAGACTGAAAACGAAGAAATAAAATGGTCTCTGTTTGCTGATGACATGATGGTCTACATAGAAAAGTCAAGGAATCTTGAGGTTGCCTGGGTGGCTCAGTTAGTTGAGTGTCCAACTACGACTCAGGTCATGATCTTGCAGTTCATGAGTTAGAGTTCTGCATTGGACTCACTGCTATCAGCAATCAAAAACCTCCTAAAAGTAACAAATTACTTCAGCAGGTTGTAGGACAAGAGATCAAAATTTTAAATTAAGCTGTATTTCCATAGATAGCAATGAACACACAGACACCAAAATTAAAAATACAGTAGCATATATAGTTTCTCAGAACAGAAAAATACTTAGCTGACAAACACATGCAAGACTTCTCTGCTATAACCTACAACACAATGATGAAAACGATCAAAGATCTAAATCAATGCAGAGACATACCATATTGATGAATTGGAAGACTCAACACAGGAAAAATGTCAGTTCTCCCCATATTGATACACAGGTTTAGCTCAATTCCTATCACAGTCACAGCAAGTTTAATGGTAGATATAGGCAAGATCATTAAAAATTTATATCGAGGGGTGCCTGGGTGGCTCTGTCAGTTGAGTGTCCAGCTCTTGATCTTGGTTCAGGTCATGCTCTCACGTTCGTGAGTTCAAACCCTGCATTAGGCTTTGTGCTGATGGCATGGAGCCTGCTTGGTATTCTCTCTCCTTCTCTCTGCCCCTTCCCTACTCTCTCTCTCTCTGAAACTAAATCAAAAATAAAAATAAAATTTATATTGAAAAGTTAATTTTGAGAAAGAAGAACATAGAGATAAGTAGTAGTCTACCAATTTTCAAGACGACTTATATAGCTACAGTAAACAAGCCTGCAGTATTGATAGAGGGATAGACAAATCAAAGAAACAGAATAGAAGACCCAGAAACAGACACATACAAATATGCTGAAATGACTTTTGACAAGGGTGCAAAAACAATTCATTTGAGGAGGGATACCTTTTGAACAACTGCCTTTTTGTGTGTGTGTGCCTTGTGACTATAAGTCACAAAAAAAAAAAAAAAAAAGGAAAGAAAGAAGAAAAGGGAAAGGAAAGGAAAGAAAAAAAGCCTCAACCTCACACCTTATAAAAACTCAAAATGGGTCATATGCAAAAAGAAGAATTGGGGATCTAGGGGTTGGTACAGATTCTTAGATATGACACCAAAAAATAATACATTAAATAAAAAATTGAGTAATTGGACTTACTCAAGCTTTTGCTCTGTGAAAAACCCTCTCAAGAGGATGACAAACTATAGATTGGAAGAATATATTTGCAAACCACATTATGTAACAGAGGGCTCATATCTAGCATATATAAAGAAATCTCAAAACTCAACAGTAAAAAATAAACCAATTACAAATTCAGCAAAACACATGAAGAGACATTTCACTTAGAATAAATGATAGCAAATAAGCATGTGAAAACATATTCAACATCACTAACACTTCAGGACATGTAAACTAAGACCATAATGAGATATAATGAAACACCTATTAGAACTAAAATTTAAAACTGTGACAATACAAAATGCTGGCAGTGCAGATAAACTAGGTCTCTCATACATTGTTTATGAGAATGTAAAATGATATTACCATTCTGGAAAATAGTTGGGACAGTTTCTAACAAAACTAAATATATGTTCACCAATGATCCAGTAACTGCCCACACAAAAACCTATATACAATTGTTCACAGCGATTTTATTTGCAATAGCCAAAAACTGGAAACTAATATGGTGAATGATTAAACTGTGGCACAAACCATGAAATCCCACTAACCAATACAAAGGACTCAACTTTTTTTTTAACTTTATTTTTTATTTTGAGAGAGACAGAGAAAGTGCAAGAAGGAGAGGGGCAGAAAGAGAGGGAGAATCCAGAGCAGGCTCTGCAAGATCAGGACAGAACCTGATGTGGGATTGACCCATGAAACTTTGAGAAAATGACCTGAGTCAAAATCAAGACTCAACTGACTAAGCCACTCAAGTGCCCTAAGGAGTCAACTATTGGCACATGGAACAACTAGGATAGACCTCAAATGTGTTAGGTTTAATGAGAAAACTCCAATCTCAAAAGGTCTCATATTGTATGATTCTGTGTGTGTAATCTTCTCAAAGTAACAAGTATAGAAATGGAGAATAGACCAGTGGTTGCCAGGGATTAGATATTGGGCAGAAGAGGAAGTATGGCAGAGAAATGGCTGTTACTATAGAGGGTAGTGGGAAGGAGATCTTTACGGTGATGAAATAGTTCTGTATCTTGATTATAGGGGTGCTTACACATTTCTACAGGTGATAAAATGACAGAACTTTACACGTACATTGTACTGTCAGTTTCCTGGCTTTGATATGATAATGATGTAAGATATAATCATCAAGGGAAAAAGGGTAAAATATACAGGAACCTCTCTATTGTCTTTGCAAACTCCTTGTCTATCATTACTTAAAAATAAAAAGGTTTTTTTTCAAAAAAAAAAAAAAAGCAGGTAATGACTCTTAAAATCCAAACTTGATAATAAAGAATTAAGTGGGGCACCTGGGTGGCTCAGAGGGTTAAGCATTGCACTCTTGATTCTGAATCATCGCAACTTGATTCTGAGTTCATGATCTCATTGTTGTGAGATTGAGCCCCGGGTTGGGGCTCCATGCTGGGCATGGAGACTGCTTAAGATTCTCTCTCTCTCCCCCCTCCCCAACTCCCCCTCCCCACAGCCTGTGCATACACATACTGTCTCTCAAATAATTAATTAATTTTAAAAATAAAAATAAGTAATCCCTCCTTTTTAACTGTGCTACTAAAGACAGGTCAATGTACAACCTTTGAATACTACTTAAAAGAATTTTTTTTCAGCTTTTCGAGGTCAATTTTGGAATAAGTAATTTCTTTTCTTGAACTAAGGTATAGAGCCTAGAGTATGGAAAATATTTTTTTAAGTACCTGATTATTCCTATTTGGCTATTCATATTTGGCAAATGATTTAGATTTTAGTCTTTTTGTTATCAGTTTCTTATTTTAATTAATCTCTCAACAGTTTTTATTTTTAAATCAGTGAAACTAAAGTCCATTTTGATAGGAACTAATTTTGCATCTGTTTGAGAATTAACAAAAGATGAAACATAGCCAAATGATTCTCTTTTCTCTAATACACAAAATATACCAGAAGAGTCACGGGCAGCATTCCAAAGAAGTTCTGTGACAATGCACAGTAAAGCAGTATTGGGCCTTTGTAACTGATAAATCTGTTTCAGCTGCAATGACAGCTCACAAAGGCACAATATATGCACCCACTCCATCAGTATATCTAATTATTTCTCTATGAAATAAAAAATGTCCCATTCTATATTCCCCATGTTACTACTTTTTTTTTTTAAGACAGAGGTAGTGCTTGGAGGCAGCAGGAGAGATGTCAGGAAAAAGTGATTTTTTTTTTTTACTTTGCTCTTAACAATGTATTATTATTGTATATTAAACTTCATTACATGAGCATAGCTCTTAAAAATTAATATACACCAAAAAAATCAATATTGCATGCCTTAGTTTTCCTATCTACCATTGGGGGAGAGGAGGTATTGGTATCCTGCATGATAATATTCAAAATAATCTGAGGAAAAAATCATAGCATAATTAGAGTAGGAATTTTTTCTCAAATTAAAAAAAATAAACATTTAAGCTTAACTTTTTAAGGAAAATTATATTTTTAACCTGTAACTTACTGCTGTCAAAGCATACCATATATCCACTAAAAATGTTTCTCATTTGTAGATTTTGGTAACATTCTGTGACAGGCCCCCACTGTGGTCCCATTAGTACAGTTCTCTGGGCAAGTACAGGCAGTTCAGATTTGGCTATTAATGGAGTCTAGAGGTTAGAATAAAGGAATCTCCCCTATGCATTCCTTTGACTATTTATAAGGCATTTTTAAAACAAAGGGGTTTTTTTTCCAGAGGAAAAATCCATTTTAATACTATGAAGCACCACCAAATATTTATAGAAGAGACATAAGGGGACTTAGTTGAAAACTGAACTATTTGAGAAGATGTAAAAAGTGTTCTGAGTTGTGGTATCTTTAAAGTTTTTTATCTTCTAGTTTTAGTCTTATTCTTTCCACTTAAAAATATTTATTCTGAAATCCTGAAAGTCCTTTCTTCATTGAGAAGGCAGGAAAGCCAGAGTTATGAATGAATTCGCTTAAAAAAATTTTTAAAGCTCCTGGAAAATAACAGGCTATACTCATCTCTTATTTTGCTGTCTCCCGAAACTACAATAAGGAGGAAGAGAAGTAAAGGGTGGGTAACAAACCTATGAAAGAATCTAGCATGGGGAAGGCTGAGAACCAAGCCAAATTCTACAAATCCAAAGGATAGAACCTACTTTGAATTTTTCAACAGCAGCACTGGAAGCAATTAAGCAGTAGATCAGTACCTTCAAATTTCACAAAAAGAATTACTCACTAGATCTCTCCAATTATAAGGGAGATTCCTCAAGATGCTAAAAGAAATGGCACTAACAGGTAACTATGAAGTCACGGTAGAAAGAAGGGATAAAAAGGACAAGAGGGAAAAAGCTCCTAAAGAAGCAGCTTGATCCCCATTCCACAGGGATGACTGACTTTGTCCGCCCAGCAGAAAAGTAGAGGCTTATTAGGGGTGTATTCCCTAAAGAGTGTAAGATCCAGACCCCATGATGAGTACCATGCCACAAATGGGGATTAAGTGATGGTATGCAAATGAAAATGCTAAGATCCCTGGACTTCTTTTCTTACCTATCTACTTATAGCCAGTGTTTCCGGAGCCTACTTCCAGGCAAGAGATTTCAAAATTGCTCACACTAATAGTAAGGATCTATAATATCTATAAAGGTACTAACAGCCTGGGCTTTCCAACTTCCCAACACATGTTTCCCACAACCAAAATTATTCTATGTAAAGCTAGTAAGTCTCCAGTTTTATAGAATTCACTCAGAGTTTGTCCAATGACTTCCCTAAGAATGGGGCTCTTATAAATGCAATAGGAAAGCAGAAACAAGACTGTTATTGTTCGGCTTCACCTTCATGTAACTGTAGCTATACTGTCTTTTCTTTACATAGCCAAGTTTGTGAAAGCTACTCATATTTTCAAAATTAGGCCATATGCTGTCTAGTGATAGTCACAAAGGAAGGTAGTAAAATGTTCTGTGATAAGATCTCTCGGCTACTGGAGAATCTAGGTCTTTGCTGATTTTCTATTTGTCTCTCAGAAATTACCCAGTCACAAATGCATTGCACGATTTAGTCAAAATGACCCAACATTCAGGTATGAATAGAATTCATAAACATTATCAATGGAAGGTGGGTTGTTTCCCTTAAATAGGAATTCCTAGTTTTAAGATTTAAGGTTTCCTACATTTAGACTATTTATATTTATTTGATACTGATATAGTCATTTTTTTCTTTAATGAGATACTAAAATAATAATTAAATAATGTATCCATTTTATATTGTCTATATGGAAAACTGGTTTGTTGGGGCCACTTCCCCATTTTTTCTTAGGCTTTATAGGTTAGATCAACTGTTCTTCATCTTGCTAGACCTTTTCCTCTTTTTGAAGAAACAAACTGCCAAAATCAAACCCATAGATGATGAACATGCGTGTGTGTACACCTTTATAATTTTTAAAAATGTAAATCTTTTTGACACTTATAAAATGCATAATGAAATATTAAATTGCTTCTATCTGTGCTTAGAATCACTCTAAATGTAAAAACTACAAATGTAGGCTGTGTATTTATGGCTCAAATACTGAAAGTTTCACCTCTAGGCAGGGCCTTAAACATAGTCAACAAACCAAGAAACAGAGGACTTAGCCTGTCACAAGAACTGTAAGTGAAAGACTTAGTGCTTAGCATGGCCAACAATGTAGTTATTATCTAAGCCAGATGTTTCTGTTCCTACATTCCTGATCTATGGCTATGATACATGAGCTCTTCGGTTTTTTCTAATGTCTTGTTAAAAAAAAAAAAAAAGGAAGGGGGTGGGGCGTGAAGGAACTCCTATCATGCCAACACAGTCTGAAGTCTGCATTTTAAAGAAGTTGTACTTACAGGAGAGAAGTAAGTAGAAAAGACTTGCAGAAACTCTTAAACTCAAAGTAATTTGTGATCTCCTTAAGCCCATGTGGTGCTTGAGCCAGATACTAAAGTTCGATCTTTTATACTAGGAGTAATCTTATATCTATCTATCTCTAGATATATGAAATTTTAATTTTTATTCTTAGCTTTCAACATTATATGAATCTCTGTCTAGGCAAAGCTGAATTGGCTGCAAGAGTATCACCACTGGACCAACTCCTAAGGGTGCACTTCTGCAGAGCCCAGAGGGGACCCTCCTGTACAATATTCTAACTATGGGAAAGGATCTAACCCAGAATGGAACAACCCATACCCACTCCTCAAAGATATTTAAACTTGTCTGGGATTCACAAGTTATTTCACATCCTATTTTTCTTACTTAATTGTTCTGTTTAATGAACTTTCTCAAAAAAGTGTTAAGACTTAGTGTGAGTTCTAATTGTAAATTCTCCACATAGTTTTAATTAACAAAGACAATTAGGAGCAAAAAGTGGACACCTACACATAGCATTGCCTAACCTAATCAAAAACATTTTAGAGATGAGCCCCTAAAGATAAGGGATTTGGCCAGAAAATGGAGAAGTTACTGGTAGTATCCCTGGTTCTACGTATCTAAAAGAAAAACTCAAACATAAGCTCTGCACTGGACAGTAACTATGGCCAGTAAATAATAATTTACTACATTCATTTATAGAATATTAGTTCATAGTAAATCTCACTTCCATGCCTTTTACCTTTTTAATAAAATATTTGAGTATACATTGACATACAATGTACACTCATTTCACCTGCACAACACAGTGATTCCACAAGTTTATACATTATGCTATGCTAACCCCAATGTAGCTACCAACTGTCACTACACAATACCATTATGATATCCTTGACTATATTCCTTATGCTGTTTCTTATATTCCCATCACTTACTCATTCTGTAACTGGAAGCTGGTATCTCCCACTCCCTTTCACTCATTTTGCCCATCCTGCCACTCCCTCCCCTCTGGCAACCATCAGTCTGTATGTATAGGTCTGATTCTGCTTTTTGTTCATTTATTCATTTTTATTTATTCATTTATTCCACATGTGAGTCAAATCATATGGTATTGTCTTTCTGTGACTTTATTTCACTTAGCAAAACATCCTCTAGGTCCATCAATGCTGTCACAAGTGGCATGATCTAATCCTTTTGATGGCTGTTTAATCTTCCATTGTATATATGTGTGTGTTTATACACATCTTCTTTATCCATTCGTCTGTCAGTGGATATTTAGACTGCTTCCCAATCTTGGCTATGGAAAATAATGCTACATCAAAATAAAAAGCTTTCACACAGTGAAGGAAACCATCAAGAAAACAACAAGGCAACCTAATGAATAGGAGATGTTTGCAAATAATATATCTAAAAAAAGATGAATATCCAAAAGACAATCTGATTAAAAAATGCAGAGAATCTGAACATTTTTCCAAAGAAGACATATGGATAGCCAACAGACACATGAAAAGATGTTCAATATCACTTGTCATCAGACGTGAAAATCAAAACCACAATGAGATAACACCTCAGAATGGCTAAAATAAAAAAGACAAGAGACTACAAGTGTTGGTGAGGATGTGGAGAAAAAGGAACATCTGGGCACTTCTGGTGAAAATATAAATTGGTACAGCCACTGTAGAAACAGTACTGAGGCTTCTCAAAAAATTAAAAGCAGAAATACTTCACGATTGAATAATTCCACTACTGGGTATTTACCCAAAGGAAACAAGAACACTAATTCAAAAAGATACTAACCTGTTTTGTTTTGTTTTTCCTGCACCACTGGGTAATTTCACAAACCCTCACCAATCACTAGTTTAAGGACTTCACACTAAGAAATCTAAAAAGACTTAGGGAAAACCTTCTTAATGTATCAAGCAATAGACATCAGGAGACATAATCAAAGTTAGAGACACCATTTTACTGCAGAACACATCCATACTCCCCATTTTAACTAAAAATCTCCTTGAGCCTTTCAAAGTCCTAGCTATTACCAACTATCTCACATTCATTTTAAATCTGTACATGTTGAGTTCAATTCACCTACTCTCCTGCTGTTCCCTGCATCTCTCAAGTTACTTTATTGCCCCATGATCCAACCACAGAAGGTATACAAGAAGTAACAAACTCCCATCAACCTCCTATTCACCCTCAACATCTGCTATAATGGGAACCAATTTTTTAAAACAACAAAGTTCTAAAATCCATGTAAAATTTTTATTGGCTTAAACTCTGCTTCTACCACTCAAATCTATACCTTAGAGTTAAATTTATGTACCAGATTACCCTACAAAAGATAAAATACATACAGATAATACATAAATAAATCAGAAAAAACTACTGAGGATGTCATGTTCAGGACAGCGTGTAAAGGGGATGTAGTTAGCATAGCCATAGGTTGTTTTGTTTGCTGTTGTTTGTTTTTACTATACCTTAATTGGCATAAACTATGCATTAAACCACTTAAGATAATATACATATATTTAAGTTATCTATATTAACATTTTCTAGATGTGTAAAAGTTACTATATAAAAAAATGTTGGAAACAAGGCAAAATAAATACTTTAAAACCAAAGTTTTAACAATCCTGTTCAAAAAGTATTATAAGACTGATGAAAACTGTATCCGTTGCAAGGAAATTTTACTCTTTTAGATGGAATAGAAATCTCTGCTTGAGAACTTCAACTTTAATCTGGCATTTTCAAACACTAATATGGTTGTATGGTCTTTTAAAAGCCTTTAGGTACAGGAATGATAAAATGTGGTTTTAGTTATTGGCATGCCTGTGCAACAAAGCATTTGGGAAATGTGATTGACAGGCCAGGGGTGTGTATAAAAGAAACCTATGCTTATGTCTGCTTCAGTGACTTTATTAGCCACACCCTACTTGTAAATTGTAAACTGTCATTCAAAGTAGCATAGTGATGTTTTAAACAAGGTGGGTTATAATACCCCTACTTCTTTTGTCTTAATGCCTAAAGGTAAATTCAGAAACTGCTCCTATGTTTTGACTCATAAAAGGATCCATCTGGGGGAAAAAAAAATAGAAAAGAGTAACACAAAAAAGATTTATAACCTTATGCATATATATAAGTTGTATATTTAAACATTACAATTAGCTAATTCACATTTCATTATAGTTCAGCTATTTCAGATTGAGGACAAAAAAATACTTTTATTAATTGTTTACAGGGTTTGAACCAGTATTTTAAAACAATATTAATACATACTGAATTAAAATTGCTATTAATACCAAAAGCTTCACTGGAGAACTTTTTTTTTTTAATAAAAAGCTATGGTGAAAAAAAAATCTTTTAAAATATACTGTATTTTATTAGAAATGCCTAATTTTACATTAAAATATTAAAATAGATGCAGAAAAATATATATTCACATTATTACTTTTCTGATAATTACAATTTTGAACTGAAATGATGAAAACAAGTATTAGAGTTAACTGGCTTCTTACTAATATTCTAAATATTTATTACTGAATATTAGATAATTTAGTCTTAACTAGTTTTAATAAAATATAAACTATTGGGGTGCCTGAGTGACTCGGTCGGTCAAGCGTCCAACTTCAGCTCAGGTCATGATCTCTTGGTTCATGAGTTTGAGCCGTATGTCTGCGCTAACAGCAGAGAGCCTGCTTCGGGTCCTCTGTTTCCCCCTCTCTGCTTCTCCCTCTCTCTCTCCCTCTCTCTCTCTCTCTCTCAAAAATAAGCATTTAAAGAATTTTTAAATTGAATATGAACCATTAAAAAAAACTCATATTGTACAAAGTCAATGAAAATCCCTCATAACCCCTCCTTCCCTGACCAAAAACCTTACGTGCAAGAAAACTTTTGTGTTCTAAGTTTCAGTAAGGTTAATGATTCAAATGTCTAGCTTTAGGTAAGTATTAAAGGTTTTAATCCTTTACCATGTATTACCAAATTGAATTCTGGTCAGTGCTCAAACTATAAGGTAAAAGACCTTTCAGTGTGATTGCTCAGTAACTTAGTATTCAATAGTGACACTTCTAATTTTTCATATCTGAATGGATATGAAGGATATGTCAATGGATATTAGGGATATTAGGTAGTCTAGTCTTTGTCTGGGGATTCAATTGTAGGATTACTGAGTTTTTCATTTTGAGGTGGACCAAACCACACAACTATGTCTCAGGAAGGCTATTTATCTGACAAGTAAGAAAAGATAAACACCTGTAAGTTGATGTTTAAAGCCCAAACTAGTTTTGAAGTAACAAGAAAGGGAAAGCTAACAGTTCAAATTTCAGTCACTTTTCATCTAAACCCATCAATGTGTGCACTGGCCCATTAATTATGTGGCCCAGCACAAAATGATATGTTAGTCTTCCCTTTTACTCTACGATGACAGCTGTGAAGGAAGATTTTAATTAGGGAGAAAGAAAGTTATTTCAAATACTTTATTTGCTGGTCCTACCTAAATCGTCAATGAAAATGACAAAGTTTAATTGAGGACAAACCAATTGTTTTGTTGATTACTCTGAAAGAACCAAAATAAAATTGAAGAGATAATCTAAAACCTAGGATTCTAAAGGACCCAGGTTTTCCAGGTTAATGAGCAGTTCTATCTCATTTTGTTCTGTAAAGGGCCACATGGTAAATATTTTAGACTTTAGATAGAAA
Organism: Cryptoprocta ferox; assembly: GCA_028646485.1. Taxonomy (NCBI): domain Eukaryota; kingdom Metazoa; phylum Chordata; class Mammalia; order Carnivora; family Eupleridae; genus Cryptoprocta; species Cryptoprocta ferox. The sequence goes on along the minus strand of CM053576.1, from coordinate 76,130,800 downwards.
CTATATCTATCTATATCTATATATAAAGATATAACTTTGTGATAGTTTCTGTCACAACTACTCAACTCTGCCATTGGGCAAAAGCAGCCATAGATAATAGAATATGTAAATGAATCATCAAGGCTAAGTTCCAATAAAACTTTACTTGTGGGCAATGAAATATAAATTTCACATACTGTTCACTTGTCACAAAACATTACTCTTCTTTTGACTTTATTTCAACTATTAAAAATATAAAAATCACTCCTAGCTTATAGGTTGCATCAGGCTAGAGTTAGCCTGGTCTTAGTTTGGTAACCCTCGTTTTAATAGATTACTTTTGTTCTTGTTTTACAGACTTATTTCTGTGTATTATCCGTGTCACTGAGATTTTTTAAAAATCTTCTTTAAGGTAAATATTAGCAGGGTACCTGGATGGCTCAGCTGGTTAAGCATTCAGCTCTTGATTTCAACACAGGTCATGATCTCACAGTTGAGATGGAGCCCTGGGTCAGGCTCTGCATTGACAGCACAGAGCCTGTTTGGGATTTTCTCTCTGTCTCTCTCTCCCTCTGCCCCTCCCCTGCTCTCTCTCTCTCTCAAAATAAATAAATAAACTTAAAAAAATAAATATTAGCATCTTCATTTTCACTATTAAATAAGTTCCTGTGGTATAAGTATTTTGGTACAGCAGCCTAAATAGAATAAGACAATAATAGGACACTGTATTTTTGACAACTTTATGGACACAACAATCCCAGATGCTCCAGACTTATAAAGATTAAAAAAGTTATCTTGGTCCATACTGCCCTCTTAAAAGTAGAAAAACCAATTTCTCATAAAAATGAGTAACAGTAAAAGTTACCATTAAATCTCATACAAAGTTACTTATAAAAAAACATAATAAAGATCAGGCTAATTTTCCTACAATGAAAGCACTCGAGAAAAATATGCCCAAACATAGATGAAAACTGACCCTATTATTCTAAAGTAAGTTTAAATAAATTAACACAATGATAGAAGTTAAGAAACAACATAAATCAGTATTAGAGAAATTCAGAACTGAGGTGATTAAAGCAGCAAGATTTTTTGAAGATGAAGAAATAATTAGAAATAAAAGAAAAAATCAACGAAGCTTAGACTAGAAGGATCATAAAAGCAAATAAAAACAATGCCCTAAGATAACTGGAAAATTTAAAGGGGAAAACACTTGAAAAATAAAAAGTAACTGAAGGACTCTATCAACAAAATAAGAAGGGCAACCTACAGAATGGGAGAAAATATTTGCAAGTCATTTATCAGGTAAAGGGTGAATATCCAAAATACATAAAGAATTAACACAACTTAATAGCAAAAAAACCTAAATAAACCAATTAAAAATGGGTAGAGAAATAAGGTGCTCAACATCACTAATAATCAGGGCAATGCAAATCAAAACCACAATGAGATATCACCTTACAATTGTCACAATGGCTGTTACCAAAGTTCCTCAAAAAATTAAATTTAGAACTACCATATGATCTAGCAATCCCATTTCTAGGTTTAAATCCAAAGAAAATGAAATCAGAATCTTGAAGAAATATCGGCACTCCTATGTTCATTGCAGCATCATTCACAAGACCAAAGACATGGAAGAAACCTGTGTCCACTAATGGACCAATGAGTAAAGAAAACATGATAGATAGAGATACAGATATACACATACACACACATACATGATATACACAATATAGTAATATTCACCCATAAAAATAGATTGAAATCTTGCCATTTGCAACAACATGGATGAACCCTGAGGGCATTATACTAAATGAAATATGTCAGAAAAGGATGAATGCCTTATGAACTCACTTATATATAGAATCTAAAAAAAAAACCCCAAAACAAGAAAGGAAAATGAGCATATGGATATAGAGACAGATTGGTGGGTGCCTGAGGAAGGAGTTGGGGTGTGTGTGTGTGTGTGTGTGTGTGTGTGAAATGGGTGAAGAGGTCAGAAAGTACAAATTTCCAGTAATAAAATGAATTAAGTCATGAGTATGTAATGTACAGCATGGTAAATATAGTTTATAATAGAATACTGCAAATTTGAAATTAGCTATGAGTGTGGATCCCAAAAGTTCTCATCACAAAGCACAAAAGATCCAACATGTGTATTTTAAAAGTTTCTAAAGAAAAAAACTGAAAGCAATATGGGGGGGAATATTTTAAAACTTTAGAGAAAATGTTCCTGAAATTTAAAAATGTTATGCTACAAAATGAAAAGACATATCACATATCGAGAAAAATCAGTACAAGTTGGCCAAAATCAAGACCTATTTTAATGAAATTCTTGGACTTTAAACAAAGAAATCCTTTAAACATTCACACAAAAATACTGAGTCCTTATAAGGAAAAGAAAGTCAGTGACCATTTTTTATAGCAACACTTTTATAGTAATATACTTAAGATACTGAAGAAAAGGAAATGTTAGGGGTGCCTGAGTGGCTCAGTCGGTTAAGTGTCCGACTTCAGCTCAGGTCATGAGCTCGCAGTTTGTGAGTTCGAGCCCCGCATCAGGCTCTGTGCTGACAGCTCAGAGTCTGGAGCCTGCTTCGGATTCTGTATCTCCCTCTCTCTCTGCCCCTCCCCCACTCATATTCTGTCTCTCTTTGTCTCAAAAATGAATAAATGTTAAAAAAAAAAAAAGAAAAGGAAATGTTAGCCAAAGGTTTATATACAACCTAAACAACCTATTCCCATGAATTATTCCTGGGAAATCTACTAGAGAAATGCAGACAACCAAAATGACTAAGAATATCTACATAAGAACGAGTGGTAAGCATTATAAATCTATCAAACTACAAAACTAAATGATGACGCCAAAGCAATCTTGAGAAAAAAGAACAAAGCTGAAGGTGTCTAAATCCCAGATTTCAAATATACTACAAAGCTTGCAGGCAAAGAATTAAACTGGACCACTTTATTAACATCATAACATTAACAAAAATAAACTCAAAATATATGAAAGACCTAAGTATGAGACCTGAAACCACAAAACTCCTAGAAGAAAACGTAGGCAGTAATGTCTTTGAAATTGGCCTTAGCAATATTTTAATTGATATATCTCCTCAGGCAAGGGAAACAAAATACAAATCAAACTATTGGGACTACACCAAAAGTAAAAAGCTTTTGCACAGCAAAGAAAACCATCAACAAAACAACAAAGTAGCTTACTGAATGGGAGAAGATATTTGCAAATGACCTATCTGAAAAGGGGTAAATATCTGAAATAAAGAACTTACACAACCCAACACCAAAAAAACAAATAATCCAATTAAAAAATGGACTGAAGACCTGAATAAACATTTTTTCAAAGAAGATAGATGGCAACAGACACATGAAAAGATGTTCAACATCACTATCAGGGAAATGCCAATCAAAGCTACGATAAAATACCATCTTACACTTGTCAGAATGGTTAAAATCAAAAAGACAAGGAACAACAAGTGTTGGTGAGGATGTAGCAAAAAAGAGGTGGGCAAGTACATTGGTGTAGCCACTGTGGAAAACAGTATGGAGGTGCCTTAAGAAATTAAAAATAGAATTATCATATGATCCTATAATCCTACTACTGGGTATTACCCAAAGAAAATGAAAGCACTAATTCAAAAAGATATATGCACTCCTATGTTTACTACAACATTATTTACAATAACCAAGATATGGAAGCAATCCAAGCCCAGTGAAAGATGAATGGATAAAGATGTGGTTATGTATATACAATGGAGTATTACTCAGCCAAAAAAAATGAAATAAAATGAAATCTTGAGGCTCAGTTGATTGAGCATCTGAATCTTGATTTTGACTCAGGTCATGAACACAAGGTCATGGGATCAAATCCCATGTTGGGCTCCATGCTGAGCGTAAAGCCTGTTTAAGATTTTCTCTCCTCTGCCCCTCCCCCCCCACCCCACACACACACTCTCTCTCTCTCTCTCTCTCTAAAATAAATTAAGTAAAATCCTACCATTTGCAACAACATGGTATTGTCTAAATACCATTGTATTTAGAAGGTATTATGCTGAGCGAATTGTCAGAGAAAGTCACATTCCATATGAGTTCCCTTATATGTGCAATCTAAAAAAACAAATGAACAAACAAACCAAAAGCAGAAACAGACCCATAAATACAGAGGAAAAACTGACGGTTGCCAGAGGGGAGGAAAATGAAGGAATGGGGTTAAGAGGAGTGGGAGGTACAGGCTTTCAGTTATGGAAGGGATAAAAGTTTTGGGGATGAGAGGTACAGCATAGGGAATATAGTCATTGATATTGTAATAGTGCTGTATGGTGACACATGATAGCTGCTACACTTGTGGTGAGTAGAGCATAATCTATAGGCCTGTGAAATTAGTATTTGGTATACCTGAAACTAATGTAATGTTCTGTGTCGAGTATAATTTTTTAAAAAATGAAATCTTGCCATTTGCAACAACATGGATGGAGCCAGAGAGTATGATGCTAAGTGAAATAAGTCAGTCAGAGAAAGACAAATACCATATGATTTCACTCATGTGGAATTTAAAATATAAAACAAATGAACAAAAGAGGAAAAAAAGAGATAGAGACAAACCAAGAAACAGACTTCTAACTATAGAGAAAAAACTGATGGTTACCAGAGGGGAGTTGGGGGGTAGAAGGGGGATGTGTCAAATAGGTGATGGGGACAAAAGAGTACACTTATCATGATGAGCACTGAGTAACATATAGAACTGCTGAATCACAAAACTATCTGCCTGAAACTAATATAACACTGTATATTAAGTATACTGAAATTAAAATTATAAACTTAATAAAATGTTTTTAAAAGCTAAATGAAGAATAGCCAGTCACAAAAGGACAAATCCTATATAATTCTATTCATACGAAGTATTGAAAGCAGTCTAAGTGAAAAGGTGGTTGCTAAGTGGGAGGATTGGTGTTTAATGGGTATAGAGTTTCAGTTTTGCTAGGTGTAAAGGTAGGTTTTAGAGATACGTTGCAGAACAATGTGAATACAACTGTATACTTAAAAATTGTTGAATTGGCTGGGGAGCCTGGGTGGTTCGGTTGGTTAAGCAGCTGACTTTGGCTCACGTCATGGCCTCACGGTTCGTGAGTTCGAGCCCCGCGTCAGGCTCTGTGCTGACAGCTCAGAGCCTGGAGCCTGCTTTGGATTCTGTGTGTGTCTCTCTCTGCCCCTCCTCCAATTGTGCTCCGTCTTTCTCTTAAAAAATAAACATTAAAAACTTTTTTAAAAATTGTTGAGATGGTAAATGTATTTGGATAAATATATTCTTACGTATTTTTTACCACAGTAAAAACACTGACGGTTATAAGGCAGGACTTAACACAGGTTAGTTATCAAAAATGTGGGGAGAATCAAACAAGTACAATAAAAAGTAAACTAAATACAATGACTGCCTTCTAGATACTGATGCTGAATGTAAGAGATAACTTCCAATCTGACATTAGAGAAGAAGGACAAAAAGAAAAATGGGCTTGTAGCTAATTCCAGTATTGCTCACAGTAGGGAACCAACAGACAGTGCTCCCCTTAAAATGATAGGTGTCACGGGTATTATGTAAAGGTACAGATATAAAGGCACCAGGCTGGCTCAGTCAGTTAAGTATCCAACTCTTGATTTCAGCTCAGATCATGATCTCACATTTTGTGAGATCAAGCCCTGTGCTCAGAGTGTGGAGCCCGCTTGGGATTCTCTCTCTCCCTCCCTCTCTGCCCCTTTCCCACTCGTGCATTCTCATTCTCTCCCTCTCTCTCTCTCTCTCTCTCTAGTAAAATGAATAAATAAAAATTTTTTTTTAAAAAAGGTATAGATGTAAATGTAATTTTTGGAATAAAAACAAATCTTCCTAACTATTAAAAGTTTATAGATACACATTAAATAAGACGGATCACACAGTCTGTGTGTGTACAATGAAACCTGACAAATAGGAGTCCAGACACAAAGGTCTTAATTAATGTAAATGAATTAAACTCATTTATAAAAAGACAAAGTTCAGATTAGCTAACAAAGCAAAATCCAATACTATGCTGCATATAAGATGGATACAGTCTCACTCTCTCAGAGAGGGAGGAAGAGATGGATGCAGGGAGAGGGAAAAAGAGAGATTAATTCACAAAGTTTAAAAATCCGGGTTCCTTGGTGGCTCACTCTGTTAAGCATCCAGCCTCAGCTCAGGTTCATGGGTTCAAGCTGTGCATTGGGCTCAGTGCTGACACCTCAGAGCCTGGAGCCTGCTTCAGATTCTTTGTCTCCCTCTCTCTCTGCCCCTCTGCCACTCATACTCTCTCTCAAAAATAAACATGAAAAATTTTTAATAAAAATTAAAAAAAGGTTAAGAATAAAAGGATAAACAAAGATGGGGATAAATGCAAATTAAAAGAAATGGGAGGTCACACTTTCCTAACTGATAAAGTAGAATTCAGACCAAAAAGGGAAACAAAGAAGGACACTTCATAATGCTAAAAGATGCAATTCACAATAAAGATGTAACAGTTATGAAAGTTACCAACATAGCAACAGTTACCATTAAGCCATTAAGAAATTATAAGAGATGTAAGGAGAATATACTCTCAATTTAATAAAGATCAAGTGGATAAAAAATTAGAGGATATAAAAGACCTAAACAACATAATCAGTGAGTTAGTTCTTTTAGAGCTATAATAAATTCTGAACTCTGAAAATGGAGGATTACCTTTTGGTAAATGCTCATGGAAACATTCAGGAAAATTAGCCGTATCTTAGGCTACATACAAGGGAAACTTCAATGAAAATAATACAGAAAAGTGTACTCTGACCTTGCTGAAAGAATAAAATAAGAAATGATTAATAAAATAAAAATTAAAAGGCCTATAGGGGTGTCTGGCTGGCTTACTCCATAGAGCACAGGACTCCTGATAATGGGATCAGGAGTTCAAGCCCCATGTTAGGTGTAGAGATTACTTTAAAAAAAATTAAAAGGCCTGTTACTGGGGCACCTGGGTGGCTCAGTCAGTTAAGCATCTGACTTCGGCTCAGGTCATGATCTCACAGTTCATGAGTTTGAGCTCCACATCAGTCCCTCTGTTGTCAGCACAGAGCCCCCTTTGGATCATCTGTCCTCCTCTCTCTCTGTCCCTCCCATGCTTACGTTTGCACACTCTCTCTCAAAAATAAGTATTTAAAAAAATTAAAAATTTAAAAAAGCCTGTTACTTAGAAACTTAAAAACATATTGAATATTCTTAGACCAATGTATGATCTATCAAAATCTCTGAGGGTTCAGTAGAAAATTTATACTATTCAAAAGCCATATTAAAAAATGATATTCAAAGACTCATATAGAACTTAAAAGCTAATAAGCAACAATTATAAAGCAAATCTTCCACCCTTCAAAAAAACCAAAAAAAAAAAAAAAAGAAAGAAACCCTGAATAAAATTGAAAGCAGAAATTAATGCTAGAATTTCTAACATTTAATTTCTAGAAATTGAAGCTAGGAAACAGAAAATGAACAATATCAATCCCAAATTTGGTCACTTAAAAAATCATCAAAGTAGGCAAATCACTTATGCTAACCTAAGAATGGTTTTACATTAGGAAATCCATTAATTCATTATATTCATGGAACTAAGAACTAAAATCTTATGATCACTTCCAGAAATAACAGACAAGGCATGTGACATATTCAGTTCTCCCCAAGTTACTTACGGATGTCAAAAGAAAGCCAAAGTAGCCATACTTATATCAGACAAAGTAGACTGTAAAACAAATATTGTAACAAGACATGAAGAAGGGCACTATATCATAGTTAAGAGAGTCTATCCACAAGAATAACTAAATGTAAATATTTATGCCTCCAACTTGAAAGCACCCAAATATATAAATCGATTAATCACAAACATATAAAACTCATTGATAATAAAACCATAATAGTAGGGAACTTCAACATCCCACTTATAGCAATGGACAGATAATCTAAGCAGAAAATCAACAAGGAAACAATGGCTTTGAATGATACACTGGACCAGATGGACTTGACAGATATATTCAGAATATTTCATCCTAAAGCAAAATATACATTCTTCTCAAGGATACATGGAACATTCTCCAGAAGAGGTAACATGCTGGGTCACAAGTCAGCCCTCAACAAGTACATAAAGATCAATATCATACCTTGCATATTCTTAGACCACACACTATGAAACCTGACATCAAGCACAGAAAAATTTGGAAAGACCATGAATATGAGGAGATTAAAGAATATCCCACTAAATAATGAATGGGTTAACCGAGAAATTAAAGAGGAACTTAGAAAGTACATAGAAGCCAATGAAAATGAAAATGCAAGAGTACCTGGGTGGTTCAGTTGGTTGAGCATCCAAATGTGGCTCAGGTCATGATCTCATGGTTCTGAGGTCAAGCCCACATCGGGCTCACTGCTGTCAGCCTGTCAGTGCAGAGCCTGCTTTGGATCTTCTGTCTCTCTCTCTCTCTCTCTCTCTCTCTCTCTCTCTCTGTCCCTTCCCCACTTGCACTCTCCCCTAGATAAATACTTTTTTTAAAAAAAGGAAATAAAAAAATGAAAACACAGGAGTCTAAAACCTCTGGGATGCAGGAAAGGCAGTCATCACATGGAAGAATATAGCAATTCTGGCCTTCCTTCCTAAAGAAGGAAGAAAGGTCTCAAATACACAACCTAAAAGAGCTGGAGAAAGAACAGCAAATAGAGCCCAAAACCAGCAGAAGGGAGAAATAAGGATTAGAGGAGAAATCAGTGATACTGAAATTTAAAAGAAAAGTAGAACAGATCAATGAAACCAGGAGCTGATTCTTTGGAAGAATTAACAGAACTGATAAACCCCTCGCCACATCTATCACTAAGAAAAATGAAAGGAAAAATAAAACCACAAATTGAAAGAGAACAGATCACAACCAACACTGCAGAAATACAAACAATAGTAAGAGACTATTATAAGCAATTATATGCTAACAAATTGGGCAATCTGGAAGAAATGGACAAATTCCTAGAAACATATGAACTACCAAAACTGAAACAGGAAGAAATAGAAAATTTGAACAGACCCATAACCATAAATAAATTGAATCAGAAGCACTAGAAGCACTAACAACAACCAAATTGTGGAAAGACCCCAAATATCCACCAACTGATGAGTGGATAAAGAATATGTGGTATATATGTATACAATTAAATATTTCAGCAATCAAAAAGAATGAAATCTTGCCATTTGCAACAATGTGGACAGAACAAGAGTGTATTATACTAAGTGAAATAAGTCACTCAGAGAAAGATGTAGAATTTCATGTATGTGAAATTTAAGAAACAAAATAGATGAACATACAGGAAGGGAAGGAAAAATAAAATAAAAAGAGAGGGAGGCAAACCATTAGACTCTTAAATATAGAGAGAACAAACTGAGGGTTGCTGAATAGGTGTTGGGTGGGGGGGATGAGCTAAATGGGTGATGGGCATTAAGGAGTGCATTTGTTGGGATGAGCACTGGGTGTTATATGTAAGTGATGAATCACGAAATTCTACTCCTGAAACCATTACTATACTATATGTTAACAGCCTGGATTTAAATTTTAAAAAAAAATTTTAAGTGGTATGTATAACTGACTATACAGTATTGTTTAAATGAAAAAAATTGGATTCACTCTTCACACCATAATAAATTCCAGAAGGATGAAGGATTTAAATCTAAACCATGTAGGGGCACCTCAGTGGTTCAGTGGGTCGAACATCTAACTTCAGCTCAGGTCACGATCTCCCAGTTGGTAAGTTCAAGCCCCACATTGGGCTTGCTGCTGTCAGTGCAGAGCCCGCTTTGAATCATCTGTCCCCTTCTCCGTGCCCCTTCCTTGCTTGTGCTCTCTCAAAAATAAGCATTAAAACAATCTAAGCCAGGGGTGCTGGGTGGCTCAGTCGGTTAAGCGTCTGACTTTGGCTCAGTCATGATCTCATGTTCGTGGGTTCGAGCCCTGCGTCAGGTTCTGTGCTGACAGCTCAGAGCCTGGAGCCTGCTTCAGATTCTGTCTCCCTGTCTCTCTGCCCCTCCCCCTCTCATGTTCTGTCTGTCTCAAAAATAAATGAAACATTAAAATTAAAAATTAAAAAAAAAACAATCTAAGCCAGAAGAAAAAAAAAGAGTGAAGTCCAGTGTAAGCTGGGAATTAGGGAAACTTTCTAAAAATGAGTCGTAGGCAAAATGGATCCTCCAAAGATGTCCATATCTGAAACCCTAGACCATGTGAATATCCTATGCAAATGGCAAAAGGGACTTTGCAAACATTACACTAGAATTTCAGATTGGCAATTTTATGAACATATTTCATAATTTTTATAAACATGTATGTATTTCTTTAGTATAATCTTTTAATAAAGAATAAAATGTTAGTTAACCAAAAAAATATAATTACAGTTGCTGAAAGATTATTCTGTATTATCCAGTTGGGTGCAATCTATCAAATAAGCCAGAGATCTTTCTCCAGCTGGAGTAAAAATATTGTGGCAGTAGAGGAGGTAAGAAAGTTTTGAAGTGTGAAAGAGATTTGCCCATGAGGAATCCTCAGGGAAAGCTTGAAAGGGAATGCAGGCAACCTCTAGGAGCAAAGAATGGCCCTAACCCATAGCCAGAAAAGCGTGGGAGATCTTAGTGCCATAACCTCAAGGAACTTAAGTCCATCAACAACCTGAATGAGTTTGCATCAAAATCTTCCTCACAGAATCTCTAGATACCAGTGCAGCCCAGCTGACAACTTGATTTAAATCTTGTAAGGCCCTGAGCAAGAGGTTCAGCCAAGCTGCACTGTATGTGGACTTCCAAACCACAGAACAGTAAAATAGATGGATATCGATTTAAGGTGCTAAATCTGTGGTAACTGGCTATAGCAACAACAGAAAATCAACACATCAACCTTCAAAATCCAGAAGTAAAAAGGGAAAGGTGATAAAAGTAATAACTTAATATTAAGATATTTTACAGGGAAAAAACACATTAAGCAAATTTTTAAGATATGACTAATAGAAAAATATTTGTAACTTACATGAATAAAAATTTAATATCTCTAATATATTAAGAGCTTCTAAAATACAGTTTAAAAAAAAGATGCACATTCCTGAAGAGAAATGGATTAGGAACAGAGGTCACGGCAAATTAAAATCACCGAGATATTTTTCACCTGTTAGATTCTAAGTCTGACAGTATATTCCATTGACAAGGTTGTAGGGATGAATACATACACTGCCAGTGGGAATGCAAAATAATAAAAGTCCTATAAAAGAGAATTTGGCAATATCTAATAAATGTAGAAAGTTACCTTTGATCCAAAAATCTCACTTCTAGAAATCTAACCCAAAGACACCCATACACACACACACACACACACATACACAGAAAGATGAACACACAAAGCTATTCATTGTAACACTGTTTATGATAACCAAAAAAGAAAAGGACAAAGAAAAAGAAAGACTGGATACAATCTAAATATCCATTAAAAGGAGAATGGTTCAATACACTATGGTAGTCCACATGATGGAGAAATGTACAACTCCACACACAATAGACTGATTTTCAGAATCTACTAAGAATAAAGAACAAAGTGGGCAAAGAGTATGCTACCATTTATCTCAATGTATTTTTGTTTAAATATTTATAATAGTTATTATAGAGAAAAGGGCACAGGTGTGGAATTTAGATTTCCTTGAATATGCTTTTCTTTGCAGAGTGGACTCTGGAACCATTAATTTTACATAGTTATAAAGCAAAAAGAGCTTTTAAAAAATAATCATAAAAATGAAACAAAGCTAACTAGGTATCCAATTATTACCATAATAACGCAGGAATTATTCCAAGTGACTTTTAAAATTCACTGCTTGTAACTGTACATCTGAAATAGGTATAAAAATAGTCTTTCTAAACAATCTTCAACTGTTTTATAATCATTATCAGTGGCAGTAGTATTGAGAATCCAGGAGTCAGACATGTGGAGTGGGATAAAGCAAATGAACAGTTTTGATAAAATTAAGAACTAGGGTTTTCAACATAGGAGAATGGTGATATAAGTATAGTAATGCTGATGAAAAAAAATCACTGTAAACCTGAAGTTGAATTGATGATATCAGGATTAACTAATGATGTAGCTTCTATTTGAAAGGAAAAAAAACCCAAGCATCAAACAAAATGACACAAACAAATGGGAAGATACTCCATGCTTATGGATTGGAAGAACCAATATTGTTAAAATGCCCATACTACTCAAAGCAATCTACAGATTCAATGTAATCCCTATCAAATATCAACATTTTTCACAGAACTATAACAAATAATCCTCAAATTTGGAACCACAAAAGGCCTCAAATAGCCAGATCAATCTTGAGAAAAAAATAATAAAGCTGGAGGTATCACAATCCCAGATTTCAAGATATACTACAAAGCTGTAGAAATCAAAACAGTATGATATTGGCACAAAAACAGGCACAGAGATCCATGGAACAGAATAAAAGAGTCCAGAAATAAACCCACACTTTTATGGTCAATTAATCTACAACAGAGGAGACAAGAATATACCATGGGGAAAAGGCAGCATATGGTGTTAGGAAAACTGGATAGCTCCATACAAAAGAATGAAACTGGACCACTTACTTAAGCCATACATTAAAAAAAAAAAAAAAAAAAAAAAAAACTTAAAATAGATGAAACACCCAAATGTGAGACCTGAAACCACAAAACTCCTAGAAGAATATATAGGCAGTAATAACTTTGACATGGGAAAGGAAACCAAAGCAAAATTAAACTACTGGGATTACACCAAAATGAAAAGCTTCTGCATGATGAAGGAAACCATCAACAAAATAACCTACTGAATGGGATAAGGTATTTACAAATGACATATCCAATAAGGGGTTAATATCAAATATATACAAAGAAGTTATATAACTCTACACCCCCCAAAATAATACAATTAAAATATGGGCAGAGGACCTGAATAGACATTTTTCCAAAGAAGTCATACAGATGGCCAATGGACATGGAAAGATACTCAACAACACTAATCATCAAATGAAAACCACAAAGACATAAATATCACCTTATACCTGTCAGAATGTCTAAAATCAAAAAGACAAGTAACATATTGGCAAGGATATAGAGAAAAAGGAACCCTTGTGCTCTGCTGATGGGAATGCAAATTGGTATAGCCATTGTGGAAAACAGTACAGAGATTCCTCAAAATATTAAAAATATAAATAGCATACAATCCAGTATTTCTACTTAAAATGAAAATACCAATTCAAAAAGATATATGTACCCCTGTATTTATTACAGCATTATTTATAATAACTGAGATACAGAAACAACCCAGATGTCTATGATGAATGGATAAAGAAGATGTGGTGTATGTGTACACACACACACACAGGAATATTAGTCATAAAAAAGAATGAACTCCTGACATTTGCAACAGCACAGATGGAGCTAGAAAGCATTATGCTAAGTGAAACAAGTCAGTCTGAGAAAGGCAAATACGATATAATTTCACATATGTGGAATTTAAAAAACAAATGAACAAAGAAAAAAAAGAGACAAACAAGAAAACAGACTCTTAAATACAGAGTACAAACTAGTGGTTGCCACAGAAAATGGGTAAAATAAAGAGGATTAAGAGTACATTTGGGGCACCTGGGTGGCTCAGTCAGTTGAGCATCTGGCTTCTGCTCGGGTCATGATCTCGCAGTTCATGGGTTTGAGCCCCACATCAGGCTCTGTGCTAACAGCTCAGAGCCTGGAGCCTGTCTTCGGATTCTGTGTGTGTGTGTGTCTCTCTCTCTGACCCTCCCCTGCTCACAATGTCTCTCTCTCTCTCTCTCTCTCTCTCAAAAATAAATAAAACATTTTAAAAAATTTTTAAAAGAGTACATTTACCTTGGGGCCCTGGGTGGCTCAGTTAAACTGCATCTGACTTCAGCTCAGGTCATGATATTGTGGCTCATGAGTTTGAGCCTCGCATCGGGCTCTGTGCTGACACCTCAGAGCCTAGAGCCTACTTCAGATTCTGTCTCCCTCTCTCTCTGTCCCTTCCCCACTCACACTCGCATTCTGTGTGTGTGTCTTTCAAAAATAAATATTTAAAAAATTTTAAATTTTAAAGAGTACATTTACCTTGATAAGCACTGACTAATACATAAAATTATTTCATTATACTGTACACCTGAAACTAATATGTATTAATTATACTTCAATAAAAAATAATAAGGGGAAGCACTTATCTTTTAAGAGGTACAATATAAAATATTTCAAATAAAATGATCTCTTTAGGATTTGCTTCAATTATCATTCCAGTGGTAGAGTGTTGAAGTGATAGAGGATGGAGAGGAAATAAGATTGACAATAAGTGGTAACTGTTGAAGCCAGATGATGGAGAATTAGCTAAGCGTTCATCATGCTGTTCTCTCTGGTTTCAGACATGTTGAAATTCCATAACAAGATGACTGTGGGGTATGTCTGTTTATGTTTAAATAACAAGCTGGCATAAATAAAAATACTCTTGTAAATATCTTTGTACACATTATCCTAGTGTTTATACAGGATATATTTCAAGGTAAAGTATATTGAGGCCAAAAACATATTTTTATGGATACTGACAAATTTCCCTGTGTTAATTTACCAACAATATACAAGATACTGATTTCTGAAATCCTCACCAACAATCTGAGAAGTTAGATGACCTCCCAAGACCAGATGGCACAACACAGAATAAAACTCAGATAATGGTCAGTAATTATCATATTGCCTGAGTTCATTAATTTGAACAATGTTGAAATCTGTAGTTGAGTTCAGAAAAGGAGATGTGAGCTAAGAGGATTTATTGCTGTCATACATTGGTCTTCTAAAATAAATGGCACTATTTCCTTGGTTATCTTATACACTGTTCTTTAAATCTCTCTCTTCTTTTGTTGGCTTTGTCCCTTCAAAGGAGATGTCCATTCTAGTCTAAAATCTCCCAAAGGTTTTCAGGGTAAAACACATTTCAAGATGTTCAATAAATGGAAGAGTGAAAATCTTTTATGATACTGTTTGTTAAACTGACAGCTCTACTTAACAGAAGCCATTAAAATATTTACAAAGTAGCAGCTGCTCTTGTAAAAAAATACAGCTTTTTGGAGGCATAAAAATAAACAAGCTGATAAGTACAAGGTAAGCCGTTTGACAGCTTCTTTGTGTACACTGCACAATATACAGAAAACTCTGATATTTACAGAGCAATTATAATATAAAGCCTTTTTAAGTTAAAAGGACATAGACCAAGTAAGAACTGTTTACAAGAATTCTTCATACTGATCTTTTAAACAATTTAGAAAGCCCCCAGACATAATCCTTTAAGAAGTGCTAGGTTTCTGGTGTTTTTTCTTTTAAGTAAGCTTTGTTTTTCGAAGATAACTATATATGTGTATACATCTATAAACTGAATTTAGCATATGGACTCCCAGTTTAAAAATCTTTGTTCTAGAAAAACAAAACAAAATTCTGGTTAATTGCTGCTTTCAGCAGACAGTTAAGGTTACCCAATTAACCGACTTTTATCCCAAACCCACAGTCACTCTGCCTACTGAACACAAATGTATGACTATAAAGTAACAGATCACTGAGGCTAAAACCTCTCCATACTCTATCCTCCGGCTCCATCCCAAGCAAAATTCTGCCTCTTTGCAGTTTGTTAGTTTAAGACTTTATGCTTTATTTACTAGGTGGAATCCAACTACTAGTCATGCCTATAACCTTCCCTGAAATTTAGTAAGCTCACTATTATATTTTTAAGTAAAATCACACTAATATAGCTATAATCTAAGACCATCTGACTTAAAGTAGTTAAGAATAAAGACTTTTAAAGCAATCCTTTTTTTTATTTTTTATTTTTTATTTATTTTTATTTTTTTATTTTTTTTCCATTTTTTAATTTCTTTTTTTTTCTTTTTTTTTTTTATTAAACTTTATAGTTTATTGTCAGGTTGGTTTCCATATAACACCCAGTGCTCTTCCCCACAAGTGACCTCCACCAAGACCATCACCCCGCTTTACCTTTTCCCCTTCCCCTTCCCCCCTCAGTTTGTTTTCAGGATTCAAGAGTCTCTCGTGTTTTTTCTCCCTCCCTCTCCCTAAC
>CM053576.1:76088282-76114118 GCA_028646485.1 Cryptoprocta ferox | reverse complement strand
AACCAAAGATGTAAAAGTCCTGTATGAAGAAAACTATAGAAAGCTTATGAAAGAAATTGAAGAAGACACAAAGAAATGGAAAAGCATTCCGTGCTCATGGATCAGAAGAATAAACATCATTAAAATGTCATTATTACCCAAAGCAATCTACACATTCAATGCAATCCCAATTAAAATTGCACCAGCATTCTTCTCAAAGCTGGAACAAACTATCCTAAAATTTGTATGGAACCACAAAAGACCCCGAATAGCCAACATAATATTGAAGAAGAAAAACAAAACGGGAGGCATCACAATCCCAGACTTTAGCCTCTACTACAAAGCTGTCATCATCAAGACAGTGTGGTACTGGCACAAAAACAGACACCTACACCAGTGGAATAGATTAGAGAGCCCAGAACTGGACCCACAAATGTACAGCCAATTAATCTTTGACAAAGGAGGAAAGAGTATCCCATGGAAAAAAGACAGCCTCTTTAGCAGGTGGTGCCTGGAGAATGGGACAGCAACATGCAGAAGAATGAAACTAGACCACTTTCTTACACCAGACACAAAAATAAACTCAAAATGGATGAAGGACCTGAATGTGAGACAGGAAACCATTAAAACCCTAGAGGAGAAAGCAGGAAACAGCCTCCTTGACCTCAACCACAGCAATTTCCTACTCGTCACATCCCCAAAGGCAAGGGAATCAAGAGCAAAAATGAACTATTGGGACCTCATCAAGATAAAAAGCTTCTGCACTGCAAAGGAAACAACCAAAAAAACTAATAGGCAACTGACAGAATGGGAAAAGATAGTTGCAAATGGCATATCGGATAAAGGGCAAGTATCCAAAATCTACAAGGAAGTCACCAAATGCCACATCTGAGAAATGAATAATTCAGTGAAGAAATGGGCAGAAGACATGAATAGACACTTCCCCAAAGAGAACATCCAGATGGCCAACAGACACATGAAACGATGCTCAGCATCACTCATCATCAGGGAAATACAAATCAAAACCACACTGAGATACCACCTCACGCCAGTCAGAGTGGCTAAAATGAACAACTCAAGAGACTATAGATGCTGGCCAGGATGTGGAGAAACGGGCACCTTCCACACCGTTGGTGGGAATGTAAACTGGTACAGCCGCTCTGGAAAACAGTGTGGAGGTTCCTCAAAAAACTATCAATAAAACTCCCCTATGACCCAGCAATAGCCCTGCTGGGGATCTACCCAAGGGATACAGAAATTCTGATGCATAGGGGCACCTGTACCCCAATGTTCATAGCGGCACTTTCAACAATAGCCAAATCATGGAAAGAGCCTAAATGTCCATCAACTGATGAATGGATCAAGAAGATGTGGTTTATCTATACAATGTAATACTACATGGCAACGAGAAAGAATGAAATCTGGCCATTTGTAGCAATGTAGATGGACCTCGAGGGTGTCATGCTCAGCGAAATAAGTCAGGCGGAGAAGGACAGATACCATATGTTCGCACTCATAGGTCTAACAGGAGAAACCCAAGAGAGGACCATGGGGAGGGGAAGGAGGAAAAAGAGTTAGGGAGTGGGAAGGAGATAAATCATGAGAGACTCCTGAATACTGAAAACAAACTGAGGGCTGAAGGGGGAAGGGGAGAGGGGAAGAGAGGTGATGGTTATGGTGGAGGGCACTTGTGGGGAGGAGTACTGGGTGTTATATGGAAACTAACGACAATAAACTATAAATAAAAAAAAAGAGAGAGAGAAGCAGAGAGAACAGAATGGCAACAAAGCCCACCAGCATGGGTCTAGTCACCTGGGGTTAAAGGTGTATCTACTTTTGCTCACTGTTGTATCCACAGCCTCCAACCCAGCACCAGCCACAGAGTGAGGATTCAACATATATTCCATCCATAAATGATTGACTGACCATAAAATATTAGTCTACTTTATAAAATGTCCTCTTAATTTTAAATCCTTCCCATTCATTATTTACATCCTATCCCTATATAACTGAATAAATTATTTTTTATTCTAAATTTACCAATTTAAATTCAAGTTAGTTAATATACAGTTTAGTATTGGTTTCAGGACTGGAACCCAGTGATTCGTCAATTACATACACCACCCAGGGCTCACCCCAACAAGTGTCCTCAATGCCCATCACCCATTTAGCCCATCTCCCCACCCACCTCCCCTCTAGCAACACCCAGTTTGTTCTCTGTATTTAAGAGTCTCTTACAGTTTGCCTCCCTCTCTGTTTTTCTCTTATTTTTCCTTCCTTTCCCCTGTGTTCATCTGTTGTTTCTTAAATTCCACACGAGTGAAATCATATGGTATTTATCTTTCTGAGTGACTTATTTTGCTTAGCATTCTAGTTGCATTCATGTTGTTGCAAATGGCAGTATTTCATTCTTTTTCATCACCAAGTAGTATTGCATTGCGTGTGTGTGTGTGTGTGTACTGTGTGTAATTATGTGTGTGTATGTGTGTGTGTCCATTGGTCGACGAACATTTGGGCTCTTTCCATATTTGATTATTGTTGATATATTGTGCTGCTATAAATTCTGGGGTGCATGTGACCCACTGAATCAGCATTTTTGTATCCCTTGGATAAATACCTAGTAGTGAAATTGCTGGGTCATAGGGTACTTCTATTTTTAATTTTTTGAGGAACCTCTATACAGTTTTCCAGAGTGACTGCACCAGTTTGCATTCCCACCAGCAGTGCAAAAGGAACCTTGTCAACATCTGTTGTTTCCTGAGTTGTTCATTTTAGCCATTCTGACAGGTAGGAGGTGCTATCTCATTGTGTTTTTGATTTGTATTTCCCTGATGATGATTAATGCTGAGCATCTTTTCACATGTCTTAGCCATCTGGATGTCTTCTTTTTAAAAGTGTTTGAAAGTAAGGGAAGGTAACCAAAAATAATATAAAAACAGGGAGGGGGACAAGACATAAGAGACTCCTAAATACAGAGAACAAACTGAGGGTTACTAGAACGGTGGTGGGTGGGAATGAGCTAAATGGATAAGGGACATTAAGGAGGATACTTGTTGGCATGGGCACTGGGTGTTGTACATAGGGGATGAATCACTGGGTTCTACTCCTGAAATCATTATTGCACTATATGCTAACTTGGATGTAAATTTAAAAAATAAATTAAAACAAATTTTAAAAAAGTGTCTGTTCATGTCTTTTGCCCATTTCTTCACTGGATTATTTGTTATTGGGGTGTTGAGTTTGATAACTTCTTTACAGATTTTGAATACTAACCCTTTATCCAATATGCCATTTGCAAACATCTTTTTCCTTTTTGTTGGTTGCCTTTTAGTTTTGTTGATTATTTCCTTCACTGTCCAGATACCTAGGAATAAACCTAACAAAAGAGGTAAAAGATCTGTACACTGAAAACTTACAGACAGCTTACAAAAGAAATTGAAGAAGACACAAATAAATGGAAAAACATTCATGCTCATGGATGGGAAGAACAAATATTGTTAAAATGTCTATACTAACCAAAGAAGTCTACACATTCAACGTGATCCCTATCAAAATACCACCAGCATTCTTCACAAAGCTAGAACAAACAATCCTTGAGTTTGTGTGTGACCAACAAAGACCCCAAGTGGCAAAAGCAATCTTGAAAAAGAAAACCAGGAGTGCCTGGGTGGCTCAGTTGGTTAAGCAGCCAACTTCAGCTCAGATCATGCTCTCACAGTTCGTGAGTTCAAGCCCCATGTCAGGCTCTGCACTTGCAGCTCAGAGCCTGGAGCCTGCTTCGGATTCTGTGTCTCCTTCCCTATTCATGCTCTCTCTCTCAAAAATAAACATTTTAAAAAATTAGGGAAAAAAAGCTGGAGGCATCACAGTTCTGGACTTCAAGCTGTATTACAAAGCTGTAATCATCAAGACAGTATGGTATTGGCACAAAAACAGACACAGGTATTGGCACAAAAACAGACACATAGACCAATGGAATAGACTAGAGAACCCAGAAATGGACCCACAAATGTATGGCCAATTAATTTTCAACAAAGACAAAAAGAGTACCCAGTGGAAAAAGGACACTCTCTTCAGCAAATGGTGCTGGGACAACTGGACAGCAACATGCAAAAGAATGAACCTGGACGACTTTCTTACACCATACACAAAAATTAATTCAACATGGATGAAAGACCTAAATGTGAGACAGGAAACCATTAACATCCTAGAGGAGAAAATAGGCAACAACCTCTTTGACCTCGACCATAGCAATTACTTATTAGACATGTCTTAGGAGGCAAGGGAAGCAGAAGCAAAAATGAATTATTGGGACCTCATCAAGATAAAAAGCTTCTGCACAGCAAAGGAAATAATCAACAAAACTGGATAAAATTTTAATTTCTGGGTAGCCTATGGCAAAATTAATAAATGGAATCCATTTAAGCTAAATATAATATAGAAACCAGCTGAAAACTGATTTTGCATAGAATGTACTGTGCTTGAGTTTATAAACAAACTTACTTGAATGCAAACTATATGAGGGTAAAGATTTTTTTTTTTTTTTAATTCTTCACTGCTGGATCCTCCAAGACTTAGAAAGTTGTCTGGAATATAAAATATGCTTAATAAGTATTTACTAAATAAATAAAATAATTATTTTTATAATACAAGAATATACAAGATATAAGATTATATTGCTAGTAATAAGTTTGTTAAGTAGACACTTCAGACACCCAAAAGAATCAGGCACTTCGATATTAATAGCAGTAACAATATCTAGGGTATAAATGAGTGTTTTTAAAAATCACCGTAATGTGAGTTGACTGAGACTTTATATGTCACTGACACTATTATTTAAATAGTTGGCTTTCATGTTTTTTTATGTGGCTAAGATAAACATTATTTAAATGGTTAGTTTTTCATACTTTTTGATCTGGCAATTAAAAAAAGTTACTCAAAGAAAAAGCAGTTTAGAATGAAAAAGGGCAGCATGAAAAGGAGAACAGTAAATTATTGATCCTAGGACTAAATATTTTACTTTAGGTTTGGTACTGCCCTAAACTTGTAATTATATTTTAAATAATTCCATTTTTCTAATTGCTTCAGTCTTCCCCTTTGTATTTTATTATCCCCTTCAAGGTCTAAAATTCTTTACTGTAAATAAACCTTGTATTTTTAACAAATCTATCTACTTTAATATTTACTATCATAAAGTAATAGTAATATTGTTTCCTACTATTTATTATATCTGAATTCATACCTAGAAAACTCTAAATGAAATACTAATCTTGTTAAAAGTTATTTAATTTTGGCTTGGTTTTATTTGATTTGTTTCTAAGCAAATTTCCCTTAAGTTAGAACAAACAAACAAAAACCCCCCATCTATCCATAATCCTTATGTGTGCCTATAAACAATATAATTGATGAAAATTTTCAGTGTTTACAAAACAAAGAAAATTGTCAACAGAATGCCTGGCGGTAGACTTACCAGTAAAAAAAAATTTACAGCCTATAATTCATGAAGATTGGCTCAAAACAAACTGTCCCTGCCAACAGAAAATCTGACAATTATTCTGTTGTCTAATTTGGCTCAGCTTAAGTTGACCTTGTTTATTCATCTCAGTCTTTTAATTCTTGTTAACTTGGCATAAGAAGAGAACATATGGCATATGTCTAGGAAGTCCATTTCTGCATCTTAAACTGAAATAAATGTAGAATATACTGAGCATTTCCAGTGTGTTCAGCTATTAAGGTAACTTAATGTATATTACATAGGACTGATTAAGTTCATATTATCCTCACTAGATGTTTTATGTTTGCTGTCTATAAAGCTAAAAAGAAAGTACAGACATCTCTTTCTAAGCTTCAGCATATGACTAAACCTGGCCAATTTCAAACATATTTCAAAAAAAGACCATCAATCATAAACTCTTCTAAAACATAAAAATTAAAGGATATCAGCAATTTGACAGTGTAAAAATGTTTACAGGTTTTCAGTTAGTTAATCTCTAGCTATGTTTAAGAAAGGTGATCAAGAGAATGTGACAAAGAATAAAAAGCTGGGGAAGAAAAGAATATTTCCACTTTCTCTCCAATCTAATCTGGTCTCCAGTGAATTTTCTTATTTTCATTTTCTGACCCACTAAAGCTTATTGTGAAAGAGAAATTTCATTTAATTGTGGCTTTAATGTGTCTCAAGAAAAGCTCTGACAAAATGAGGTGCTTTACAGATTCATGGCTCTATTTTAGAATCATAGTTATCCAGTACTAGAACAAGAAAAGCAAACACCTTAAAAATCCAAAGTTCCAAACTTTACGTATTTTAAGGGATTTTTGGTTTAGAATGTATTCCTTTTATTAACTAAGTGAAATGAAAAACATGAAAGTTTAATTTCATGTACAAAGCTGTATTAGTATTAATATATCTTGAAACTCTTAACCTTTGTTAGTGGACTTCACAGTACTTCTTGCATAGTACTTTTCTTCCACAAAGCTCACAATATTCAAACTTCATAACTTGCATTCAAAGTACTTTAGAATTTCAGGCATAGGGGGATCCTTATTGCTTAGATATTCATTATCTGAAATCCTATAGTTATGAGTTTACATAAAACAACAACAGTCTTCATAATGTGAAATATATAAGAATGAACTAACTACTTATAACCTTAGTCCCCACTCAAGTATTTCTCCACAGTGAATACTAGCATTTATTTCCACCTATTAAGTGCAAGGTCATCAGCAGTTTCACAGATTGTCATCTGTGCAAACATCTACCACAATAATATAAGGACATTTCAAAACAACCAAAAATCTTGCACAGAAGAATATTTCATGAGCTCAATGAAAGAGACGTTGGATGAATGTTCAGATCTCATGCAAAAACCATTGATAAATGAGGAAATGACACTTAGACCAATTAAGTGAAAAAGAGAAATTACATAAGGATAATGAAATTAAAAGAATTGCAAAAGAAAATGAGCTTATTATCAAAAGTATTAATAGAAACCACAGAAAAATGAATTCCTTAAATATTTCTTGAAAAAAATGGACTTCTTTATGATGATGTGTGTTGTGAAAGTCAAATGTGAAGTTAAAGATGCCATGTAATGCTTCCAGAGAATCTAGTCAAAAAAAAACTAGGACCACTCCCCACCTGCCCAATCGAACTGACTTTTTGTTCCTTCTACTCTTTGTTCCTTCTAAGAATTTGTGCCTAGTCTGAAATTATAAGCTGGATTTTATTAATATAAACTTAACTGTTTTACCTTTTAATTTTAGTCAAGTGTACTATCACTATTTACAGTGATTTTCAATTCCAGTTTTAAAAGCACTCATTTTAAGGAGCCTTTATTTGTATATTTAGTTTTCCCTGGAAAGCTGTTTTCCTCAGATACAGACCTCATGCAGCTTAAAATATTTAAATATATGGCTTCAAAATAATGCAATGTATGCCATTGAGGACAAAGTAGAAATAACTATATGCCTTTAATTATTCTTCAGTATCCCTTTGGGACTATTTTTTTTCTGCCATATTTGCTGAATCTAGGTTCACATACCTTACTCTGTCAACAAAGAGAAATGAAAGAAGTTAGGAAACTGAAACTTTTAAGGAGAGAATTATGAAAGCAGAAAATAACCTAAGAAAGATGATGCCACTTATATACACAGAAAAACAATTAAAACAAAAGATGCTTTGGTTTTGCTATTTCATATATAACTGAAAATAGGTGTCCTGAATTGCATTCTGAAGATATGGCAGATCCTAGGAAAATCCTGGAAATGGGGTCTGAAACACCCTGACATCACAATGTAATACCTTTTCCTTATAGGCCAAGCTACTGGTCTGTTACCTATTGTGCAGGATATACCAAGTTTTGCATATCCCTTCAAAGAGACAAACTGCATATCTGGAATATGGGAGAATATCAGTCATCTGTAAATCCCCTATATTTAGAAATGTTAATTATTTTTCTTTTCTTATATATGTTCCTATAAACAAATTTAGAGAAATTGTTGCTTTGTGTCCCAAATAACAATAACAGAGGATACTGTCTGCTATTACCATACAACAGGAAGTATATAATATCTTTTAGTGATGCTAAGATTCATCAGTGGAATTCTCCATTACAGATGGTCCCTCACGTAAGATGGTTCAACTTATGATTTTTTGACTTTATGATAGTGCAGAAGTAATACACATTCCATAGAAACCATACTTCAAATTTTGAATTTTGACCTTTTCGTGAGCTAGTGATACATGGTACTATATGTGATGCAGGGTGGTGGCAGCCAGACACAGCTCCCAGTTAGCCACATGATTAAAAGGGTAATCAACTGACACATTCACCACCATTCTGTACCCATACAACCATTGTGTTTTCCACTTTCAGTACAATATTCAATAAATTACATCAGATATTCAACACTTTATTATAAAATAGGCTTTGTGTTTCTTGCCCAACTTTAGGCTAATGTAAGTATTCTGAACATGTTTAAGGTAGGCTAGGCTAAGCTATGATGTTTGGTAGGTTAGGTGTATTAAATGCATCACCGACTTAAGGTATTTTCAACTTACAATAGGTTTATCAGGATGTAACCCCATCAAAAGTTGAGGAAGATCCCCGTCAACATTTCTCCTAATGTTTTGGAGTTTACTGATGAAAGCTGCCTAGATTATTATTTAATTAGGGGTAGTGAAATTGTGATCTTCTGATACTGTCATTTCTTCTACAGTTATAAGCTGGAATTCTTCTATATAGAAAAATAAACGATTCCCTACTAGTTACTTGATTACCCTGAAAGGCTAAGTAAATGCTTGATTAGTTCCCTATATTTACCAGTCTCCAGAGCCATAAATTAAGCTATCAACCTGCAGTGGGGACCACTATTTTGGTATGGGGGAGGAGGGCGGAGGTCAAATGCATTTTTAAATGGTGTTTAATGTGTTTCAGTCCATTGTGGTTGTCAAAAGTTCAGAAATAACAGGGGCGCCTGGGTGGCTCAGTCAGTTAAGCATCCAACTTTGGCTCAGGTCATGATCTCACAGTTCATGGGTTCAAGCCCTGCATTGGGCTCTGTGCTGACAGCTAGCTCAGAGCCTGGAGCCTGCCTTTTGATTCTGTGTCTCCCTCTCTCTCTGACCTCCCCTGCTCACACTGTCTCTCTCTCTCTCAAAAAAAAATTTTTTTAATGTTTTATTTAAAGAAAAGTTCAGAAATAACAGTAAAACCAATGAATCAGCAAAGTAGTAAATAGTAAAAGTTTATTGTGCACAAACCAAAAAGAAAGTTTCAAACCAAAAGCACTCAAACCAAAACATGGAATGAGGCACAGGGGTATATTATTATAGAGCAGCTTATATAGTGAGAAAGCAGTGGCACTTTATTCTTCACAGTGATTGGTTAGAATACTAAAATTTTCTTAAATGCTAGGGAATTGGTGAGTGGTTACTTTATGTCAACCCTGGGAAATAGTTCAAGTTTTACTTAGGATTTCCACAGGCAAAAGCAAGAAATGACCCAGGTCAAGTTAGTCTTGCAAAATAAGCTAAATTAACCTTTGTTGGTATGATGAGACTGATTTTGTCTGTTGAGGGGATTTTCTTTTTTTTTTTTTAATGTTTATTTATTTTTGAGAGAGGGAGACACAGAATCCAAAGCAGGCTCCAGGCTCTGAGCTGTCAGCACAGAGCCCTACGCAGGGCTCAAACTCACCAACTGTGAGATCATGACCTGAGCTGAAGTCAGACACTTAAATGACTGAGCCACCCAGACAGCCCTCTTTTTTTTTTATGTTTATTTATTTTTCAAAGGGAGAAAGAACGTGAACTGGGGCGGGGCAGAGAGAGAGAGGGAGACATAGAACCTGAAGCAGGCTCCAGGCTCTGAGCTATCAGCACAGAGCCCTACGTGGGGCTTGGACTCACAAACCATTGAGATCAGGACCTAAGCCGAAGTTGGATGATCAACAGACTGTGCCACCCAGGCACCCCAGTGAGGGAATTTCCAAGACTGGTCTCCCATTTGTTTTTTATTTTAATATGGCCAATATTCTTTTGGATGGTCAGGTTTTATACATTCAATTACGTTTTTCAGAAAGTAATTTTGGCAACTGTATCAAAAGCTTTTTAATATCATGACTTAAAATTTCACTTTTGTAGTACATGTATAGAAATGTCCATCACATTGTTAGCATAAAATGAATCATCTTAAATGCCTATTTGGGAAATTACTGACTAAATTACAGTACATCCAAATATTAGATTACTACGTAAGCCACTAAAAATCATAATTATCAGAATCTGGTTCCAGATGGAGTGAGCACACTATTCCTGGTCTCTCCCACTGCATGCAGCTAAAAATCCTAAGAAGAATGTACAGATTAGCTATTTGAAGACTCTGGAAAGTAAACAGTGACAGATTGAGAAAGAAGACCACAATCTGAAGTAAAAAGTAAAAAAGTTAAAACAAATGAAAAATAGTAAATCTCAAAAAGAAATAAGAAACAGGAAATACACATAAAGAACTCAAAAATAAAGTAACCAATTTTTTAAGCTCACTGATGGCTTCAATAATAGCAGAATTAAGATGAAAAAGGAAAGAGTCAATGAATTGCAAGATAAATCAATAGAAAATATCCAATGAACAACAAAAAATACTGAAAAAGAATAATAAAGAGAGCCTAAGGGACCTCTGAGACAAAGCCGAAGTCTAACATTCATAACATTAGAGTCTTGGGGTACCTGGGTGGCTTAGTTGGTTGAGTATCTGACTCTTAATTTTGGCTTTGATCCCCATGTTAAGCTCTGCACTGAGCATGGAGCCTGCTAAGGATTCATTCTCATTCTCTCTCTCTCTCCCCTTTCTCTCTCTCCCCCTCTTCTCCTCTCCCCTGCTTGCACTCTCTAAAATAAAAATTTTAAAGAAAGAAAAAATTTTTTAAAAAGAGTGCCATGCTGAAAAAAATAGTTTATAGCTGAGCTATCAACAATAGCCAAATTATGGAAAGAGCCCAAAATATCCATCAACTGATGAATGGATAAAGAAGATGTGGTATAGGAGAAACCTAACAGAGGACCATGGGAAAGGGAAGGGGGGGAAGTTAGGGAGAGGGAGGGAGGCAAATCATGAGAGACTCTTGAACACTAAAAAAAAACTGAGGGCTTAAGGGGGAGGGGCAAAGGGGAAGGGGGGTGATGGTCATGGAGGAGGGCACTAGTGGGGAAGAGCACTGGGTGTTATATGGAAACCAACTTGACAATAAACTATAAATAAATTTTAAAAACGATGTGGTATATGTATATGGAGTATTAGTGATCAAAAGAATGAAATCTTGCCATTTGCAACAACATGATGGAACTAGACTGTATTATACTAAGTGGAATAAGTCAGAGAAATATTAATATCGTATGATTTCATTCATATGTGGAATTTAAGAAACAAAACAGATGAACATAGGGAAGGGAAGGAAAAATAGATAAATACTGAGAGGGAGGCAAATTTTAAGAGACTCTCAAATACAAAGAACAAACTGAGGGTTTCTGGAGGGGAGGTGAGTGGCAGGATGGGCTAAATAGGTGATGGGCAGGGGCATGTGGGTGGCTCAGTCAGCTAAGTGTCCAACTCTTGGTTTCAGCTCAGGTCATGATTTCACGAGTTTGTGAGTTCAATCCCTATATTGAGCTCTTGTGCTGGCAGCACAGAGCTTGCTTGGGATTCTCTTTCTCCTTCTCTCTCTGCCTCTCCCCAACTTGTGCTGTCTCTGTTTCTCTCAAAATAAATAAACTTAAAGAGGAAAGAAAGAAAAGAAAGAAGGAAAGAAAGAAAAGAAAGAAAGAAAGAAAGAAAGAGAAAGAAAAAGAAAAGAAAGGAAAGGAAAAGAAAAGAAAAGAAAAAGAAAGAAAGAAAGCGAGCAATCTCCCAAGGGAGATTCAAAACACAAATAAATAAATGGGTGATGGGCATTAAGGAGGGCACTCTTCGGGATGAGCACTGGGTTTGTATATAAGTGACAAATCACTGGGTTCTACTCCTGAAACCAATACTACACTGTATGTTAACTTAACTTGAATTTAAATAAATAAATAATGTACTCTAAAAATAAATAAATAAACTACCAACACTAAAACAGGAAAAAACAGAAAACCGGAACAGACCCAAAATCAGCAAAGAAATTGAATCGGTAATAAAAAATCTCCCAACAAACAAAAGTCCAGGGCCAGATGGCTTCACAGGTGAATTCCACCAGACATTTAAAGAAGAGTTTAATACCTATTCTTCTCAAACTATTCCAAAAAAACAGAAAGGGAAGAAAAACTTGCAAATTCATTCTGTGATGCCAGCATTACCCTGATACCAAAACCAGACAAGACTTCACTAAAAAAGAGTACAGGCCAATATCCCTGATGAACAAGGATGCAGAAAATCTCAATAAAATACTAGAATCCAATTAAAACAGTACATTAAAAAGAATCACCATGATCCAGTGGGATTTATTCCTGGGCTACAAGAGTAGTTCAATATTTGCCAATCAATCAATATGATACACCACATTAATAAAAAGAAAGGAAAAGAACAATATGGTCCTTTCAATACATGCTGAAAAGGCATTTGACAAAGTACAACGTCCATTCATGAAAAAAACCCTCAACAAAATATGGTTAGAGGGAACAAACCTCAACGTCATAAAGGCCACATATTGAATAACCCACAGCTAATATCATCCTCAATGGGGAAAACATGAGAGCCTTTCCCTTACACAGTCAGGAACAAGGGAAGGATGTCCATTCTCACCATTACTTTTTTTGGGGGGCGTGTGATTTAGTCATTTCTTTTTTTTTTTCCTTTTTTTATAGTTTATTATCAGTTGGTTTCCATATAACACCCAGTGCTCATCCCAACAAGTGCCCTCCTCCATGCCCATTACCCATTTTCCCCTCTCCCCCACCCCCATCAACCCTCAGTTTGTTCTCAGTATTTAAGAGTCTCTTATGGTTTGCCTCCCTCCCTCTCCTCAACTATTTTTCCCCTTCCCCTCCCCCATGGTCCTGTGTTAAGTTTCTCCTGTTCCACATATGAGTGAAAACATTTGGTATCTGTCTTTCTCTGCCTCACTTATTTCACTTAGCATAACACCCTCGAGCTCCATCCACGTTGCTACATAGTACTGGAAGTCCTAGCCTCAGCAATCAGACAACAAAAGAAATAAAAGGCATCCAAACTGGAAAGGAAGAAGTCAGACTGTCACTATCTGCAGACCACATGATACACTATATAGTAAACCCAAGGGACTCCATAAAAAAAAATGCCACGATATATGAATTCTTTAAAGTCACAGAACACAAAATCAATGTACAGAAATCTGTTGCATTTCCATATTCTACAATGAAGCAGTGGAAACAGAAATCAAGGAATCAATCCCATTTACACTTGCACCAAAACCTAGAAGATACCTAGGAATAAGCCTAACCAAAGAGGTAAAAGATCTATACTCAAACTATAAAACACTAATGAAAGAAACTGCAGATGACATAAAGAAATGGAAAAACATTCCACACTCATGAACTGGAAGAACAAATATTGGTAACATGTCTCTACTACCCAAAGCAATCTATAGTTTTAATGCCATCCCTATCACATTTTTCACAGAACTAGAACAAACAATCCTAAAATTTGTATGGAGCCACAAAAGACCCTGAGTAGCCAAAGCACTCTTGAAAAAGAAAAGCAAAGCTGGAGGCATCACAAATTCCAGACTTCATGTTATGGTATAAAGCTGTAGTGATCAAGACAGTAGGACACAGTACTGGCAACAAAAACAGACTGGCACAAAACAAAGCAGAATTAGAAACCCCAGAAATGAACTCACCACTATATGGTCAATTAATCTTCAACAAAGCAGGAAAGAATATCCAATGGAAGAAAGACAGTCTCTTCAACAAATGGGTTTAGGAAAACTGGACAACAACACACAAGAGAATGAAACTGGACTGCTTTCTTACACCATACAGTAAAATAAATTCAAAATAGATGAAAAACCAAATTTGAGACAGGTAACCATTAAAATCCTACAAGAGAACACACAGGCAATAACCTCTTTGACACTGACCATAGCAACTTCCTACTAGATATGTCTTCTGAGGCAAGGGGAAAAAAGCAAAAATAAACTATTGGGACTTCATGGAAATAAAACACTGCACAGCAAAGGTAACTATCAACCACACTAAAAGGCAACCTATAGAATGGGAAAAGGTATTTGCAAATGACATATCTGATAAAAAGTTAATATCCAAAATATATTAAAGAACTTACAAATTCAACACCCAAAAAAACAATCCAGTTTAAGAAATGGGCAGAAGACATGACTAGACATGTTTCCAGAGAAGATATACAGATGGCTGACACATGAAAAGATGCTCAACATCACTCATCATCAGAGAAATATAAATCAAAATCACACATACCTCACACCTGTCAGAATGGCTAAAATGAACAACTCAGCAAACAACAGATGCAGGCGAGGATGGCGGAGAACGGGAACTCTTTCACACTATTGGGAATGCAAACTGGTACATCCATTCTGGAAAACAGTATGGAGGTTCCTCAGAAAGTTAAAAATAGAACTACCTTTTGATCCAGCAATTGTACTACTAGGTATTTACCCAAAGGATACAAACATACTAATTCAAAGGGATACATACACCCTGATGTTTACAGCGCATTATCAACAATAACCAAATTATGGAAAGAGTCCAAATGTCCTTCAACTGATGAAGAAATGGTGGCATATGTATACAATGGAATATTACTCAGCTATAAATGATAATGAAATCTTGCCATTTGCAACCATGTGAATGGAGCTAGAGAGTATTATGCCAAGAAAAACAAGTCAGTCAGAGAAAGACAAATACCATATGATTTTACTCTTATGTGGATTTAAGCAACAAAACAAATGAACACAGGGGGAAGAAAAGAGAGGCAAACCAAGAAATAGATTCTTTTTTTAAATTTTTAATGTTTTATTTATTTTTGAGAGACAGCGTGAGCAGGGGAGGGTGAGAGAGAGAGGGAGACACAGAATCCGAAGACAGGCTCCAGCATCTGAGCTAGCTGTCAGCACAGAGCCTGACGCGGGGCTCGAACCCACCAACCGCGAGATCATGACCTGAGCCAAAGTCGGACGCTCAACTGACTAAGCCACCCAGGTGCCCAGAGAAATAGATTCTTAACTAGAGAGAAAATGATGGTTCCTAAGTGGACAAGGAGATGGATTAAAGAGGTGATGGGAATTAAGGAGGGCACTTGTGATGAGTATGGGTGTCCTGAAACAAACACTGCACTGTATTTTAACTAGCTGAAATTTAAATAACTTGGGGAAAAAAAATAAATGTTTTGTAGGATTTACATGTGAAGCCATCTGTTCCTGGACTTTGTTTTGAGAGTTTTAAAGTATGGTTTAAATACTGCTTACAGTAACCAAAGAAGACAAAAATAAATGGAGACACATACCATGTTTATGGACTAAAAAACTCAATATGGTACACATATCAGTTGTCTTCTGATTGATCTAAAGATTTAACACAATTCTAATCGAAATCCCAGAAAGATTCTATGTAGATATAGACAAGCTTATTCTAAAATTTATATAAAAGGACAAAGAAACTAGAATAGCAAAAACAATTTTGAAGAAGGGAAATAATGTTGGAAAAATCATGCATGATCTTAAGACTTTTTCTAAATCAAGAGCTAGCAAACATTTTCTGTAAAGGGCCATTTAGTAAATGTTTTAGGTTTTGCAAATCATACAGTCCCTGTCACAGCTACTTAAGTTGTTGTTGTAATAAAACAGCAGCCATTGATAATATGGAAATAAATGGGTGTGGGTGTGTTCTAGTAAAACTTTATTTACAAAATTGGGCATCACTTTAATTTTTCCCATGGACTATGGTTTGCCATTCCCTTCTCTAAGTCTATACTAATCAAGAAATTGTGGTATTAGCAAAAGGACAGATACAGAGATTAATAACCCTGTATAGAAAATCAAGAAATAAACCTATGCAAATATGTCCCACTGATTTCTGACAGAAGTACAAATGCCATCCAGTGGAGAAAGAGTATTCTTCAATACTCTTAAAACAACTGGCCATCTTATGTATAAAAGCAATGAGCACCAAGCTAAACCTCACACATTATTCAAAAATTAACCCTAAATGTATCATACATCAAAATATAAACTGTAAAACTAGAAAACTTTCCAAAGAAAACATTTAAGTAAATCTTCATGATCTGGTAGTAGTCTAAGAATCCTCAGGACTGACAATAAAAGTACATCCATAAAAAAACAAATTTGACAAGCTGGACTTCATCAACTTATGCTCTTCAAAGGATAATGTTAAGAGCAAAAATGATAAGCTATATACTAGGAGAAAATATTTGCAAGTCCCATAATAGACGAAGGATTTGTGTCCAGAATATATAAAGAACTCTCACAAATCAACAATAAGAAAACATTAACAACAAGAAAATCCAATTAAAATAGGCAAAAGACTTGACTCAAATACTCTAATAAGGAGATATATGAATGACAAATAAGCACATGAGAAAATATTCAACATCAGCAGCCATGAGGGAAATGCAAAATTAAAACCATGATAAGCCACCCCTGCATACCTATTAAAATATCTATAATAAAGGGGTGCGGGGTGGCTGAGTCGATTAAGCATCCAACTTCAGCTCAGGTCACCATCTCATGGATCTTGAGTTTGGGCCCCGCATCAGGCTTTGTGCTGACAGCTCAGAGCCTGGAACCTGCTTTGGGTTCTGTCTCCCTCGCTCTGCCCCTCCCCCCACCCCACCCCCCGGCTCAGGCTCAGTCTCCCTCTCTCAAAAATAAACATTGAAAAAAATTCTTTAATCTATAATAAAAAGACACTTATAATATCAATCACTAGTTAGGATGCATAGCAACTACAACTCTCATACCTTGCTGGTGAGAATACAAAAATGGTATAGCCATCCTGGGAGAAAATTTAGCAGTTTCCTAAAAAGTTAAACATATATTTACCATATGAGCCAGCAACCATATTCTTGCATATTTACACTAGAAATATGAAACCTTATATCACACAAAAACCTGTACATGAATGGTTAGTCATTTTATTCATAATTGCCAAAACCTAAGAAAACAAATATCCCTCAAAAAGTGAGTAAAAAACTGGTATACCTATACAGTGAAATACTGCTCAGCAATAAAAAGTAAATTATTGATACATGTAACATCTTTGATGAGTATCAAGAAAATTATCCTGAGTGACAGAGCCAGTCACAAATTTTTACCTATGATTACAACTACATGATATTCTTGAAGTCAAACTATAATTATGAAGGAGCAAAATTAGTGGTTCTGAGGCTTACTAATAAGGGGAAAGTGTGACTGTTAAGTATGAGGGAGTTTTTTTGGCATGCTGAAACTATTTTGTATTCCAATTGTGATAGCAGTAACACAAATCTATACATCTGTTAAATTCATTGGATCTACATCTTTTTTAAGATTTTTATTTTTAAGTCATCTCTATATCCAACGTGGGGCTCAAATTCATGACCCTGAGACCAAGAGTCCCATGCTCTGGGGTGCCTGGGTGGCTCAGTCAGGTAAGCTCTGACTCTTAATCTTGGCTCAGGTCATAATCTCATGGTCTGTGACTGCCTGCCCTACGTGGGGCTCTGTGCTATGTGGAGCCTGAATGGGATTCTCTCTCTCTCTCTCTCTGCCCCTCCCCCCTCCAAATAAATAAGTAAACTTTTTTAAAAAAATGTGTCACATGCTTTCCTGACTGAGCCAGCTGGGTGACCCTAAAATCTACATCTTAATTTTTGTTTGTTTTTGTTTATTTTGAGAGAGAGAGACAGAGTGTGAGGGGGCAGAGAGAGACAATGAGAGACAGAATCTGAGGCAGGCTCCAGGCTCTGAGCTGTCAGCACAGAGCCGCAGGCAGGGCTCAAACTCACGAACCATGAGATTCTGACCTGAGCTGAAATCGGATGCTTAACCAACTGAGCCATCCAGGTGCCCCTAAAATCTACATCTTTAAAAGTCCATTTTAATGTATAATAATTTACATACAAAATGTAACAAAAACTGTATGAGAGCTATATAAGATTTTATAATATAGTATTATCCTAGCTTTGTTTAAAAAGATGCTTAAGTACAGAAGCTAATTACCCAGGTGAGAACTATGGAGATCTGAATTATGTTATTTTTTTCCTTTGGTTTTGAATTTTTCTATAGTAATAGATTGCTTTTAAAATTAGGAAAATAAAATTTATTTAATAGGAAATTTTTACCATTCATTCTAATCTTGTAATACCCCAGTAGAGTGTAACATTTTGTTTCTACTACTTCTTTTGAAAACCGTGTATGTAAAATATTTTATTTGTATCTTAAATTTGAATTTAATTGCTCTTCAAAATGTCCTGTAAATTATTTAATGATGGGAAAATTGAAAAAAATCTATGACATATTAACCCTATAATTTTCTTTTTAATCCTTTTTCCAATTAAAAAGAAACAACAGACAAGTACTTGACAGTTCAAGAAATGAACTTGAAAAAGTCACCTGTGCTGAATCTTTGATGACTAAGACCTGTAATGAAGAAGGTAATGGTATCCAAGTTACTCAAAGTATTTAAAGCATAACAGAATAACAGTATTATAGCTGGCAAGAGCTTTCAGTAAATGAATAAAACTAAGAAGTCCCTGAGCGTGTCTAGTTGGTGTGTTATAAGACAGTTCTTGGCAATTATAATGTAAAATATGAATTCAGCTGATTATAACAAAAGCTTAATTATAATGATTATACAAATAAATTTGGGCATCTTCTTAAAATATTGATTCTCACTGAATAGGTCTTGAGTGGAGCCCATGATTCTGAATTTCTAACAACCTCCCAGTGATGTGTATACTGCTGGTTTAGAGGTTACACTTTGATAAGCCAGGTTCTGAAGATCACTGAGAAAAATGGCTTCATTCTTACCTAATTTAGTAAGAAAGAAATGTACATAGTAGGTTAGACTATATGTGGTAGCATGAAAAGGTAACAGAGCAATCACTTCAGGCCAAGATATTCAGCTGAGCTGATGGCCTTCAAAGGTAAGAATTTCAATGTATTGAAGAAATTGTATGAGAATTTGTAAAGAAAATACAAATAACGCATAGATGACTGTGTGTGAAGAGACAAAAGTAGTTAATATTTGAATGTTCTCACTGTGTTCCTTTTTCACTATCCCCTAAAGGTGAATCTTAGCTTGGCCTATTTATTTTCTTACCTTTCTCGCTAAAAAATGGATCATTTCTGTTTAAGTCTTTGAGACTTTGAAATGCCAAATTTGGAACAAAAAAGGAAACGGAGAAGGACAAGAGAGGCACTGGAATTAAGAGACTTTATATGAAGGTTTTTTTTTTATTTTGTTTCTGTTTCTGCATAACCCAGAGAATGAAGTGCATGAGAGCAACGTCAGCATCTGAGGGAAGTGGACAGGAAAGAAAAAGAACTTTTAAGAAATATTGTATAGTGCCAGGCATATAGCACTTACTTTACTACTGTTGTTTTATAAACTGAGGTCTACCAAGGATATATCACAAGGCCTATATATGGTCCCAATACCAACCCAGAATACTATTACTTCAACTCTTTTGTTGTCCTCATCTATAAAATCAAATTTAAATGGAATGATTCTCATTAAGGATGAGCAGCTGAATAAGCAATTTAGAGCAAAGATTTTGGCATTAGTAGTTTAAAGATACATGATTCTATATAGGAGAGAAAAATGGCATTTTCCAATTTTGTTTCCTTTGATTTGAAGGAAAATGTGGAGTTTACAGTATTCAACAAGGCCAGCAGCTAGATGATGGTTACTAGCAAGATGGCAGAATAAGTCTCCAGCCCTCATTCCACCCCCCTCCCCATAAACACCTATTTGGCAACTATCTACAAACCAAAGTACCATTGTGGGAGCTTCAGAATCTGGGAATAAAGTTGCAACAGCAAAGTGGAGCCCAAGACAGGGGACTCTTTGAGAAAGTATACTCCTCCCCATGACCTGACCATAGACCCAGGAGCAGCTCTATCACCCTGTTTACATGGCTCTGGCCCTACTCATCTTTCGTCATGCTACCAGCCCTGCCCACTAGTGGGCCTGGCAAGAATGTCACATGCCTGTGACCCCAGTAACAGACCCACTGACTGCAGACCCAACTGCAGACCTAGCAGCAACCCCATATCCAGCTCCAACTGCTCAAATGTGATCCCAGAGGCAGTCTGGTCCACCCAGGAACCTGGGAGGACACATGCCAATCTGTGTCCCTAGTAACAGGCCTGCCAATTGTGGACTCACAAGTAGCCTGACCACCTGGGTAAGGAACACAACCTATGCCTGCTGATGCCCCCAATAATAAATCAGCCAACCAGTAACCTAACTGTGGACCTGGAAGCAGCCCCATGACCTGGCCCTGTTTCTGCTCCACTGCAATCCTGGAGGCAGGCGTGTCTATCTGGGGACCTGCAGGAGTAGGTCCTTACCTTCCAAAAACACTCTGTAAAGAATGGAAGAGGTTCCTGCTCCTTTAGTTGCACAGTCACCAGTGCAAGGCTATAGAGTCACAAAGAATCAGGCAAACACAGTACCACCAAAGGAAACAAAAAGTTCCAGTAACCAGTCCCAAAGAAATGGAAATCCACTAACTGCTTGACAAAGGATTCCAAAAAAAATTATCGACAGAAAGCTCAATGAAAATAAATAAATAAATAAACAAATAAATAATAAAGGGCCCAATGAGGGGTGTCTGGGTGGCTCAGTTGTAAGTGTCCGACTGACTCTTGATTTCAGCTCAGGTCATGATCTCACAGTTCATGAGATCAAGCCCTGCACCGGGCTCTGCACTGACAGTGTAGAGCATGCTTGGATTTTCTCTCCTCCTCTCTCTCTGCCCCAACCCCACTCGCTCGCTCTCAAAATAAATAAAAACTTAAAAAAAAACCTGAATGAGCTAAAAGAGAACACAGATAACTAAAGAAACTCAGGAAAACATCACATGAACAAAATGAGCAGCTAAAAAAAAAAACTCATTTAAAAAAACCAGAAACCTGGAGCTGAAGAATAGAATGATAAAACTAAAAATTCCAGTAACTTCAACAGCAGAATCAATTAAGCAGAAAAAACAATCAACAGACTCAAAGACAAGTAATTTGAAATTCTAAATTTAGAAGAACAAAAAAGAAAAGAGTGAGGGGTACCAAGATGGCTCAGTCAGTTAAGCGTCTAACTTCCGCTCAGGTCATGATCTCATGGTTCATGAGTTCAAGCCCCACATCAGGCTCTCTGTTGTCAGCATGAAGCCCACTTTAGAACCTCTGTGCCCCCCGCCAACTCTCACTCTCAAAACTTAACCAAAAAAAAGTGAAAAAATGAAGAAACTCTATGGGACTTAATATGATACCCGCAAAAAACCAACACATATACTATAGGCGTCCCAGAAGAAGAGAAAGGGAGGGGGACCAAAAACTTAAAACAATGGTTGAAACATCTCAAATCTAGGCAGAAAAATGAACATCCAAATTTGTGATGCCCAAAAGTTCCCAAAAAGATTCAACTAAATTGTCTAAAGTTAAAAAACAAAGAATTTTCACAGCAGCAAGAGAAAATGACTTGCCACACACAAGAGTCCGTACAAGGAATAGCACCTAAGACTATCAATGGACTTCTCAGCAGAAACTGTAAGTAAAACAAGAGTGGGATGAGGGGTGTGTGGGTGTCTCAGTTGGTTAAGTGTCCAACTTCAGCTCAGGTCATGATCTCGCAGTTTGTGAGTTTGGCCCCACGTTAGGCTCTGTGCTGACAGCTCGGAGCCTGCAGCCTGCCTCAGATTCTCTGTTTTCCTCTCTGCCCCTCTCCTGCTCACACTCTTTCTCTCTCTCTCTCAAAAATAAATACACATTAAAAAAAAGTGTTTTTTTTAAAGGATGGGATGATATATTCAAAGCACTGAAAGAAAAAAAAATACAAACCAAGAATACTTTTACCTGGCAAAACTGTATTTTAAGAATAAATGAGAGAGTCTCCCAAACAAAACCTGAGAAAGTATATTACACTAGCTGTGCTTACAATAAATACTAAAAGTAGTTCATGTTGAAACCAACAAAAAAGGTAAACAATAACATGAAAGCATATGAACTATCACTGTTAAAGCAAATTCTGTAACAGTGGCATGTAAGTCACTTTTAACACTAGTATACAAAATTAAGACCAACATACTAAGAATAACTATAACCACTAAAATGGAACACAACATAGAAAGAAGTAAAATCCAGGATCAACTCCAAGTTTATGTGCGAGAATAAGTGTACATATCCTGTACATAACTAAAAGTAAGTTGTTATTAGCTTAAAACAGACTGCCTTAACTAGAAAATGTTTGATGTGACTCCAGTGGTAACTACACAAACCAAAGGTACAATAGATACATGAAAGATAAAGAGAAAAGAAAGCATACTGCCGCTGCTGCTGCAAATAATCATCAAATAAAGGCAAGCTGACACTACAAAACAGACATAAAACAGTTAATGAAATGGTAATAATTTCTTTTCCTAACACAGTAATTACTTTATAAGTAAATGGATTAAACTCCTCAATCAAAAGATAGTGTGGCTGAATGGATTAAAAATAAAAGACTCAACTAACTATATGCTGTCTACAAGAGACTCACTTTTAATTTAAAGACACAAATAGTCTAAAAGTGCAAGGGTGGTGAAAGGTATTCCACGCAAATGGTAACCCAAAGAGGAGTCATTACACAAAAGAGACTTTAACTGAAAAACTAACATGAGACAAAACACATTACATAACAATACAAGGGTCCATTTATCAGGATGATTTAACAATTATAAATAACCATGCACCCAACATGAACTATATACCTATCAACATATATTAATACATAAAGCAAACATTTACAGATATGAAGATAGAAATAGACAATAAAATAGTAGTATACTTCAATATCTACTTCTTTATAATATAAAGATTATCCACACACACAAAAAGTCAGTAACAAAATAGCAGAACTGAAAGACACTACAGACCAAATGGAAACTGAACACATATAGAACATTCCACTCAAAAACAGAATACCCATTCTTCTCAAGTGTACATGAAACATTCTCCAGGATAGATCACATACCAGTTCACAAAACAGGTCTTCACAAATTTAAAAAGACTGGATCATTTCAAGTATCTTTTCTGATCCCAGTGGAATGAAATTAGAAATTAATAATATTTTTGTGTATGGTTTAAGAACGCAGTCCAGATTCATTCTTTCCCATGTCACCATCCAATTTTCCCAACAGCATTTGTTGAAGAGACTATCTTTTTTCCATTGGATACTCTTTCCTGCTTTGTTGAAGATAAATTGACTGTATAGCTGTGGGTCCATTTCTGGGTTTTCTATTCTGTTCCATTCTGTTTCCATCTGTTTTTCTAACAGTACATACTGTCTTGATCATTGCAGCTTTGTAATATAGTTTGAAATCCAGAATCATAGTGCCTCCAGTTTTTTTCCTTTTCAAGATTGCTTTGGCTATTTGGGGTCTTTGTGGTTCCATACAAATTTTAGGATTGTTTGTTCCTTTGTTTTTTTTTATAGTTTATTGTCAAGTTGGTTTCCATGTAACACCCAGTGCTCTTCCCCAAAAGTGCCCACCTCCATGTAGGATTGTTTGTTCTAACTGTGAAGATTATTGGTGATATTTTGATAGGGATTGCATTAAATGTATAGATTGCATTGAGTAGTGCAGACATTTTAATAATATTTGTTCTTCCAATCCATGATCAAGGATTGCTTTTCCATTTTTTTTGTCCTCTTCAATTTCTTTCATAAGTCTTATATAGTTTTCAGAGTACAGACCTTTCATCTCCTTAGTAAGGTTTATTCCTAGGTGTCTTATTGTTTTTGGTGCAGTTGTTAATGGAATTGATTCCTTGATTTCTCTTTCTGCTGCTTCATTACTGGTGACAGAAATGCAACAGATTACTGCACGTTGATTTTATATCCTGTAACTTTGATGAATCTGTGTATTAGCAAATTCTTGGTGGAGTCTTTGATTTCCTACATAGTATCATGTCATCTGTAAATAGTCAAAGTTTGACTTCTTCTTTGCCAATTTGTATGCCCTTTATTTCTTTTTGTTGCCTGACTGCTGAGGCTAAGACTTCCAGTACTATGTTAAATAGTAATGGTGAGGGTGGACATCCTTGTATTATTCCTGACTATAGGGGAAAGGCTTATGCTTAGCATAATACATGCTGGTCCCTTCTTCAGGTTTTCCCTGGTGAGGATGATATGAGCTGTGGGTCTTTCACATATAGCCGTTATGATGTGGAGGTATGTTCCTTCTATCCCTACTTTGTTGACAGTTTTTATTAAAAATGGATTCTGGGGGCACCTGGGTGGCTCAGTCAGTTAAGGTTCTGACTTCAGCTCAGGTCATGAGCTCACGGTTCATGAGTTCAAGCCTGAGCTCAGAGCCTGGAAACTCCTTCAGACTCTGTGTCTCCTTCTCCCTCTGCCCGTCCCCTGTTCACACGCTCTCTCAAAACTAAACATTTTAAAAAATTAAAAGGGGGAGGGCAAGATGGCGGAGAAGCAGGGAGCTCTGTAATCTGC
The DNA here is from genome assembly GCA_028646485.1 of Cryptoprocta ferox. Classification (NCBI taxonomy): domain Eukaryota; kingdom Metazoa; phylum Chordata; class Mammalia; order Carnivora; family Eupleridae; genus Cryptoprocta; species Cryptoprocta ferox. The sequence goes on along the minus strand of CM053576.1, from coordinate 76,089,442 downwards.
GCCCGCCCGCATGGATTGAACTGAGAAGGACTGAAGGGATAAAACTTGGATTTGCAAGTGGGGGAAAGAAGAAACAGATGCCAGAAAGAAGACAACCTCAAAGATGCCTGAGTGAGTGATTGTGATCTGGGAAATTGGAGGACGGGTGGGTCCTGGTGGTGCAGGGGGAAGGAGCCCCAACCCAACACAGGGAGAGCACGCTGTGCCTCGGAGAGACAAAGGGAAGAGAAAGAGAGACTGAAAACGCTCATAGAACCATCTCTAAAAAAGAAGGAAAAACTCGCCCCGGGCCGGAGATACACATGTCTCCCCATATATAACTGATGGGCACAGGGAGAGAAATCCATCCCATCTGGCCGGCGAATTCTTCCTTGGGTGCAGCGGCAGCGGCATCCTTTCAAAGCAGCACTGTGAAAGGCGGCGGCGCAGGTAAAGGCAGCGGCGGCGCAAAAAGTGGCGGCGCCGCCACGAAAGGCGCCTTGAAAAGCGGCAGCCACGGCAGCACCGTGAAAAGGGCAGCACAAGCCAGGCCAGAGGCCGGCTGCCAGCGGGAGAGCATCTCACCTCCGGTGACAGAGTTGAACTGCATGGACTAGGATTTGGAAGTGAGGCGGAGCTTGGAGAATACAGTTTGGCTTGCCCGCAGCACAGGGAGATCAGACTCAGAGGAGCGGCTTGCAATGCTTGGTTTGAGCAGAGCGTGAAGCGATGCCATTCTTCTCCCTGCAACCACCAAGGCAGGGCTTCGGAGAGAGCAGCCCCTGAGACCTGACCTGACGCCAAACCACGCCCATTCGCACAGGGGAGTTGCCTTTCTTTTTCTTTTTTCCTTTTTTCTTTGCTTCTCCTTCTTTTCTCCTGCCATCCAGATATATTTCCTTTAGCATATTCTTATCTCTCCTCTTGGCTGGTTATATGCTTTTAGACTGTCCATAGTCTTTTGCTGTCTCTGTCCCCACCTTGTTTTTGTTTTTGTTTCTTTTTCTTCTCTCTTTTCTTCTCTTCTTTCTTTTCTTTCCTTTCCTTTACTTCCTTTTCCCCTATTGGCTTGCTTGTTTGTTTGATTTGTCTGTGCGTGTGCATGCTTTTGTTCCCTGTATACTAGTCTGTTTCCTTTTCAGGGATACCTCAAGAAACAAGCCAAAGTACACATGGTGGGG
>CM053576.1:76070529-76087782 GCA_028646485.1 Cryptoprocta ferox | reverse complement strand
TCCTGAAAACAAACTGAGGGGGGAAGGGGAAGGGGGAAATGTAAAGGGGGGTGATGGTCTTGGTGGAGGTCACTTGTGGGGAAGAGCACTGGGTGTTGTATGGAAACCAACCTGACAATAAACTATAAAGGTTAAAAAATATAAATAAATAAAATCAATATTGCTATTCTTCCAAAAAAAACAAAACAAAACAAATATTTGAAGATGTTATCCATCAAGTAGATTAATAAGCTTTATGATAGAGGTATCAATGAACTAAAAATTGCTAATTTTATCACACTTTTAGAAATTACATAATTAAACTTGAGTTATATAAGGTGCTTCTTATTAACATGGATAATTGTCAATATGTAAACATATTTATATATACATTTGACATAGCAGTCCTATGATGTTAAATATATGTGTATGTACATATGTATGTATATATTTTATATGTGAAAATATATATTACATATAAGTTTATATGTAAGTATATGAATATATGTAGGTATATAGGTTTATATTACATATAAATATATATGTAAATATATATTATATATGTGTGTATATATATCCCTAATATTTACATATTGACAATATACACACACACATACACATACAAAGACACTTTGTTCTATTTGTACTGCTCTCTCTGGCTAGAATCCACCTTGCTGTTTGATAGAAGGGCAAAAAGAGCAATATAAACAGCAGATTGGTATATCTGTCATAATTCCACATTAAAAAATGAGTTTCTGGCATTTCCAAGTCTAAGATTTTTTCCAGACAGTATGCCAGTGAGTAATACAGGTAAACAATATGGGTATATGACTCCACAATTTATTACCTATTTGTTAATGACTAAAGTCCATATTAAACAAGAGGTATGCTCCATACCTAGAAATGTATTTCAACAGGCAGGCCCATGTTATCCTCTTCTAAACTGATCTATTAAAATTTAATGGAGAAATCCAATTCTTTTCCTCAGCATTTGTCAGTACAGATCCTTCCCAAAATCTTCCTAGGAGCCAGCTACACTTGTAGTAGTTTTATTTAATTACCTTTAATGACAGTTAAATATATATAACAAAATCTGCCATTTTAATCATCCATGACTTTTCTAATTTGTTTTTTCTTCACTGTGATTGACTCTTAACTGTATCTCAGTTAAGATCTGTTTAAATGTGTTTTTCAAAATAGTTCTGGAGAAAGTAGGTAAGAATCTTAAAGTGTACCACATCTATTAGAGAACAGTCTACCAATTGCAGGACATCAGAGGTTAGTAAGATAACTGTGAAGATGATCTATAAATTTTAAAAGTGAGGAGGAGCTAAGCATTTATGGAATTGTCTTCTTCTTGCAGGGAAAATCTGTCAGTGTTTTTTGTTTGTTTTCAGAAAGACTAATATAAATTGCTCTTCAGATGGTAGTTACTTGAAGTTAAGACATGGAACATGATTCCCTTTTCATATTTTTCACAAAAGAGAAGGTAAACAGGGACATCTGAAGAACAAACTTCTTCTTGAGAAGTTGTAGTAGGCAGTAATGTATACTATTTGAGAAAAATGTAGCTACTCTAGTAACAAAGATTTTGACAGCCAGCTAATTCAAAGCATTAGAGAACTTTACACCTGTATATAACCCAGTGGATTCTATCCAAAGAATTTTCTTAGAATTGAAGTCCATATTCTGATGAGGACTAAAGCTAAATTATGGTTAAAACAAGCAGAGATTAAAAATAATATCACCCCTTACCTTAAACAGAAAATAGCTGTAGGGCTGAGCAGACTCTGAACTCTAAGTGTTTGGGTAAAAGTCCTCTGGGGACTGACAGATAATCTATAATAATATGGGTATAATATGTGTTATGTATAACACACACACTAATATAATGGAATACTTAAAAGGCGAAAGATTTATGAGATCTAAAGAGAAACCAGAGTATAATGGAACACTTAAGATCTGTGCATTGTGTTGTGTGTCTACTTAGGGGGAGGGGAAGATTGTAAACAAATCTTAAACTGTAGTTAATGCTGTGCATGTTAAAGTGGGTGAAGGGGTGAAGTGAATGGATGTCTGCCATTTACTTTGTATCAGAATATAAGATGGATAGATAGAAGGATTGGTTAATGGACAGATACATGATAGAGCAATTATTATAAAACAATAACTATAGAATATGGTTAGTAGTTACGGGGATGATTATATAATTCTTACAACATTTTTTGTATATTTGAAATTTTTCATAATAAAAAGTTGGAAGAAATAGTGTTAATGATAAGGTGCCTAAGTTTATATAGGTCTAGTTTGGTTCAGTCAGCATTTAATGACACCTTGAGTATGCCAAAGTGATAGAACAGGTATTAGGGACATATGGCAGTGAAACAACTCAGATGCTCTTGGGTGGTGAATAGCAGGAGACGAAACTGGAGAGAAAGGCATAGGTTAGGTAATGGAGAGTTTTTTGTACCATATTAAAGAGCTTGGACTTTATCCTGTTGGTTTTAGGCAAGAGAATGATAGGAATTTGACATTTAAGTGTAAAAAATTGCCATGGAAAGAATAACACCTAGCTATACTTGTATAATGGGGGATTAAAATTAAATGGACCAGAGCTAAGTCATTTGTTGATCTATATTTTGAGAAGTTAGGTTTGATCTGTTTAAGAATGAATCAAATCTCTTCAGTTTCCAATGACAACCTTTATAAAAATATGTATCTGTGGAGCCCAATTAATTATATAAGCAACTTAAATATTTGGTCATGCCATGCTTGATCTGTTTGGCCATTTGTAGGCTTTGCTTATCCAGGTAAGAGTTAAGCTCTAACTTAGAATAGTAGTAGACTTCCTGTGTATGTTTAGAGTTGCTTCATTTTAATTCTGGGCTTACATGTAATTAACAGGCACACACAAATCCACAGGGTTAGACATAAATGTGCAAGGGGAAACTTTAATAATAGAATATCTATGTAACACTGGGGGGAGGGAAGAACATCTTAAGACATTAAAAACATACCATAAAGAGGAAGGATGGTACATTCTTAACTTTAATGTAGATGAATTTCTCTTTATCAACCATAAACACAGGGAGGAGACAGGCAACAAACAAGGAATAGTTATTTGTAACACTGACAAAAGATTAGTTTCCAGAATGTATAAAAAATTGCAAATCAGTGAGAAAAAGGCATATAAACTAAGAGAAATGGGTGAAAGACAGGAATTAGGTATTTCTAGAAAGAAGAAACATAAATGATTAGAAATATATGAATAGATGTTCAATTTTATTAATCAGGGAAGTGCAAATAATAATTTCTTTTAATTTTTTAATGTTTATTTATTGTTGAGTGAGCAAGAGAGACAGAGAATCAAAAGCAGGCTGTAGGCTCCAAGCTGTCAGCACAGAGCCCGACAAGGGGCTGGAACACATGAGCTGTGAGATTATGACCTGAACTGAAGTTGGGTGCTTAAGCAACTGAGCCACCCAGGTGCCCCAGGCAAGTGCAAATTAAAACCTCAGTGATAAACTATTTCACAGCTAGTAGGAATGGCAGAAATGGAAAAATATGAACGTTAAATGTAAGTATTAGCAAGATTGTAGAACAATGGAAACTCCTATCTTTGGCTAGTGGAATGTAAATTTGTAAAATTACTTTGAGAAAAATATAGATTTATCAAAATTAAAGATGTGTATTGTGTGTGACCAGAAATTCTTTTCCCAGGTATGTACCCTAGGGATATATAGGAAAATGTTAGTAACATGGGGTATAATAGGAAAAGCTGGAGACAACCTAAATGTCCATCAACAGAGTAGATGAACAAATTATGATATCCATCCAGTAGAATACAATTGGCAGTGAAAATGAATAAGCTTACGCCAATACATATCAGAAAGGATGTATTTCAGAAACATAGTATTGAGTGAAAAAAGCATGTAACTAAAAGAATACACTATGTTTCAGCTTAGATGAAGTTCAGAAATAAGTAAAACTGTGTACTATTTTAGGGATATAGCCACATATGTGAAAACCGTAGAGATAAGCAAGCAAATGATTAACACAAAATTTAAGACTGAGAGTAGGTGGAGGGAGAGGAATGTAATGAGGGAAACTTAAAAAGTCTGAAACCCGGGAATGTTAATGATTATCTCTGGATGGTGGGATTATAGGTGATTTTTATTTTTTTATTTTCTGGCTTTTCATACTTCTGTGTGGGAGGTTTTTAGAGAGGCACTGTTGTGTAGGGGTTACTCTAGAATGGTATTTCTCAACTAGGGATGATTTTGCCATCCTGCTCCCTTGACAATGCCTGGAGATGTTATTTGGTTGTCATGACTGGGGTAGGGTAGCTACTAGCATCTGGTATTTGGAAGCTAGGGATGCTGCTAAAGCCCACAGAGCACAGGACAGCTCCCCAAAACAAAGAATTATCTGGCCCCAAAAGTCAGTAGCTCTGAGGTCAAGAAACTCTGGTCTAGGAAGATGATTGTTTGGGTTTGAATTCCAACAGTATACTTTATAAACTGTGGGGAAGTTACTTAATATTTATATCTGCTTCCTTGTCTATAAAATGGGACTAATAGTAATATTTACCTGATCAGGGCTGGTGTGAGAATTAACTGAATTAAAACATTTAAAGTGCTGAGACCAGAGCCAGTCACACAATAAGCAGTTGAGAGATATACTAGCATTATTTTATTATTTTCTTTGCTTTTTTTATTTTTAAAAACTTAGTTCTTATTGAATATATTCAATTGGTTACATTTAAATAAATAGTTGACAGAGAAATATGCTGAAAAATAGTTATTAAAAGAAAATTATTCAAAGATACACATAAAATTATAATTTTAAATGCAGTATATGAAAATTTTGAATGAGAAATACCTTTGTAAGAAATAATGACAGGCTGTTATAATCCATATTTTATCTGTATCTTCCTAAACAAGAAACTAGAAGGTTGAACATGAAGTGTATATGATTGGTACTAATCTCCATTTAAATTATATTAATATCTGAATTTAAAGACTTGTGGCCTAAAAATTAGGTTGTGATAACCATTCTATACTTTAGTACACAAAGTGACATTCCTCTTACTCTATATAACAACTCTTCAAGAAAGATCCTTGGGAAATCAGTTTCTTGATTGGATGTCCTGTGCACTTATGTATTCAAGTTGATGTGTGTAAAGATTTGACAGGATGCAGTTTTCTTCTTTAACAAGTGTTCTAAAAACTATTTAAAAATTTATAAAATGTATAGTTAAGATTCTTTAAGCTCTAGCAAATTAAGTGCATATTATATGAATGTGTACTCAACTGTAACATGGAATATTTTTCTTTAAACAAATCAAGAAATAAAATTATTTTTATTATGAATATAAAGAAGTAGATTGAAACAATGGTTTAATAATTACTGTCCTTAGTATAGTTCCATATAATTAACAAAGTCCTACCACATACATAGTCACAATACTCCTTTGTAAAAATCCTGTGGGGTATGTGGAATTATCTGTTTTGTAGATGAAGAAGTTGAGGCATACATAGATAAAATGATTTTCCAAAGTATAATGCTAGTAATTGTAGAACAGTTATTCAAACTCAAGTCTTATAATGAATCAGTTACTATGGCAATCCACTGAGAACTTTTAATAAAATTATGAGACTTTCTCTGACTTAGACCTAACCTTTTTGAAATTGGTATAATAGAGCATTGATATTTCCTCAAAATGAATTTAGATATTTTAATGGCAGAATTTGGAGAGAGACCCCACATGCATTACTTTTGAAATTATACATAAATATAATGGAAATGCACTTGATAACCATATTATTATTATACACCTTTCTTTTATTTTTAAACTTTTAATTTTGGATACTTTCAAACATTTACCAGAGTAGACAGAATAGTATATGTAAACTGCTTATTTTACTCATCACCCACCTTCATCAATTATCAACTCATGGTGACTTCAATTCATGTATATCCCTCCGACTTACTCCCCACTGGATTATTATGAAGCAAATTACATGTATATAATTTCATTTGTATGTATTCCATTATTCAAATTTTATTTTTCAAAAATACCTATTTTAATAATAATTATAGCCCTGAAATACTAAAAAACTGAAGTTATCTAGAAAAATATTTTTCCATTAATATATACCAGTGAGCATATTTTGAGTTGAAAATAATCACATATAGTATGCTTTTCTCTTGGAATTTAATTTTCTAGTAATAAACAGTAAGAAAGTATTTTACCTGTTCTATGTAGTCTTCTCTCGTTTCTCCTTTAAAAATAAAATATCACAACATTAATTATATGACATCAAATAAAGGATCTTAATTAAAATTGTTAACAGAACTTTTTTTGCCATTGAAAGCATAAATTTAATTTTTTTAACTTATGTTTTTAATTTACATCCAAGTTACTTAGCATATATTGCAACAGGGATTTCAGGAGTAGATTCCTTAATGCCCCTTACCCATTTAGCCCATCTCCCCTCCCACAATCCCTCCAGTGACCCTCTATTCTCCATATTTAAGAGTCTTTTATGTTTTGTCCCCCTCCCTGTTTTTATATTATTTTTGCTTCTCTTCCCTTATGTTCATCTGTTCTGTGTCTTTTTTAAAATTTTTTTAAATGTTTTATTTATTTTTGAGAGAGAGAAAGCATGAGCAGGGGAGGGTCAGAGAGAGAGGGAAACAGAATTCGAAGACAGGCTGCAGGCTCTGAGCTAGCTGTTAGCACAGAGCCTGACACGGGGCTCAAACCCACGAACTGCGAGATCATGACCTGAGCCAAAGTCGGTCGCTTAACTGACTGAGCCACCCAGATGCCCCGCTGTGTCTTAAAGTCCTTGTATGAGTGAAGTCATATGATATTTGTCTTTCTCTAATTTCACTTAGCATAATACCCTCTAGTTCCATCCACGTAGTTGCAAATGGCAAGATTTTATTCTTTTTGATTGCTAATAATCCATTGTGTGTATATATATATATATATATATATATATATATACACACATACATATATCACATCTTTTTGATCCATTCATCCATTGATGGACATTTGGGCTCTTTCCATACTTTGGCTCTTGTTGATAGTGCTGCTATAAACATTGGGGCTTACGCGCTCCTTTGAAACAGCACACCTGTATCCCTTGGATAAGTAGTGCAATTGCTGGGTCATTGGGTAGTTCTATTTTGAATTTTTTGAGTAACCTCCATAATGTTTTCCAAAGTAGGTGCACCAGTTTGCATTTCCACCAGCAGTGCAAAAGAGTACCTCTTTCTCTGCATCCTCACCAACATCTCTTGTTGCCTGAGTTGTTAATGTTGGCCATTCTGATAGGTGTGAGGTGGCATCTCATTGTGGTTTTGATTTGTATTTCCCTGATGATGAGTGATGTTGAGCATGTTTTCATGTGTTGGTTGGCCGTCTGGATGTCTTCTTTGGGGAAGTGTCTATTCATGTCTTTTTCCCATTTCTTCATGGGATTATTTGTTTTTTTTGTGTGTTGAGTTTGATAAGTTCTTTATAGATTTTGGACACTAACCCTTTATCTGATGTCATTTGCAAATATCTTCTCCCTACAGAACTTTTTAAATATATTCTTAGTAGAAAGAGAAATACTTAAAATAATCCCAACTTAAACAAATTCAAATACTGAAAACTCAAGAGACCGCAATAGACAAACCTCAAAATAGTATGAAAGTATAAGTGATTCTCATACATACCTTTAGGGCTAATATCTGCACTGAAATCAAATGAGTAGACTATCTCTACATTGTTCCTTCTGTTCTTAAAATTATACCTTAAAACTGGAATGGCAAATAAGTTTCATCTAAGTGCCAATTCTAGGTGATTAGTGGTGATTACCTAGAAAACTGAGTTAAGTTATAAGGCCCTCCCCCCTTTTTTTTACTCAATGGGAAAGAATACTGTATTTGCTTATAGGTTATTTGGTCTCATAGCAGTGATATACCTGCTGGGTCCTGGCTTAGTATATCAAAATGATGCTTTTAAAAGAGACATCCTTACTTAAATTTATATGCCATTAGGTTGAAAAAAAAAAGATATGTCATAGTGCTACAGTCTAATTTCCCATTATTTATAGTATTAGATAGACATTAATTTATATATTCTCATCCTTGAAACAAGTAATTGTGTATAATTGGTGGGTATTTATAAGTACCAATTATGTTTCTGTATTAGCACTTAGTGCATGTATGCATATACCACTCATTTGGCACTGTGCTTTTGTTAATATATTATTATTTATTTCCTCTATTTATTTAGACTGCCTTCCCAAGTATATTATGCTTTTAAAAGCTTATCAGCAGCATCTTATTTCTCCTTGTAGTCCTGGCACCAAGAAATGCCTTGATGATTATATTTCCTTTTTTAAAAAAATGTGTATTCATTTTGAGAGAGAGAGAGAGAGAGAGAGAGATCGAGCGAGCGAGCATAAGTGTGGGAGGGGCAGAGAAAGAGGGAGGGAGAGAGAATCCCAATCAGGCCAGTGCTATCAGCATAGAGCCCGACTTGGGGCTACCTGAGCTAAAATCAAGAGTCAGGTGCTTAACCCACTGAGCCACCCAGGTCCCCTGATGATTATATTTCTATAAAAATACATGTTACTTGTCTATCATTACCTCAAAATTACTTGCTACTTCGGGATATTTTTGTTTAGAATGGGATGTTTTGCTTAGCTATATAGTTCAAAAGTTGCATAACACTTGAGGTTTTTCTGACTTGAACACATCCAGTGTTTGTGTTATTTCATCTCAAATTTATTGTATGAGCTTTCTTCCTAAATTTAATGGAGAATTAATCTTTGACCAGTGGTACTAAAAGTATGGGATGAAGACTAAGAACAGATCATCAAACTATTTTTTGTTCAAACTGTTTATTATTTGTGATTGAAAAAAAGAAGCAATTGTAAACTTTTAAGACAGTTTGACAGGGTAATTCTATGTATGTTTAATAAAACTTTGAATTTTTATTTTAAAAATTTTGATTTAAAAAGTTGATATAATTGACATAGAACATTTTATTAGTTTTAGGTATACAACATGATTTGATTTATTGTGAAATCATCACCACAGTATATCTAGTTAATATCTATAACCAGTTAGAATTTTTTTCTTGTGATGAAAAATTTTAATATTTATTCTCTAGTCACCCTTCAGAAATATAATACAGCATTATTATTATTTTTTAAAATTTTATTTTATAGTACATGAGGAGGGGAGAGGGGCAAATGGAGAGAGAGAGAAAATCCCAAGCAGGCTCCATGCCCAGCAGAGAGCCTGATGTGGGGCTTGATCCCATGACCGTGGTATCATGACCCAAGCTGAAACCAAGAGTGGGACGCTCAATCAACTAAGCCACTCATGTGCCCCTGATAGTATTAGTGACTATAGTCATGCTGTACATTATATCCGTATGATTTACTTATTTTATAAATGAAAGTTTCTACCCTTTGATAACTTTCACCCGTTTCTCCCACCACCTCCATCTCTGGTAAACACCAAACTCTTTTCTGTATTTAGGAGTTGGGTTGTTTTTGGTATTTGTTTTTTAAGATTACACATATGAGTGAGATCATATGATATCTGTCTTTCTCTGTCTGACTTATTTCAGTATAATTCCCTCACGATCCATCTATGTTGTCAGAAATGACAGGCTTTCCTTGACTTTTATGGCTGAAAAGGATTCCATTGTATATTTATATCATATTCAACCACTGATGGACACTGTATGGTTGTTTCCATTACTTGGTTATTGTGAATAATGCTAATGAACATGGGAGTGTAGATACCATTTTGAGTTAGTATTTTTTGTTTGCTTTGTACAGATACACAGAAGTTGAATTCCTCGATCAAATAGTAGTAGTTGTTGTTTTTTTTGAAGAATCTCCTTATTGTTTTCTATAGTATACATTCCTACCAACAGTGTGCAAGGGTTCCCTTTTCTCCACAACCTTGCCAGGTCTTGTTATTTCTTGTCTTTTAGCTAATAACAATTCTCACAGGTGTGAGGAGATAACTCATTGAGGTTTTGATTTGTATTTCTTTGATGATTACTGATGTTGAGCACCTTTTCATGTACCTATTGGATATCTGTATGTTGTCTTCAGAAAAATGTCTACTTAGATCCTTTGCCTTTTTTTCTTTTGAGAGAGAAGAACATGTACATGAGCTGGGGAGGGGCAGTGAGAGAGAGGGAGAGAGAATATCAAGTAGGTCCACACTCAGTGTGGAGCATGATGTGGGGCTTGATCTTATGACCCTGAGATCACCACTTGAGCCAAAACTTAGAATCAGGCACTTAACTGACTGTACCACCCAGGCACCCCAGATCCTGTGCCCATTTTTTAATTGTATTATTTGCTGTTGAGTTGTTGAGTTCTTTATATCTTTTGGATATTAACCCCTTATCAGATATATAATTTGCAAATATTTTCTCCCATTCACAAGTTTGCCTTTCATTTTGTTGATGGTCCTTTGCTCTGCAAAACTTTTTAGTTGGATGTTAGTCCCACTTGTTTATTTTTGCTTTTGTTGCCTTTCCTTTTAGTGTCAGATACAAAAAAATTGTCCCAAAGATTGAAGTCAAGGCTCTTACTGCCTATATTTTCTTAAGGAGTTTTACAATTTCAGGTTTCATATTCAAGTCTTTAGTCCATTTTAGGCTATTTTGTGCATGTAGGATAGTGGTCCAGTTTCATTCTTTTGTATGTAGCTAGAACAGTTTTTCCAGCACCATTTATTGAAGAGTTTGTCTCTTCCCTGTTGTACATTTTTGTCTCTTATGTTGTAAATTAATTGACCATATATGCTTGGGTTTAATTCTGGGCTCTCTGTTCTTTTCCACTGATCTATGTGTCTATTTTTTTATGCCAATATCATACTGTATGATTACTATGGGTTTGTAATATAGTTTGAGATCAGGAAGTGTGATACCTCTAGGTTGATTCTTCTTTCTCAAAATTGTTTTGGCCACTTGGGATCTTTTGTACTTCCATACAAGTTTTAGGATTGTTTATTCTTTTTTTTTTTTTTTTGTGAAAAATGCCATTAGTATTTTGAAAGGGATTGCATTAAATCAGTAGATTTCTTTGAATAGTATGGACATTTTAACAATATTCTTCTAATCTGGTCATGGTTTATCTTTGAATTTATCTGTGACATCTTCAATCTTTCATTAATACCTTATGGTTTTCAGTGTGCATGTCTTTCACTTCCTTAAATAAATTTATTCCTAGATTTTATACTTTTTGATGCAGTTGTAAACTAGATTGTTTTATGTCTTTTTCTGACAGTTCAATATTAGGATATAGAAACACAGAATTTTGTATATTGATTTTTTTATCCTGAAACTTTACTGAATTATTTTATTCTAACAGCTTTTTGATGAAGTCTGGGTTTTCTATAACCTAACATCTCCAAATAGACTTTTAGTTTTTTCTTGCCTAAGTGCTCTGCTATGACTTCCAATACTGTACTGAATAAAATGATAAGAGTGGGCATTCTTGTCTTGTTCCTGATCTCAGAGGAAAAGTTTTCAGCTTTTACTATTGAGTATAATGTTAGCTGTTTAGCTGTAGGATTGTCATATATGGCTTTCATTATATTGAAATATGTTCCCTCAATAACCACTTTTTGAGATTTTTAAAATCCTAAATGGATGTTGAATTTCATCAGATAATTGTTCTGTGTATATTGAGATAATCATATGATTTTTATCCTTCATTTTGTTAATGTGTATCACATTGATTGATTTATAAATGTCATACCAGTCCTTGCATCCCAGGAATAGCACTTGATCATGGTGTATGATCCTTTTAGTGTTACTGTTGATTTAGGTTGCTAATACTTTGTTGAGGTTTTCTGCATCTATTCATCAGAGATACTAGCCTACACTTTTCTTTTGTATGGAGTCATTGTCTAAGTTTGGTATCAGGGTAATATTGGCCTCACAAAATGAGTTTGAAAATAGAAGAATTCACCAGTGAATTCACCAGTGAAGTCATTTGGTCCTGGACTTTTCTTTTGGGAGAAATTTTTTAAAAATGTTTATTTATTTTTGAGAGAGAGGGAGAGAGAGCGCATGAGTGGAGGAGGGGCAGAGAGAGAGGGAGACACAGAATCCGAAGCAGGCTCCAGGCTCTGAACTGTCAGCACAGAGCCGGACGTAGGGCTCGAACTCATAAACTGTGAGATCATGACCTGAGCCAAAGTTGGAGGCTTAACCGACTGAGCCACCGAGGTGCCCCAGGGGAGATTTCTGATTGGAGATTCAATCTACTTTTCTATATCTTCATGATTCATGTTGGTAGGCTGTATGTTCCTAGAGTTTTATCCATTTCTTCAGATTTTCCAATTTGTTGAGTTTTTAATTGTTCATAGAAGTCTCTTATCTTTTATCAAAGTTTCTGGGATACCAGTTGCAACATCTCTTTCATTTCTGATTTTATTTCTTTGTTTTAGTCACATTTCATTTATTTCTGCTCTTATTGTTATTTCTTTCTGCTAACTTTGGGTTTAATTTGTTCTTCTTTTTCTAGTTCCTTGAAGTGTAAAGTTAGGTTGTTTATTTGACATCTTGTTTCTTAATGAAGGCATTTGTCATTATTAACTTCCCTCTTAGAGCTGATGCATCCCATAAGTTTGGATATGTTGTATTTCCATTTTCAAATTTGTCAAAAAATTTGCTTTTTCTTTTGGTTTCTTCTTTGATGCATGGGTTATTAGGCACAATGTTCAATCTTCACATATTTATAAATTTTCCACTTTCCTTCTTGTAATTGATTTTTAGTTTCATACCCCTGTGGTGAGAAAAGATGCCTGATATGATTCAGTTTTCTTAAGTTTTTTAAGATTTTGTGGCGTAACATAGGATTCTTCCTAGAGAATGTTCCGTGTGAGCTTAAGAAGACTGTGTATTCTGTTGCTTGGATAGAATGTTCTGTGCATGTTAAGTCCACCTAGTCTAACATGTCATTTAAGTATATATAATGTTTTTAATATTTTCTTTTTTTTAATGTTTGTTTATTTTGAGAAAGAGCATGAGTAAATGAATGGGGGAGGGGCAGAGAGAAGGGGAGAGAGAGACTCCCAAGCAAGCTCCGCACTGTCAGCGTGGGTCCAACACAGGATTTGATTCCATGAACCATGAGGTCATGACTTGAGCCAACATCAGGAGTTAATGCTTAACCAACTGAGCCACCCAGGCACCCCTTTGATAGATTTTCTATTTTGATGATCTAATTGATGAAAATGGGGAATTTAAGATCCCTACTATTTTTTAATTGATGTCTGTTTCTCCCTTGATGTTGATCAGTGTTTGCTTTATGTATTTAGGTGCTTTTTCATTGGGTGAATAAATATTTACAAACGTTATATCTTCAGGTGGGTCCTTTTATCATTATTTTATGACCTTGTTTGTCTCTTATTGTAGTCTTTGTCTTAAAGTGTATTTTGTCTGCTCTAAGTATACCTACCCCAGCTTTCTTTTGCTTTTCATTTGGATGGAGTATATTTTTTCCACCATTTACTTTCAGTCTGAATGTCCTTACATCTGAAGTGAGTCTCTCTTAGGCAGCATATAAATGGATCTTGTATTATTATTCATTCAGCCACTCTGTCTTTTTTTTAAAGTTTATTTATTTTCAGAGAGAGCACAAGTGGGAGAGGGAAGAGAGAGAGGGAGAATCTCAAGTAGGCTCCTCCCTATCAGTGCAGAGCCCAACATGAAACTGTGAGATCATGACTTGAGCCAAAATCAAGAGTCAGATGCTCAACTGACTGAGCCACCCAGCCATCCCACTCTGTGTCTTTTTATTGGAGAATTTAGCTCATTTTAATTTAAAGCAATTTATTGGTGGGTATGTACTTATTGGCATTTTGTTAATTGTTTTCTGGCTGTTTTTTAAAATTTCTTTGTTCTTTTTTTTTTCTTCCTTTCTTCTTTTGTGATTTGATAATTTTCTGTAGTGATAGGCTTATAGATCTCTTATCTTTTGTGAATCTATAGGTTTTTTCTTTGTGTTAACTGTGAGGCTTACATAAAACTATATATATATATATATATATGTATATATGTATATATACAGTCATATCACATAGAAATAAATAAAAATGGTCTGTCGTAAGTTGATAGCTTAAGTTCGGAGGCATTCTAAACCTGACTTCTTTTCTCCCTCTTCCAAATTTTGTTTTGATGTCACAGTTTAAATCTTTTAGTTTTCAATATTAACTTACAAATTATTGTAGTTACAGGTATTTTTACTACTTTTGTCTTTTAACCTTCATACTAGATTTATAAGTAATTAACCAACCACCTTTACAATGTAAGTTTATTTCTGATTTTTGCTATGTATTTACCTTAACCACTGAGATTTATACTTTCACGTTTTCCTGTTGTTAATTAGTGCCTATGTTTAAGCTTAAGGAAGTCCCTTTAACATTTCTTGTAAGTCAGGTCTAGGGGTAATAAACTCCTTAAGCTTTTGCTTGTCTGGAAAACTCATTACCACCCCCCTCCACACCCCAAATCTTAAGGAGAGTTTTGCTAGAGAGTTTTGTTAGCAGTTTTTTTTCTATCAGAATTTTGAATATATTATTCCCTTCTGGTCTGCCAAGTTTCCACTCAAAAATCTTGATTTCCTTATGGAATTTCGCTTGCATTTAACAAATTGTTTTTTTCTTGATGCTTTTAAGATTGTCTCCTTGTCTTGACAACAAATATTGTTAAAACACTCAAAGCAATCTACAGATTTAATAATACAATCCCAGTCAAAATACCGGCAGCATTTTTCATGGAACGTTCTAGAACACAGAATCCTAAAATTTGTATGGAACTACAAAAGACCCTGAACAGCCAAAGCAATCTTGAAAACGAAAATCAAAACTAGAGGCATCACAATTCTAGACCTCACATTATACTACAAAGCTATAGTGATCAAGACAGTATGGTACTGGCACAAAAACAGACACATAGATCAATGGAATAGAATGGAAAACCCAGAAATAAACCCACAATTATATGGTCAATTAATCTTCAACAAAGGAGGCAGGATATACAATTGGAAAAAGACTCTTCAACAAATGGTGTTGGGAAGACCAGACAGCAATCTGAAAACAATGGAATTGGACCACTTTTTTACACCATACACAAAAATAAACCCAAAATGATTAAGCACCTAAATGTGAGACATGAAACCATAAAAATCCTAGAAGAGAGCACAGTTACAATTTCTCTGACAACAGCCATAGCAAAATTTTCCTAGACATGTGTCCTGAGACCAGGGAAACAAAATAAAAAATAAACTATTTGGATGATAGCAAAGGAAACAATCAACAAAACTATAAAAGACAACCTACTGAATGGGAGAAGGTATTTGCAAATGACATATCTGAAAAAGGGTTAGTATTCAAAATATATAAAGAACTGATACAACTCAACACCAAAAAAACCAATCCAGTTTTAAAAATGGGCAGAAGATATGAACAGATAGTTCCCCAAAAAAGGCATCCAGATGGCCAACAGACAAATGAAAAAATGATCAAAATCATTCATCATCAGGGAAATCCAAATCAAAACCACAATAAGATATCCCCTCACACCTGTCAGAATGGCTAAAATAAAAAAAGAACAAGTGTTGGCAAGGATGTGGTTAAAAAGGAATCCTCGTGCACTGTTGGTGGAAATGCAAACTAGTACAGCCATTGTGGAAAACAGTATGGAGTTTCCTCAAAAAATTAAAAACAGAGGGGCACCTGGGTGGCTCAGTCAGTTACATGTCTGACTACTGACTTCAGCTCAGGTCATGATCTCGAAGTTTGGTGAGTTCAAGCCCCAAGTCGGGCTCTGTGCTGGTCTTGCAAAGCTCCTTGGGATTCTCTTTCTCTCTCTCTCCCCTTCTCTCTCTCTCTCTCTCTCTCCCCCCCTTCCCCACCTGCTCTTCCCCTGCTTACCTTCTCTCTGTCTCAGAATAAATAAACTTTAATAAAAATTAAAAACAGAACTACCATATGACCCAGTAATTCCACTACTGGGTATTTACCCAAAGAATAAAAAACCACTAATTTATAAAAGTAGATGTACCCCTGTTTATTGTAGCATTATTTACAATAATACTGCTCTCTCACACATGTACTCTCTCTCTCAAAAAAAAAAAAAGAAAAAAGAAATGACTACATTCTAAATAGGGTAAAAGAAGATTCAGTGAGCTAGAGAACAAGGAGGGTAAAGATAAGAGTATTTCAAGGAAGGAATAATCAATAATATAGAATGCTACCAGCAGTTATGTGGAAGAGATCTGGAAATAGATAATTAGAATTTGTCAGTAGAGAATGACTAATCATTTTCAAGGTGAGTAATTTTAGAAGCATTGAGTAGAAGGTGTCAATACATACTGTTTTAGTTGATGAAGATGCAATTAAAATGTGCTGTAGTAGTAAATAAGGTTGGATAGAGATGATATGGACAAATTATACAAGGTCTAAATGGTTTAAGGTCACTTTAATGTCAGTTTGGAGAATGCCTCAAGGCCTTCTGTAGTTTTTGCCTATGAACACATTATAGGCAGGGATTACGTAGTTTGCGTCTATTTCCAGGGCATAACATAGTTTCTGGTAAACAGTAGGCACTCAATAAATATTTGTTGAATGCCAGATAAAAGAATGTTAACAAGTCATATTAAATCTTTTATCATAGTCTCTCTAAAATTAAATTCTTTTGTTCTTACTATCAGTATTTTCACACAGGTTTACTACCAAATTATTATAATAAGCTTGCTATCTAGTTTTTCCTCCTGTCATTTCTCATTTCAGCCAAGTTGGAATGAAGCTGTCAGATTAATATTTTTATACTATGCTTTTGATTATGTCCCTCTCACGCTTGACAACTTTTAAATGGCATATAAATACTTACTGAAATAAATGTAAACTCTTTAGCCTTACACAAACCCATCCACAATCTGGCCCATAACCTAGGTTTCAATCTTTATCTTCCACTACTCCTTTTTACCTTAGCATCATTAAGTTTAGAAAACATATAAAGCTATGATCTGCTAGTCAAGTACAATGACTGTTACTGTCAAAATGACAGAATCCCACAACCAAATATTGGTTGTTCCAAAATAACTCAAGTTCTTCAGTTACATTTCTTTTAAAAAATTTTTAAAGTTTATTTATTTATTTTTTTAAACTTTATAGTTTATTGTCAGGTTGGTTTCCATATAACACCCAGTGCTCATCCCCACAAGT
>CM053576.1:75956933-76070029 GCA_028646485.1 Cryptoprocta ferox | reverse complement strand
AATGTATGGCCAATTAATCTTTGACAAAGCAGGAAAGAGTATCCAATGGAAAAAAGACAGCCTCTTTAACAGGTGGTGCTGGGAGAACTGGACAGCAACATGCAGAAGAATGAAACTAGACCACTTTCTTACACCATACACAAAAAATAAACTCAAAATGGATGAAGGACCTCAATGTGAAACAGGAAACCATCAAAACCCTAGAGGAGAAAGCAGGAAACAACCTCCTTGACCTCAACCACAACAATTTCCTACGCGACACATCCCCAAAGGCAAGGGAATCAAGAGCAAAAATGAACTATTGAGACCTCATCAAGATAAAAAGCTTCTGCACTGCAAAGGAAACAATCAAGAAAACTAATAGGCAACCGACAGAATGGGGAAAGATAGTTAGTTGCAAACGGCATATCAGATAAAGGGCTAGTATCCAAAATCTACAAGGAACACCAAGCTCCACACCCGAAAAACGTATAATTCAGTGAAGAAATGGGCAGAAGACATGAATAGATACTTCTCCAAAGAGGACATCCAGATGGCCAACAGACACATGAAAACAATGCTCAGCATCACTCATCATCAGGGAAATACAAATCAAAACTGAGATACCATCTCACACTGGTCAGAGTGGCTAAAATGAACAAATCAAGAGACTATAGATGCTGGCGAGGATGTGGAGAAACGGGCACCCTCCTACACTGTTGGTGGGAATGTAAACTCGTACAGCTGCTCTGGAAAACAGTGTGGAGATTCCTCAAAAAACTAACAATAGAACTCCTCTATGACCCAGCAATAGCACTGCTGGGGATCTACCCAAGGGATACAGAAGTGCTGATGCATAGGGGCACATGTACCCCAATGTTCGTAGTGGCACTTTCAACAATAGCCAAATCATGGAAAGAGCCTAAATGTCCATCAACTGATGAGTGGATCAAGAAGATGTGGTTTATATATACAATGGAATACTACATGGCAATGAGAAAGAATGAAATCTGGTCAGTTTTAGCAAAGAGGATGGACCTCGAGGGTATCATGCTAAGCGAAATAAATCAGGCAGAGAAGGACTGATACCATATGTTTTCACTAAGTCTAACAGGAGAAACCTAACAAGGGACCATGAGAAGGGGAAGGGGGAAAAAGAGTTAGGGAGAGGGAGGGAGGCAAATTATGAGAGACTCTTGAATACTGAAAAACTGAGGGCTGAAGAGGGAAAGGGAAAGGGGAAGAGGGGTGATGGTCATGGAGGGGGGCACTTGTGGGGAAGAGTCCTGGGTGTTATATGGAAACCAACTTGGCAATAAACTATTTAAAAAAAAGTTTTGTTTTGGGGGCACTTGGTTGACTTAGTGGGTTGGGCATCCGACTCTTGATTTCAGCTCAGGTCATGATCACATGGTTTGTGGGTTTGAGCCCCACATGGGGCTCTGTGCTGACAGCACAGAGCCTGCTTGGGATTCCTTCTTTCTCCCTCTCTCTCTCTGCTCCTCACCTGCTCTTTCTCTCAAAAATACGTAAAGAAACATTTTTTAAAGAAGTTTTATTTTGTTTTTAAAGATTCTATTTTTAAGTAATCTGTATCTCCCAACTTGGGGTTCAAATTTACAACCCCGAGACCAATAGTCACATGCTCTACCAACCAAGCCAGCAATCTCCCTGCCCATGTGAAAAGAATTAAAGTTCCCTAAACTCAGAGTTCCTATCCTTTACACAGCCTGCCAATGTGCAGGTGTCATTTGACTTTCTTGACATCACCCCATGGGAATGGGCTTAGGAATCAATGCCCCCCTCCCACCAAAACTTGACACTATAGCTATTACTACTATGAGTAACAAACCGTCTTTTGTTTCTGACTCTGGAGTCTCATGTCTTCTATGAGCATGCAACTGTAGCTTGGTAATTTCTTAGCTTACAAGTAGGGTAAAGATCTCAAGCCCTTCACAGTTCTTGACACCCATTCATTAGGCAGATAGCATACATTTTAGAAATGTCCATGTCTATAAATAATCAACATTTTTTTCAAATGTTGTACATGAGGTAAATTATATATTTCAATCTTACAGTTAGAAGTTAATTAGATTGAAGGCTTTTATACTTCGGATTTTTCTCCCTACTTCCTATTCATCTGTACCTCTACCAGATGGTATGATGAAGAAAGGAAGTAAAACTGAAATTAGATTTTTCAGTTTGCTACTGCTCTGGAAAAGGTTTAGTAATACATAGTATATGAGCCATACTAAAAAGAGATGTAGAGTTACCAGCAAATTTTCATTTTACTATTCTGATCCCTATCATAATAATCAAAAGTTAACTAATGTTTTTAAAGAAATAATTATATTGAGAAACATAGGTTGTTAAGACTGCAACATTTTCTCCAGATTTTCTACTAAATACTCATTAACCAAAAATACAAACTACATATCCTGATATACCGTATCCTTTTGTTCATTTCACCACTGTCTCTACAACGATGTGAGAGACTGGTAGACAATTTCGGTATTATTTCTAAGTTCTATGTTTGTAGACATAGTATATGCTAAATAGATATAGTCTATGCTAGAAACTAAAAATTTAAATAAGATATTAAGGGGCACCTGGGTGGCTCAGTCAATTAAATGTTGGTTAAACTGGTTAAGCTTTCTGACTCTTCTTCAAAATTCTCAGATCTCAAATAATTTCCACTATAATTCATATTAGCTATGACATTTTGCCTTTTACTAGAATAAACTGTTTGCAATACTCCTATCTAAGTGGTTTTGGTTCATTAGAAAAGCCAAATAACCCAAACTGATATTATACCTTTTTTTCTTACTATCAATGTGTTAGTAAAAATAAGGATTATCAAATTTTCAAATAATTTTATATTGTAAGACTGTATTATGTTATTTGAAAATAAAGTATATACTACATGGCAATGAGAAAGAATGAAATCTGGCCATTTGTAGCAATGTGGATGGAACTCGAGGGTGTCAGGCTAAGTGAGATAAATCAGGCAGAGAAGGACAGATACCATATGTTTTCACTCATAAGTGTAACAGGAGAAACTTAACAGAGGACCATGAGGGAGAGGGAGGGAGGCAAATCATGATAGACTCTTGAATACTGAGAACAAACTGAGGGCTGATGGGGGACAGGGAGAGGGGAAGGGGGGTGATGAGCATGGAGGAGGGCACTTGTGGGGATGAGCACTGGGTGTTATATGGAAACCAACTTGACAATAAACTATGAAAGAAAAAATAAAAATAAAATATATAAAGACACACATATAGACCAATGAAATAGAATTGATAGCCCAGAAATAAACCCTCACATATGTAATCAAATGATTTTCAGTAAGAGTACTATGACCATTCAATGGGGAAAGGACAGTTTTCAACAAATGGTGCTGGGAAAACTGGATATCCATATAACAAAGAATGAGGTAGAACCCTTATCTTGACCAGGCAAAAAAATTAACTCAAAATGGATCAAAGACCTAAACTTTTAGATCTGCTTTGTATAATAAAACTCTTAGAAGGAAATATGGGTAAAACCTTCATTACACCCTATTTGGCAGTGATTTCTTGGAATTGACACCAAAAGTACAGACAACAAAAGTAAAGAAAAACTGAATGACGTCACTATTTAAAACGTTGTGCCTCAAAAGATACCATCATCAGAGTGAAAAAGTAACCCATGGAATGGGAGAAAATAGTTGCAAATCACAGATGTGGTAAAAACTCCAACAACAACGAAAAACCAAACAATCCTATTACAAAATGGGCAACGACCTTGAATAAACATTTCTCCAAATGTAATACACAAATTACATGAAAAGATTCGTATTGACATTATTAATTATTAGGGAAATGCAAATCAAAACAACGAAATACTACTTCATCACATTAGAATGGCTTTTACTAAAAAATATATATATATATAAAAGAAAACAAGTGTCAGCAAGGATATAGAAAACTGGAACCCTTGTGAATTCTTGATTATAAGATAAAATGGTACACCCACTACGGAAACCATACAGTAGTTTCTCAAAAAATTAAAAATAAAATTGCCATCCAGGAATTCCACTTCTGGTGTATACCCAAAAGAATAAAAGTAGGGACTCAAATGTTTGTACACCCATGTTCATAGTAGCATTATTCACCATAGCCAAAAGATGGAAATAACCGAAGTGTCCAACAAAGCATGAATAAATGAACAAATATACATACAATGGAATGTTCAGTTTTAAAGGCAATGCTGACACATGCCACAGCATGGATGAACCTTTAAGACATCATGCTAAGTGAAATATGCCAGTGACAAAAAGACAAATGCTATGTGATTTCACTTACATGAAGTATCTGGGGTAGTGAGATTCATAGAAGCAGAAAGTAGAATAATGGTTGCCATGGGTTGGGCGTTGGGGGAATCCAGGATTGTTTAACAGGTTTAGAGTTTCAGTTCTGCAAGATAAAAAAAATTCTGAAGATTGGTCACACAATGATGTGAATATCTTTAACACTACCGAACTGTACACTTAAAACCAGTTAAGATGATAAATTTTATGTTTATATGTATTTTATCACAATTTTTAAAATTTGTGTGTAACATATGATTTTACTTTATTATATGTCCTGGGAGGCTCTGAAAAAAGTACATGGAGATCAATTATCTCCTTAAAATAACCAAAAAGTTAAATTTGAGAAGTAGCAAGAGTTTTTTAAATTTTATTAATTTAGAGGTATACTCCTAGTTAAATAACATCAATTTGCTCTTTTAGAAAGTAATGGAGATTAAAATACAATTCTTTAAAAAAACAAAACAACAAATTTTAGACACTCCGGAAAACAGTATGGAGGTTCCCAAAAAATTCAAAATAGAACTACCCAATGACCCAGCAATTGCACTACTAGGTATTTATCCAAGGGATACAGGTGTGCTGTTTCGAAGGAGCACATAAGCCCCCATGTTTATAGCAGCACTATCAACGAGAGCCAAAGTATGGAAAGAGCCCAAATGTCCATCAATGGATGAATGGATCAAAAAGATGTGATATATATACACAATGGATTATTAGTCAGCAATCAAAAAGAATAAAATCTTGCCATTTGCAACTACGTGGATGGAACTAGAGGGTACTATGCTAAGCAAAATTAGTCAGAGAAAGACAAATATCATATGACTTCACGCATATGAAGACTTTAAGACCCAGAACAGATGAACGTTAAGGGAAGGGAAGGAAAAATAATATAAAGAGGAGGGGGAGGGGGACCAAACATAAGAGACTTTTAAATATGGAGAACAAACAGAGGGTTACTGGAGGGATTGGGGGGGGGATGGGCTAAATGGGTAAGGGGCATTAAGGAATCTACCTCTGAAATCACTGTTGCACTATATGCTAACTAACCTCGATGTAAATTTAAAAAAATAAATTAAAAAAAAAGAAAAAGAAACACAGGGGGGAAAAAACAGATTTAAGAGAGTTCGGGAAGATACTGAAGTAGGAGAATTGTGAACTTACCTCCTCCCATGAACACATCAAGGCTTCAACTATTTATAGTGCAACTCACTCTGAAAATGACCTAAAGACTGACAGACCAGCTCTTCCACAGCTAAAAATGTAAAGAAAAAGCCACATCCAAGAATAGTATGAAGGCCAGAGATGTGGTTGGGAATTAAACCCCCAACACAGTGACCCATTAGCAAGTGAAATATCAAAAGCATAGAGGTCATTCCTGAGGAGCAAGGGGATCAAGCCCCACATTAGGCATTCCCAACACTGGGGATCTGTGATGGGAAGACAAGCTCTCATGATGTCTGGCTTTGAAAATCAGGACTTAACTCAAAGAGCTTTGAAAATTAGCAGAGCTTGACTCCAGGAGGACCAGAGGGCTACAGAAGTGAGATTATGCTCTTAAAGAACCAGCACAGTATAGCATTCACTCCCAACACCCAGCACAGAGGGAGCAGTTTGAAAAGCATCTGGGCTCTACATGAAAGAAATTTATTGACTAATTTTAGGGCATGTGCCGGAGAAGTAGGGATCAGTAGGAACTTTACTGGAAATGGAATTGCTGGTGAGCACCAATATTCTTGGCCTTTTTCAGCCTAGCTAGTCCAATATTGGCAGGAGACAGTACTGACAATTTCTATCTAACTTGCTTGCACTGCTGTACCCATCCTCAACATTCGCCCACAGACCCACCCCACCCAACCTGCCTGCCCCAACAGGCACCCCTCAAAAGTGTCTCCTGCCCCCACAAGAGGGTTAGTACCACCTGCCAGCAAATCCACAACAGTGATAGCAGAGCCTGTCGGCCAGCTGTGCCAGGGGCTAATCCCACCAACCAGCACACCAGCAGCAGTAGCCAGGCCTTCCCACCACCTGTGCTAGGGAACAGCGCTGTTCACCAGTGTACTGGCTACTAGCAGAGACACCCAGTCACTGTAGCCAGCCAGTCTGGGGGGCCATCCCCCTAACCAGAATGTCCACAGAACCTGTGGCCCTCTCACAACAGGAGGATGCATACACCTTACACAGGAGACACTCCTGAAGCACCTGACTATGGTGACCAGCAGAGCACACTACTGGGCCCCCAAGACAGCTTGTACACATGACCACTATTTTCAAGGCCAGGAGACATAGCTGACCTACTTAATAAATAGAAACAAACACAGACAGTAGGACAAAATGAAAATACAAAAGAATATAGTCTAAATAAAATAGGACATACCCCAGAAAAAGAACTAAATAAAATGAAGGTGAACAATCTACTGATGAAGAGTTTAAAGTAATATTTATAAAGATGCTCACCAGACTTCAAAGAAGAGTAAATGAATTCAGTGAGAACATTAACATATAAAATAAAATAAAAAATCAGAGCTGAAGAATATAGTAATAAATAAAAAATACACTAGAGGGAATTGAAAGCAGATTAGGGAATGCCTAATATCAGATTAGCAATCTGAAAGACAGGGTAGTAGAAACCACCCAAGATGAATAGCAAAAAGAAAAAAAAAGAATTTTAAAAATTGAGATAGGTTAAGATACCTCTGGGACTGAATCAAGCATACTAACATTCATATTATAGGGGTCCCAGAGGGAAAAAAGAGAGGAAAAGGGGGTAGAAATTTTATTTAAAGAAATAATAGACAAAACTTCCCTAACCGGGGTGGGGGAGGGAACAAATATTGAGATCCAGGAAAACAAAAACCTAAACAGTATGAACCAAGAAGATCCACACTAAGACACATAATAATTATAATGGCAGAAATTAAGAAAAGGAGAGAATCTGAAAACAGCAAGAAAAAAAAAGCAATTAGTTACATAAAAAGAGAAACATCATAAGGCTATCAGCTCATTTCTCAGCAGAAACTCTGTAAACCAGAAAGGAGAGGCATGATATATTCAAAATGCTTAAAAGAAAAAGCCTACAACCAAGCGTACTCTACCAAGTTTATCATCCAGAATTGAAGGAGAGATAAAACATTTCCCAGAAAAAACTTAAACAAGTTCAGCACCATTAAACCAGCCATACGAGAAATGTTAAAGAGATTTTTTTAATCAGAAAAGGAAAGGGTATAAGTAAAAGTATGAACATTCTCAAAGGAAAAATCACACTGGTAAAAGCAAACATACAATAAACATAGTGGATCAATCACTTATAATACTAGTATGAAGGTTAAAAAAACAAAGGTAGTAAAACCAATTATGTCTATAAAAATTAGTTGAGACATGCAAAAAAGAAATATGTAAATATGACATCATATACCTAAAACATGGAGAGGGGAGTAAAAATGTAGTGCTTTTGGAATGTGTTCAAACATAGGTAACCATCAACTTAAAAACTAAGGGACTACATAGGAGGTTATATATGAATATCATGGTAACCATGACCAAAAACCTGTAACAGATACAGAAAGGAAGCCAAGCATAACACTAAAGCCATCAAACCACAAGGAAAGAGAGCAAAAGAATGAATAGATACCTACAAAATAACCAGAAAATATTCAACAAAATGGCAACAAGTACATACCTATTAATAATCAAACAGACTACATGCTCCAATCAAAAGAAATAAAGTGACTAAATGGATAAAAAAAAAAAAAAAGACCAATCCATATGCTGGCAACAAGAGACTCACTTTTTAAATCAAAAGACACATACAAGCTGAAAGCCAAAGAATGGACACAAAATCTTACACCACGGAAATAGAAGCAAAAAAAAAAAAAAAAAAAAAAAAAAAACCCAGCTGTGGGAAATAATACTTTTATCAGACAAAATAGACTAAAACAAAGATTGTGGGAGGAGTTAAGATGGCGGAAAGGAGGGTGACAGGGATTTTCCTCATCCCTCAAACACAGCTATTCTGAGGTCAGATCACTTGGAACACCCAGGATATCAATCTGCAAAGTGGCAGAAGGATCTCCACAGGTGGAGAGAGACAGCTTGGTGGGATCAAGGTGCATGTACGTGAATTGAGGAAGATAAAATGACATAGGCACAGAGAGGAGGGGACCCTTTCTGTGCAGAAACAAAAAGTAGAGAGAAAGACAGGGCTTCGATTTCTAGTTAGCACAAGATGAAAACCTCTCCAGACCACAGACTGGGGAACAAGAAATACGGACAATGCCAGTTTCAAAAGTTCACAAATTTCTCCAGACTGAAGCCACGGACATGTGCAAGCACCTGCAGGAGAAGGAACTGGTCCTGGGGCGCTGTAGCCATCTCAGGGGCACACTGAGAGAGAATAGTCACCTTCCTTGAGTACTGTGGGAAGAGGGTTTATTGCCTCCCAAAACACAAAAGACCCTGCAGGCGCAAAAGGCCTTTCATTGGCAGGGCTGAGTGGTGCTACCCCAAAACAGGGTCCAAGATGTGCAGGGTCCATTGAGACATTGAGTTTTGAATCCCAGCCTAGTGCCTAGAAGGCGCAGGAGACTATGGAGCAGGACAAACTGAATGCCCACACTATTCTGTGAGAGCTGCCTAAACAGCGTGGTTTGAGGCATCTTCTTGGGGAGAAGACATGGCAGCGGGGTATTTTTCTTTCCAACACCAACACATTACACCTTCAGAGAGCAACACAGTGGCCCCCAAGGGAGGCAAGACCCCCCTACACCAAACCCTCCAAAACAAAAAATAAGGAGCTCATGACCACTAAACCAGCCCTGCAGGAGATCGTAAGGAGGACTCTGTAAGTGGCAAGCAGCAAAGACTACAAAGGACCAGAGACATCACCACAAACAAGAAACCTACAGATAACACAACTACTTATGTACTGGAGGAAGACAGACACCGAGACAATGCAGCCAGCCTCTCCTCCAGACCAGCACAACCACCAGTCCCAGGTCAAAAGACAACTGTTTTTTTTTGTTTTTGTCTGTTTGTCTGTCTATTCTTGTCTTTTCTTTTTCTTTCTACTGTCTTTTTTTTTTTAATCAGCCTCATTGTTCCTGATTTGTTTTTCTTCAATTCAGATAGATAGATAGATAGATTTTGCTTGTTTGTTTGTTTAATCAGGCATTTTTACTCTTCTTTTTACCCCTTTTCAGTATCCTCTTCTTTATTTTCGATTCTCTTTCTCAGGATTTAGCCTTAAAGTTTTTATGTTTTGTTTAGTTTTTATTCTCTGCTTGGTCTTTCTCTCCTTTTATTTTTCTCTTTGTATGGGATCAGTCTTTCCCCCCTCCCCTGCCTTTTTTTCTTTTCTTTCCAGGACTATGTCAAAAAACAAATCAAAAGACACCTGATTAAAGGCCCAAACACTCCACCACTATAAGGAAGGAGAAGTTTTG
Source organism: Cryptoprocta ferox (assembly GCA_028646485.1). NCBI lineage: Eukaryota > Metazoa > Chordata > Mammalia > Carnivora > Eupleridae > Cryptoprocta > Cryptoprocta ferox. The sequence goes on along the minus strand of CM053576.1, from coordinate 76,060,258 downwards.
CAGACGACTGACCAGTGGGATAGAGCAGCCAAAATATAACAACACAGTGCATACAACACACACCAAAAACATTTCCTTAGGTGCCAGTCCCTGACAGTGTATGTCCCATTTTTAATATAGTAGTACTTACAGGTGCAGGACAAGTAACAAGCTATGAAAACATGAAAAAGACAAACAGCCAAAATGAAAAACTAGAAGAATTCTCCCCAAAAGAAAATTCAGGAAGAAATGACAGCCAGAGAATTGCATTAAACAGATATAAACAATGTATCTGAACAAGAATTTGGAATAACAGTCATAAGACTGATAGCTGGGCTTGAAAAAAGCATTGAGGACAGTAGAGAATCTACTGCTGCAGAGATCAAAGACCTGAGAAATACAATGAATTAAGAAATGCTATAAATGAGATGCAAAATAAACTAGAAGCAGTGAAAGCGAAGATGGAAGAAGCAGAGGAGAGAACAGGTAAAACAGAAAATTGTGGAAAATGATGAAGCTGAAAAAAGAACGTAAATTACTAGATCACAAGGGGAGCATTAGAGAGCTAAGTGATTCCATGGAATGAAATAATATCTGTATCATAGGAGATCCAGATGAAGAGTGAGAGAAAAGGGCAGAATGTTTATTGGAACAAATTATAGCCGAGAACTTTCCTAATCTGGGGAAGGAAACAGGAATCCAAGTCCAAGAGGCACAGAGAACTCCCTTCAGAATCAACAAAAACACCACAACACAGCATAGTGAAACTGGCAAATTACAAAGAGAGTATTCTCAAAGAAGCTAGGGACAAACAGTCCTTCATCTACAAGGGTAGACACATTAGTAACAGCAGACCTGTCCACTGAAACTTGGCAGGCCAGAAGGGAGAGGCAGGAAATATTCAATGCGCTGGATAGGAAAAATATGTAGCGAAGAATCCTTTATCCAGCAGGGCTGTCATTCAGTATAAGAGGAGAGATAAAGGTTTTCCCAGACAAATAAAAAATAAAGGAGCTCAAGACCACTAAACCAGCCCTACAGGAGATCCTAAGGGAGACTCTGTAAGTGGCAAGCAGCAAAGACTACAAGGACCAGAGACATCACCACCAACAAGAAACCTACAGATAACACAATGACACTAAATCCGTATCTTTCAATAATAACTCTCAGTGTAAATAGACTAAATGCCCCAATCAAAAGACAAGGGGTATCATAATGCATTAAAAAAACCAAGATCCATCTACATGCCACCTACAAGAGACTCAATTTAGACCTGAGGACACCTGAAGTGAGGGAATGGAGAAATATCTATCATGCTAATGGACATCAAAAGAAAGCTGAAGTAGCCATACTTGTATCAGACAAACTAGATTTTAAAACCAAGATTGTAGCAAGAGATGAACAAGGCCACTATATCATAATTAAAGGGGTCTATCCATCAAGAAGAGCTAACAATTGTAAATGGTTATGCCCCCAATGTGAAAGCACCCAAGTATATAAATCAACTAATCACAAACATAAATAAATGCATTGATAATAATACCATAATTTTAGGGGACTTTATACTCTACTTAGAGTATCTAAGGCAGAAAATCAATAAGGAAACAATGGCTATGAAAGACATATTGGACCAGATGGACTTAACAGATACATTCAGAACTTTTCATCCTAAAGCAGCAGAATACCCATTCTTCTCAAGTGCACATGGAATATTCTCCAGAATAGATCACATACTGTGTCACAAAACATCCCTCAACAAGTATAAAAAGATTGAGATAATACCATGCATATTTTCAGGTTAGAACACTATGAAATTTGAAATCAACCAGAAGAAAAAATTTGGAAAGCCCCCAAACACATGGAGGTTAAAGAACATCCTACTGGAGCACCTGGGTGGCTCAGTCAGTTAAGCGTCCGACTTCGGCTCAGGTCATGATCTCATGGTTCGTGGGTTTGAGCCCTGTGTCAGGCTCTGTGCTGACAGCTAGCTCAGCCTGGAGCCTGTCTTCAGATTCTATGTTTCCCTCTCTCTCTGACCCTCCCCTGCTCATGCTGTCTCTCTGTGTCTCTCAAAAATAAATAAAACATTTTTTAAAAATTTAAAGAACACCCTACTAAAGAATGAATGACTCAACTAGGAAATTAAAGAAGAAATGTAAAAATATATGGAAGCAGGGGAGGGGCCAAGATGGTGAAGCAGCATGGAAGTTTTCTGACTCTGTCGTCCCTGAAATGCAGCTAGATCAACACCAAACCATCTTGCATACCCAGAAAACTGATTTGAGGATTAACACAACAACGTCCACAACTTGAACCACAGAACTTGGCAGGTACATGGCGCAGAGTAGTGAAGTTGGGGATAGAGAAGCTGCAGAGGGTATGCAGGTGTTTTTGCTTGAGGATAGAGGATAGAGAGAGTGGGGAGAGTACTGGAAAAGCACTCCCCGCCAAAAGCCGATGGAGAGAAAGAGTGGAAACAGATGCAAGGGACTGAACAAAAAAAGAAGAAAGAAGGAAGGACAGGGTTAAATTCCATTAAGACTCTATAAACAGGGGAGCACCGAGTCTGAAACTCCACAGTTCAATAGCTGGTAGAAACAATCAGTAAAACTAAAAGGCAACTGATGGAATGGGAGAAGATATTTACAAATGACATACCTGATAAAGGGTTAGTATCCAAAATCTATCAAGAACGTATCAAACTCAACACCCAAAAAACAAATAATCCAGTGAAGAAATGGACAAAAGACATGAATAGACACTTTTCCAAAGACATCCATCCAGATGGCCAACTGACACATGAAAAAATGCTTAACATCGCTCATCATCAGGAAAATACAAATCAAAACCACAATGAGATACCACCTCATACCTGTCAAAATGGCTAACATTAACACCTCAGGCAACAATAGATGTTGGCGAGGATTCAAAGAAAGAGGATCTCTTTTGCAATACTGGTGGGAATGCAAACTGGTGCAGCCACTCTGGAAAACAGTATGGAGTTCCTCAAAAAATTCAAAATAGAACTACCCTACAACCCAGCAACTGCACTAGTAGGTATTTATCCAAGGGATACTGGTGCACTGTTTCAAAGGGGCACATGCACCCCAATGTTTATAGCAGTGCTATCGACAATAGCCAAAGTATGGAACGAGCCCAAATGTCCATTGACAGATGAATGGATAAAAAAATGCAGTATGTATATACAATGGAGCATTATTCAGCATACAAAAAGAATGAAATCTTGCCATTTACAACTACATGGATGGAACTACAGGGTATCATGCTAAGTGAAATTAGTCAGAGAAAGAGAAATATTATATGATTTCACTCATATGAGGACTTTAAGATACAAAACAGATGAACATAACGGAAGGGAAACAGAAATAATATAAAAACAAGGAGGAGGACAAAACATAAGAGACTCTTAAATACAGATAACCAACTGAGGTTTGCTGGAGGGGTTGTGGGTGAGGGGATAGGCTAAATGGGTAAGGGGCATTAAGGAAGACACTTGCTGAGATGAACACTGGGTGTTATGCTTAGGGGATGGATCACTGGAATCTACTCCTGAAATCATTATTGCACTATATTGGATGTAAATTTAATAATTAATTTAAAAGATGTGATACACAATGGAATACTTTTCAGTCATAAAAAATAAAGTCTTGCCATTTTCAATGAAATGGATGGATCTAGAGAGTATTATGCTAGGCAGAATAAGTCAGTCAGAGAAAGACAAATACCATATGATTTCACTCACCTGTGGAATTTAAGAAATGAAACAAATGAACAATGGGGGGAAAAAAGAGAGAAACAAACCAAGAAACAGACTCTTAACTATAGGGAACAAACTGATGGTTACCAGAGGGGAGGTAGGGGTGTGGGGGAATGGGTGAAATAGGTGAAGGAGATTAAGAGTACACTTATAATGATGAACACTAATGATGTATAAAATTGTTGAATTGCTATAGTGTACACCTGAAACTAATGTAACACAGAATGTTAATTATACTGGAATTAAAATGAGAAACTTAAAATTTTTAAAAAGAAAAAAATATATATGGAAGCAAATGAAAATGAAAACACGACAGTCCAAACCCTTTGAGATGCAGCAAAGAAAATACATTGCAACAGATCTCTATCAAGAAGCAAGAAAGGTCCCAAATATACAACCTAAACTTACACCTAAAGGAGCTAAAAAGACAGCAGCAAAGAAAGCCCAAAGCCAGCAGAAGAAAATAAATAATAAAGATTAGAGCAGAAATAAATGATATAGAATCCACAAAAACAATAGAACACATCAATGAATCTAAGAGCTGGTTTTTTGAAAGAATAAACAAAATTGATAACCCCCTAGCCAGACTTCTCAAAAAGAAAAGAGAGAGGACCCAAAAAGACAAAATCATGAATGAAAGAGAGATCACAACCAACACCACTGAAATATAAACAGTTACTGTAGACTATGAAAAATTATATGCCAACAAACTGCACAATCTGGAAGAAATGGGCAAACTCCTAGATACTCACACACTACCAAAACTCAAAGAGGAAGAAATAGCAAACTTGAACAGGCCCTTAACCAGTGAAGAAATTGAATCCATTATTAAAAATCTCCCAACAAATAAAGGAGCCCTGGGTCAGATGGCTTTCCAGGGGAATTCTACCAGACATTTAAAGCAGAGTTAATACCTATTTTTGTCAAACTGTTCCAAAAATAGAAACAGAGGGAAAGCTTCCAGACTTATTCTATGAAGCCAGCATTACCTTGATTCCAAACCAGACAAAGATTCCACTAAAAAGGAGAAGTAGAGGCCAATATCCCTGATGAACCTGAATGCAAAAATTCTCAACAAGATACTAGCAAATTGAATTTAATAGTACACTAAAAGAATTATTCACCACAAACAAGTGACATTCATTCCTGAGCTTCGGGCTGGTTCAATGTTGACAAATCAATCAATGTGATACATCACATTAATAGAAGAAAGGATAAGAACCAAATGATCCTCTCAGTAGATGCAAAAAAAGCATCTGACAAAACATACCATCCTTTTTGATAAAAACCTTCAAGAAAGTCAGGATAGAAGAAACATACCTTAACATCATAAAAGCCATATATTAAGGCCCACAGCTAATATCATCCTCAAAGGGGAAAAACAGAGCTTTTCCCCTGAGATCAGGAACATGACAGGGATGTCCACTCTCACCACTGTTGTTTAATATAGTGTTGGCAGTCCTAGCCTGAGCAATCAGACAATGAAATGAAATAAAAGGCATCCAAATTGGCAAAGAAGTCATCAAACTCACTCGTCACAGATGACATGATACTCTAGATGGAAAACCCGAATGACTCCACCAAAAAACTGCTAGAGCTGATATAAGAATTCAGCCAAGTTGCAGGATATAAAGTTGATGTACAGAAATCAATACCTCAATAATGAGCAACAGAAAGAGATATCAGGGAATCAATCCCATTTACAACCAGAATCTAAAACCATAAAATACTAGGAATAAACCTAACCAAAGAAGTAAAAGATCTGTACTCTAAAAACTATACAATACTTATAAAAGAAATTAAAGAAGATACAAAGAAATGGGAAAACATTCCATGCTCTTGGATCGGAAGAACAATACTGTTAAAATGTCTGTACTACTCAAGGCCATCTACACATTCAGTGAAATCCTTATCAAAATAACACCAGCATTCTTCACAGAGCTAGAAAAAACAACCCTAAAATTTGCATGAAACCAGAAAAGGCCCCGAATAGCCAAAGTAATGTTGAAAAAGAAAACCAAGGGGCACTTGGGTGGCTCAGTCGGTTAAGCATCCCACTTCAGCCCAGATCATGATCTCGCAGTTTGTGAGTTCGGGCCCTGCATTGGGCTCTGTGCTTACAGCTCAGAGCCTGGAGCCTGCTTCAGATTGTGTGTCTTCCCCTTTCTCTGCCCCTCCCCTCACACACACTCTCACGCGTTATCTCTCTCTCTCTCTCTTTCTCTCTCTCTCTCTCTCTCTCAAAAATAAACACAAAAAATTTTAAAGAGAAAAAGGAAAACTAAAGCTGGAGGTGTCACAGTTCTGGACTGCAAGCTGTACGATAAAGCTGTAATTATCAAGACGGTATGGTATTGGCACAAAAACAGACACACAGATCAATAGAATAGAGACCCCAGAAATGGACCCACAATGTATGGCCAATAATTTTCAACAAAGCCAAAAAGAATACCTACCCAGTGGAAAAAAGACAGTCTCTCCAGCAAATGGTGCTAGGAAAACTGAATGGCAACATGCAGAAGAATGAAACTAGACCACTTTCTTTCATCATACAGAGGAATAAATTCAAAATGGATGAAAGACATAAATGTGAGACAGGAAACCATCAAAACCCTACAGGAGAAAACAGGCAGCAACCTGCACAATGTGCCCAATGTTTATAACAGCACAATCGACTTTGGCCACAGCAACTTCTAACTTGACATGTATCTGAAGGCCAGGGAAATAAAAGCAAAAATGAACTATTGGGACTTCATCAAGATAAAAAGATTCTGCACAGCAAAGAAAACAATCAACAAACCTAAAAGGCAATAAACAGAAATGGAGAAGGTATTTGCAAATGACATATCTGATAAAGGGTTAGTATCCAAAATCTATAAAAAACTTACCAAACTCAACACCCAGACAAAACAAACAATCCAGTGAAGAAATGGGCAGGAGACATGAATAGACACTTCCAGAGAAGACATCCAGATGGCAAACAGATACATGAAAAAATACTCAATATCACTCATCATCAGGGAAATACAAATCAAAAAGACAATGAGATACCACCTCGTACCAGAGTGGCTAAAATTAACAACTCAGGAAACAACAGATGTTGGCGAGGATGTGGAGAAAGGGGAACTCTCTTGCACTGTTGGTAGTAATGTAAACTGATGCAACCACTATGGAAAACAGTATGGAGGTTGCTCAAAAATTTAAAAATAGAACTATCCTATGACACAGCAATTGCACTACTAGGTATTTATCCAAAGGATACAGGAGTGCTGATTCAAAGGCACCCTCACACCCCAATGTTTATAGCAGCACAACTGACAATAGCCAAATTATACAAAGAGCCCAAATGTCCATTGACTGATGAATGGATTAAGAAGATGTGGTATACATATACAAATGAACACTATTCAGTGATAAAAAAGAATGGTATCTTTCCATTTGCAACAATGTGGATGGAACTGGAAGATACTATGCTAAGCAAAATAAGTCAGAGAAAGTCAACTATCACATGATTTCACTCATATGCGGATTGAGAAACTCAACAGATGATCATAGGGGAAGGGAAGGAAAAATAACATAAAAACAGAGAGGGAGGCAAACCATAAAGGAGTCTTAAATACAGAGAACTGAGGGTTGATGGGGGGGAATGGGTGATGGGCACTAAGGAGGGCACTTGTTGGGATGAGCACTGGGTGTTACATATAATTAACAAATAAAAAAATAATAAATACCTGGAGGAAAAAAATGAAAAAATAAAACAAAGATTATAAGGGGTGCCTCAGTCAGTTGAGCATCTGACTTCAGCTCAGGTCATGATCTTGCAGTTTGTGAGTTTGAGCCCCGCACAGGCTCACTGCTGTCAGCATGGACTCACTTCAGATCCTCTGTGCCCCTCCCCCACTCACAAAAATACAACATTAAGAAAAACACAAAGATTGTAATAAGAGGCAAAGAATAGCATTACGTAATGTTAAAGGAATCAATCTAACAAAAGAATGTAAGTAACAATTGTAAATATCTATGCACCCAACATAGATGCACCTAAATATATAAAGGAAATATTAACAGAAATAAAAAGAGAAACTGACAATAATACAATAATAGTAAGGGACGTTAACACCCCACTTACATCAATGTATGGATTATCCAGACAGAAAATAAGAAAGCAGTGGCTTTAGGGGCACCTGGGTGGCTCAGTCGGGTAAGCCTACAACTTCAGCTCAGGTCATGATCCCACATTCGTGGGTTCAAGCTCTGTGCTGATAAGCTCAGAGCCTGAAGCCTGCTTCCAATTCTTTGTCTCCCTCTCTCTCTGCCCCTACCCCTCTCATGCTCTCTCTATCAAAAATAAATAAAACGTTAAAAAAATTTAAAAAAAAAAGAAAGCAGTGGCTTTGAACAACATATTAGATTAGATGGTCTTAACAGAAAAGTACAGAATATTCCATCAAAAACAGCAGAATAAACATTCTTTTCAAGGGCACCTGAAACATTTCTAGGATAGAGCACATTAGGTGACAAAACAAGTCGTAATTAATTTAAAAAGACTGAATCCATATCAAGCATCTTTTCTAACCACAAAGCTAGGAAACAAGAAATCAGTTACAAGAAAAAAAAAAAACAAGAAAAAAATTATGAAGGCTAAAACAACATGCTACTAAACAACCAAAAGGTTAATGAAGTAATAAAAGAGGAAATCAAAACAATACCTTAGTCAAATGAAGCTAGAAATTTAACAGTTCAAAATTTGGGGGATGCAGCAAAAGAAATTCTAAAAGTTAAGTTTATAGTGATACAGGCCTATCTCAAGAGACAAGAAAAATCTCTAATAAACAATTTAACTTTACACCTGAGGGAACTAGAAAAAGAAAAACAAACCAAGACTAAGATGAGTAAAAGAAAGGAAATAATAGAAATCAGAGCAGAAATATAGGAGATAGAGACTAAAAAAAAAAAAAAAAACAAAAAAAACAACAATATAACAGATTGATGAAACCAAAAGTTGGTTCTTTGAAAAGATGAACAAAATTGATAAACCTCTAGCAAGAATAAAAAAAAGACCTAAATAAGCAAAATTACTAATGGAAGAGAAGAAATAACAACCAACACCACCAAACAACTGTAAGAGAATATTACTAAAACCAATACATCAACAAATTGGAGAACTTAGAAGAAATGGATAAATTCCTTGAAAACATATAACCTACCAAACTAGAGCAGGAAGAAATAGAAAATCTGAACAGACCAATCACTAGCAATGAAATTGAATCACTAATCAAAAAACTCAAAAAACAAAAGTCCAGGACCAGAGAGATTTAGAGGCAAATTATACCAAAATTTAAAGAAAACTTAATACCTAATTCTCAAACATTTCTAATAATACAAGAAAAAGGAAAACTTCCAAATTCATTCTATGAGGCCAGTATCACCCAGATACAAAACCAGATAAAGACACGGGCCAATATCTCTCATGAATACAGATGTACAAATCCTCAATAAAATACCAGTAAACTGAATCCAACAATTATTTAAAAAATCATACACCACGATCAAGTGGGATTATTCCTGGGATGCAAGTGTGGTTCAATATCCTCAAAACAATCAGCATGATGCATCACATCAATAAGAGAAAGGATAAACACCATATGATCCTTTCAATCGATGCAGAAAGAGCACTTAACAAAGTACAACATCCACTCATGATACAAATCGTCTGCAAAGTAAGTCTAGAGGGAATATATCTCAACATAATAAAGGCCTTATATGAAAACCCACAGCCAACATCATACTCAATGGTGAAAAACTGAGAACTTTTGCCCTAAGTTCAGGAAGAAGACAAGGCTGTCCACTCTCATCAATTTTATTCAACGTTGTACTGAAAGCCCTAGTCACAGCAATTAGACAACATAAAGAAATAAAAGGCATCCAGATTGGTATGGAAAAAGTAAAACCCTCACTATTTTTAGATGACATGATATTATATTTAGAAAGCCCTAAAGACTCAACCAAAAAACTACTAGAACTGATAAATGAATTCAGTAAGGTAGCAGGAAACAAAATCAATGTATGGAAATCTCTTGCATTCCTATACACTAATAAAGCAGCAGCAGAAAATGAAATTAAGAAAAAAATACCATTTATAATCGCACCTAAAACAATAAAATATCTTAAAGAGGTAAAAGATCTATACTCTAAAAACTATAAAATGCTGATGAAAGAAACTAAAGATAGCACACACAAAAATGGAAAGAAATATCATCTCATGGGTAGGAAGAACAAATATTGCTAAAATGGCTATCAACTGCCCAACCTATCTACAGATTAAATGTAATCCTTATCAAAATACCAATAGCATTTTTCACAGAACTAGAACAATCCTAAAATTTGTATAGAACTACAAAAGACCCTGAATAGCTAAAGCAATCTTGAAAAACAAAATCAGAGGTATCACAATTCCAGATTTCAAGTTATATTACAAAGTAGCAGTAATTAAAACAGTAAGGTAGGGGTTCCCGGGTGGCTCAGTCAGTTGTGTCCAACTCTTGATTTCAGCTCTGGTCAAGATCTCATGATTTGTGGGATCAAGCCCTCTGACAGGCTCTGTGGTGACAGTGCAGAGCCTGCTTAGGATTCTTTTTCTCTATATATAAATAAATAAAGTTTAAAAAAAAAAACAGTATGGTACTGACATAAAAATACACACACAGATCAATGGAATAGAAAACTCAGAAATAGCAATCCCTTTCAAAATAACACCAGCATTCTTCACAGACCTAGAACAAACAACCCTAAAATTTGTCTGAAACCAGAAAAGACTCTGAATAGCCAAAGCAATCCTTAAAAAGAAAACCAAAGATGGAGGCATCACAGTTCCAGACTTCAAGCTATATTACAAATCTGTAATCATCAAGACACTCTGGTACTGGCACAAAAACAGACAAATAGATCAATGGAACAAAACAGAGATCCCAGAAATGGACCCACAAATGTATGGTCAAATAATCTTTCACAAAGCAGGAAAGGGTATCTATTCAATGGAATAAAAACAGTCTCTTTAGCAAATGGTTCTGGAAAAATTTGACAGTGGCATGCAGAAAAATGAATCTGGACCACTTTCTTACACCATACACAAAAATATACTCAAAGTGGATGAAAGACCTAAACATAAAAAAGGAAGCCCTCAAAATCCTACAGGAGAAAACAAGCAAAAACCTCTTTGACCTTGGCCTCAGCAACTTCTTACTAGACAGGTCTCTGGAGGCAAGGGAAACAAAAGCAAAAATGAATTATTAGGACTTAATCAAAGCAAAAAATTTCTGCACAGCAAAGGAAACAATCAGCAAAACTAAAAGGCAACTGATGGAATGGGAGAAGATATTTTACAAATGACATATCTGATAAAGGGTTAGTATCCAAAAATCTATAAAAAGCTTACCAAACTCAACACCCAAAAAACAAATAATCCAGCGAAGAAATGGGCAAAAGACATGAATAGACACTTCTCCAAAGAAGACATCTGATGGCTAACAAAAACATGTAAACATGCTCAACATCACTCATCATTAGGGAAATACAAATCAAAACCACAATGAGATACTACCTCATACCTGTCAGAATGGCTAAAAGGAACACTCAGGCAACAACAGATGTTGGCGAGGATGTGGAGAAAGAGGCACTCTTTTGCCCTACAGGTGGGAATGCAAACTGGTGCAGCCACTCTGGAAAACAGTACGGAGTTGCCTCATAAAATTAAAAATAGAACTACTCTATGACACAGCAATTGGCACTACTAGGTATTTATCCAAAGGATACAGGTGTGGTTTTTCAAAGGGGCAAATGCCCCTCAATGTTTACAGCAGTGCTATCGACAAGAGCCGAAGTATGGAAAGAGCCCAAATGTCCATCGATGAATGAATGGATAAAGAAGATATGGTGTGTGTGTGTGTGTGTGTGTGTGTGTGTATCACAGAATATTACTCAACAATAAAAAAGAATGAAATCTTGCCATTTGCAACAATGTGGACGGAATTAGAGTGTATTATGCTAAGCAAAATTGATCAGAGAAACACATGACTTCACTCATATGTGAAATAGATATAAAACAGATGAACATAAGGGAAGGGAAGTAAAAATAATATAAAAATAGGGAGGGGGACAAAACATAAGAGACTGTTAAATACAGAAAATAAAGTAAGCGTTGTTGGAGGGGTTGTGGGTAGGAGGATGGGCTAAATGAGCAAGGGGCATTAAGGAGGACACTTGTTGGGATGAGCACTGAGTATTATATGTCGGGGATGAATCACTGGATTCTACTCCTGAAATCATTGTTGCGCTATATGCAAGTAACTTGGATGTAAGTTTAAATAAATAAATACATAAATACATAAATAAGTGAGTGAATAAAAGAAAAAGAAAGAAAGAAAAGAAAGAAAGAAGAAAGAAAGAAAGAAAACTCAGAAATAAACACACAATTATATGGTCAACTAATCGATAAAGGAGAAATGAACATACAATGGCAAAAAGTCTCTTCAACAAATGGTGTTGGGAAAACTGGACAGCCACAGGCAAAAGAATGACCACTCCCTTTTACCACATACAAAAATAAACTCAAAATGGATTAAGGACCTAAATGTGAGACCTGAAACCATAAAAATCCCTGAAGAAAACAAAAGCAGTAATCTCTCTGACATCAGCCGTAACAGTATTTTTTTAGATAGGCCTCTTAGGTAAGGGAAATAAAGGCAAAAATCAACTTTTGGGAGTACATTAGAATACAAAGTTCCTGCACAGGAAACAATCAAGAGAACTAGCAGGAAACCCTAAGAATGGGAGAAGATATTTGTCAGTGACATATGTGATAAAAGGTTAGTACCCAAAATATACAAAGAACTTATCAACCCTCCCCACACACAAAAACAATAATCCAGTTTAAAAATGGGCAGAAGACATGAACAGACATTTTAACAAAGAAGATATAAAGATAGCTGACACATCAAAAAGTGCTCAACATCACTTATCATCAGGGAAATGAAAATTACAATGACAATGAGATAGCATCTCACACCTGTCAGAATGACTAAAATAAAAAATGCAAGAAACAAATGTTGGCAAGGATGCAGAGAAAAAAAAAACTCTTGTGCACTGTTGGTAGGAATGCAAACTGGTGCAGCCATTGTGGAAAACAGCGTGGAGTTCCTCAAAAAATTAAAAAAAGAACCACCCTATGATCCAGGAATCACACTACTGGGCATTTATCCCCAAAATACAAAAACAGTAATTCTAAGGAGGATGTACACCCCTATGGTTATTGCAGCATTATTTACAATAGCCAACCTATGGAACTAGCCCAAGTGTCCATCAATAGATAAATGATAAAGATGAGGTGGTATATGTAGCCAGTGAAATATTATTCAGCCATAAAAACCGTTTGCAACAACATGGATAGAGCTACAGAGTATAATACTAAGTCAGCCAGCCAGAGAAAGACAACTACCATAGGAACTCACTCATATGTGGAATTTAAGAAACAAATGAGCAAATAAAAAAAAAGAAAGAGAGAGACAAACCAAGAAAGGGACTCTTAACTACAGAGAATAAACTGATGGTTATCAGAGTAGAGGTTTGATGGGAGATGGGGATTAAAGAGCACACTTATCATGATGGGAAAAAATCCCCTAAGACACTGATGAAAAAAAATTGAAGATGACACAAATAAATGGAAAGATATACCATGCTCACGGATTAGAAGAGTAATAATTGTTAAAATGTCCATACTACCCAAAGGAATCAACAGATTCAATGCAATCCCTATAAAAATATCAATAGTATTTTTTACAGAACAAGAACAAATAATCCTGAAATTTGTATGGAACCACAAAAGATCCCAAACAGCAAAAACAATCTAGAGAAAGAAGAACAAATCTGGAGGTATCACAATCCCAGATTTCAAACTTTACTACAAAGCTACCCAACTACACTAATCCAAAGCGTACAGTACTTGCACAAAAATAGAAACACAGATCAATGGTATAGAATAAAGATCCCAGAAATAAACCCACATTTATATAGTCAATTAATCTATGACAAAGGAGGCAAAAATAGATAATGAGGAAAACACAATCTCCTTAATAAGTGGTAGTGGAAAACTGGACAGTTACATGCAAAAGAATGAAAGTGAACCTGGCTCTTATACCATTTATAAAAATAAACTCAAAAACAGATTAAAGACCTAAATATGAAAACTGAAACCATAGAACTCCTAGAACAAAATGTGTGTAGTAAATTCATGGACATTTGTCTTAGCAATTATTTTTGGATCTGACCCCTCAGACATGGATAACAAAAGCAAAAATTAAAAAAAAAATAAATTTTTTAAAAGAGCAGAACAAACAACTGGGACTACATCAAACAAAAGCTTTTACACAGTGAAGGAAACCCTCAACAAAATGGAAAGGCAACTAACTGAGTGGGAGAAGAGATTTACAAATGACATATCTGATAAAGAGGTAATATCCAAAATACATAAAGAACTCCAAAAACTTAACACCAAAGAACCAAACAATCCAATTTTAAAAATGGGCAGAGATTACCTGAATTAACATTTTTCCAAAGACATACAGATGGCAACAGACACATGAAAAGATGTTCAACATCATTAATCATCAGGGAAACGTAAATCAAAACCACAATGAGATGTCATCTAACACCAGTAGGAAAGGCTATTATCCAAAAAACAAGAAATAAAAAGAGAACATCATGCACTGTTCGTGGTTATGTAAACTGGTACAGCCACTATGGAAAGCAGTATGGAGGATTCCTCAAAAAATTAAAAATAGAAATACCATATAATCCAGTAATTCTACTACTAGGTATTTACCTGAAGAAAACAAAAACACTAATCAAGAAACATTCACCCCTAGGTTTACTGGAGCACTATTTACAATTGTCAAGCTATGAAAGCAACCCAAGTATCCATTGATAGATAAACGAATAAAGAAGATATTTACACAATGGACTATTAATCAGCCATAAAAAAAAGAATGAAATCTTGCCATTTGTGAGAACAGGGATGGACCTAGTGGGTATTATGCTAAGTGAAATAAGTCCGATGGAGAATGACAAACACCCAATGATTTCACTTATATGTGCATCTAAAAAAAAGAAACAAATTGGGGGGGAGGGTATGAGTGGCTAAGTTGGTTAAGCATCTGACTCTTGATTCGGCTCCGGTAATGATTTCATGGTTCTTGGGATCGAGGCCGCATCAAGTTCTCTGCTGATAGTGTGGAGCCTGCTTGGGATTCTCTTTCTCCTTCTCTGCCCCTCTCTTGCTTGTGCTCACTAGCGCTCTCGCATGTGCTCGCTCGCGCTCTCTCTCTCTCTCTCTCTCAAAATAAATAAACTTTAAAAATAAAATACAAATAAAACAAATCAATAAATAATTTTTAAAAAACAGACTCATAAGCCCAGAAAACAATTTGATGTTTGCTAGAGGGGAGAGGTATCAGCAGATGAGCAAAAGAGGTGAAGGAGATTAGAACTACAAACTTTCAGTTATAAAATAAGTCACAGGGATGAAATGTACAGTACAGGGAATACAGTCAATAAAATTATAACAACTTTGTGTGATGACAGATGGTTAACTACACTTATCATAGTGAGCATTTCATAATGTCAAGTCACTATGTTGTACATCTGAAACTAATGTAACATTGTATTTGAAATATACTTTAATTAAAGTATTTTTAAAACTGAAGGACACCTGGCTGGCTTAGTTGGTAGAGCATGCAATTCTTCCTCTCAGGATTTTGAATTCAAGCCCCATGTTGGTTATGGAGGCTACTTAAAAAATTAATAAAAAATAAAACCAAGCTAAAAAATAAAATATCCAAGGGACCCTGGGTGGCTCAGTCAGTTGAGCATCTGACTTCAGCTCAGGTCATGATCTCACTGTTTTGGAATCTGAGCCCCACATTGGGCTCTGTGCTGATGGCTTGAAGCATGGAGCCTGTTCCAGATTATGTGTCTCCCTCCCTCTCTCTTTCTGCCCCTCTCCCACTCATGCTCTGTCTCTCTCTCTCTCGCTCTCTCAACAAACATTAAAATAAATAAATAAAAATTAAAAATAAAACATCTGGATTTAATTTTGCTTTGCTAAAAATCTACTTCAATATTCTACTTGCATTCTCAACTTCTCAAAGAAAACAGGCACTATTCTTTTATTCTCTTACACTTATTCTAACATAAATTACACACACACATTTTCATGAATTATAGAAGTTTCTTAAAACTTTTTTTTAATAAACTCTACACCCAATGTGGGGGTTGAATTCATGACACCAAGATCAAGAATCACATGCTCTACCAACTGAGCCAGCAAGACACCCCTAAAACTTATTTTTAACCTATTAAAACAATTTTATTAAAGACAGTATTTCTGCTCTATTGCTCAACTGTTTACATAAAATGATAGTTAGAAATCATTTTCATATAATCTATTAGAAAAAAGAATATTTACATTTCTTTAACTATTTCTTAAATATAGGTACATTAATTACAAACCACAATCCCCATACTATAAGAGCTATCTTTATTTTTCATAGCCCATTTAAACATGCACCTACATGCATTTAGTTTTTACCTATTTCATTCAAAAACATAAGCAAGTGGAGCAATGTTTTTATAGATTTAACTATTTTGTTTAAAAGCAAAAATTTTTAAGTTATTTATTGGGGGGGGGGGTCAGAAAGAGAGGGGAAGAGAGCAATAGCACTGCTAGGAATTTACCCAAGGGATACAGGAGTGCTGAAACATAGGAGCACATGTACCCCGATGTTCATAGCAGCACTGTCAACAATAGCAAATCACGCATAGACCCTAAATGTCCATCAACTAACGAATGGATCAAGAAGATGTGGTTTATCTCCATTGTAGTATACAATGGAATACTACATGGCACTGAGAAAGAATGAAATCTGGCCATTTGTAGCAACGTGGATGGAACTCGAGGGTATTATGCTAAGTGGAATAAGTCAGGCAGAGAAAGACAGATACCATATGTTTTCACTCATATGTGGAACAGGAGAAACTTAACAGAGGCCCAAGGGGAGGGGGAGAGGAAAAAATAGCTAAGGGGAGGGAGGGAGGCAAATCATAAGAAACTCTTAAATACTGAAAACAAACCGAAGGTTGATGGGGGGTGGGAGGGAGGGGAAAATGGGTGAGGGGCATGGAGGAGGGCACTTGTGGGGATGAGCAATGGGTGTTATAACTTGACAATAAATTATAATAAAAAAATTTTTTTAAAGACATGGAGAGAGAATCCCAAGCAGGCTCCCTGCTGTGAGTGCAGAGCCTGACATGGGACTTGATTCCATGAACCATGAGATCATGACCTGAGCTAAAATCGAGTCTGACGCTTAACCAACTCAGTCACCCAGGCACCCCTAAAAGCCAATTTATCTGTACTTGTATAATGAGGAAATTAAAGTTCAAAATAATAGCAACGTTTACATAAAATGTTTTAAAATATCTTTACCAAGTGGATTACCCCAATCAAGTAGAAAAATCCAAATAGAATATTTAATGACACTAGTTCACCAAAAAACCACGAGAGATACCTTTTCCATGAATCCCTATGAAAACCTAAGAAAAATATTTTTATGAGATTTAAATTTGGAGAATTATACAACAACCAGTCAAGAAGCATAGAATCTATCCTACATAAAGTCACTTATCCATTGAGCTTTTTTGCTGAATCACAGCCATATTTCTGTCAGTTCAAATGATGATCTATATATGAGGGATTAATCTGACACAAGACAGTGAAGCTTAATCCTTCAGTATATCATAATCTATTTATTCTGCATGTTAAGAGGATTTCAGATTTAAAATTTATACAGGAAGTGATGCCAGAAATGTACACGGAATAAGATTTTCCTAAAATATTAGGTTTTAATGTCTATATAACATGAATAGACTTTATTTAAAAATGTCAAAAAATGTCTAAGTAACATAAATGGACTTCTTTATTTTAAAATGTCTCATAAATGTCATTTAAGTTTTAAAAGGTAGAATTAAAGTTCATTTGACAACGTTTTATATCAAAGAAATTAAATCTTAAATACAGATATTCACTGAAGGGGGACTAGCTAGAAGTCACCATGTTCTCATTTTGTGATCACTTAATAAAGTTACCACTATCAAGAGAGGAGAGATATAATCACATAATTCACAAGTAGAGTAAAAGGCACTGTTAGACTAAAAAGAAGATCCCTTGCTTTACTCTGTAATTATTCACATAATATATAAAAAGTAAAATTACTCAGGCAGCCTGGGAGGCTCAGTCGGTTAAGTGTCCAACTCTTGGTTTCAGCTCGGGTCGTCATCTCGTGGTTCCTGAGTTTGAGCCCCACATCAGACTCTGTGCTGACAGTAGAGAGCCTGCTTAGGATGCTCTCTCTCCCCCACTCTCTCTGCCTTTCCTGCTCGCTCGCTCTCTCTCTCTCTCTCTCAAAAATAAATAAACTTTTTAAAATAAAATAAAATAAAATACTCCTGACATATACAATAGATGCCAATAATTTCTTCTTTGAAAACCTGCCCTGCTCATAACTCTAGAAGGGACAGATCCCTTATGCCATCTGACCCTGTCTCTTCACACCATACCTCCAGAACACAAGTGACTGAAGCAATTTATTACTCTGTCTTGGAAATCTGTAATTAGAAGATGGACACTTAATTGTGGGATGAAGAGCTAGAAATCACAGGGACGATAGGTCTTAGGCTATCATTTTGAAATGGTCATGATAAGGGCATATGCAAGTAAATATGTGAGCAGGAAAGTCAAGTTTATAATGAATAAGAAGAGAGAAGCAAACATGCAAAGAAATGTCAACAAGCCAGCTGGTTCCAGAGAGCTGTTTCCTACAAGCTGCCAGCAATTGAATGAAATAAAATGCCCTTTAAGATATAAACTCTCTCCAAGAGTTTTACTTAAACCTTTTTGAATGCTTTCTGCTTTTATAAACAAACATTCCTTGATTATGACAATGATTCACAAAAATATTTCATACACCAAATTTTACAAAATACTTAAGGACTTCCAAAAACATGACAGAAAGAACAAACTCAAATTTCCTTTAAAATATCTGAGAACTGTTGCTTTTGTAAATGTGAGAAGCATGAGAGAAATGGCACCATTAAATAGATACTGTCCTCTATCCCTCAAAAATCAGTTTAGGAGTTGCCTGGCTGGCTTAGTCAGTGGAGCATGCAACTCTTGGTCTTGGGGTTATGAGTTCAAGCCTCACATTGGGTACAGACATTACTTTTTGTAAAAAAAAAAAAAAAAAAAAAAAAAAAAAAAAAATCTGCAGTAAGCACTCAAACTGTGAAACTGAAACTTCCTCAACCTAGAAGACACTTTTTTTATTCTTATTCTTACCAGGTGTTAATGTCAATATTTGAGTTATCTACTCACCTCCTCCATTTTTGTGATTATTTTTAAGATCTTAGACTATTTTATTCTCTGTATCACTTGAACATATTTTATCATTTTATTATTTATCTTTTACTTTCTGGTTATTCTAAATTGGTTATTCTTAGTTTATATTATTGTCCTAATATTTTTGCTACCTTAGAACATTCAACTCTTATTTTTTCCTCTTAAATATTTAATACTTCTTAAATTTGCATTCAAGTGTTTACTTTCTCCAGATTAGATAACTCTTATTTCTTTAATTTCTCTCAGTAAGCTCTATGCTTGAACTGATGACTCTGAGAGCAAGAATCAAATGCTCTACCGGCTGAGCCAGCCAGGCACCCCCAGATTAGAGATCTCTTAACCTTATTTATTTTTATTTTTTCTGAATTTAAACTAAACATATTTTTTAAATACATAGAATTTTTAAAGAATAAAATTTGAAACTTCTATTTTCTTTCACTCTCCTTTTCTGTGAATAGAGGCATACTCCCTTTTTTTGCACTTTGCTTTGCTGAGTTTCACAGAAATTCTGTTTTTAACAAATTGAAGGTCTGTGGCAACCCTCTATCAAGTAAGTCATTTTTCCAATAGCAGTGATTGCTCACTTTGTGTCTCAGTGTCACATCTGGTAATTCTTGCAATATTTCAACTTTGCCATTATTGCTATATTTGTTATGATGATCTATCATAAGTGATCTTTGATGTTACTGTTCTAATTGCCTTGGGGCACCACAAACTGTACCCACAGCAGATGACAAATAAATGTGCTGTGTGTTCTGAGTGCTCCACCAACTAGCCATTCCTCTGTCTCTCTCCCTTTCTGGAATCCCCATGTTACCTCCCTGTTACACAGCAATACTGAAATGAGGCCAATCAGTAACCCTATAATGGCCTCAACGTGTTCAAGTAAAACAAGAAGTTACATGTCTCTCACTATAAATCAAAAGGTAGAAATGATTAAGCTCACTGAAGATGGCATGTCAAAAGCTAAGAACGGTCAAAGGCTAGGCCTCTTGCACCCAACAGTTAGCCAAGTTGTGAATGCAAAGGAAAAGTTATTGAAGGAAATAAAAAGGGCTATACCATTGAACACACAAATGGTGAGAAAGCAAAACAGCCTTATTGCTGATATGGAGAAAAGTTTTAGTGGTCTGGATAGATCAAATCAGCCACAACATTCCCTTAAACCAAAACCTAATCCAGAGCAAGGTCCTAACTCTTCTATTTTATGAAGGCTCAGAGAGGTAAGGAAGTTGCAGAAGAAAAGTTTGAAGCTAGTAGAAATTGGTTTATGGTGGTTTAAGAAAAGAATCCATCGCCATAACATAAAAGTACAAAGTGAAGCAGCAAAGTGCTGATGTAGAAGCTGCAGCAAGTTTTCAAGAAGATCTAGCTAAGCTCATTAATAAAATTGGCTATACTAAAAATTTTCTGTGTAAATAAAACAACCTTCTATTGGAAGAAAGTGCCATTTAGGACTTTCATAGCTAGAAAGGAAAAGTTAATGCCTGGCTTCAAAGGATAGGCTGACTCTCTTGCCAGAGAATAGTGCAGGCAATGACTCTAAGTTCAAGCCAATGCCCACTTACCATCCCCAAAATCCTAGAGCCCTTTTCTAATTATGCTAAATCTGCTCTGCCTGTACTCTAGAAACGGAACAACAAAGCCTGCCTGAATGACAGTACATTTGTTTACAACATGGTTTGCTGAATATTTTAAGCATACTGTTGAGACATCCTGCTCCAGAAAAAAAAGAAAAGATTCCTTTGAAAATATTACTGCTCATTGACAATATACCTAAGCTCTGATGGAGATCCAAAACAAGATGTATTATGTTTCATGCCTGCTAGCTCAATATCCATTCTGTAGCCCAAGGATCAACAAGTCATTTCAACATTTAAGTCTTATTTACTGAAGAAATACATCCTGTAGGGCTATAATTCCCATGGATAGTGATTCCTCTAGTGATTTAGGCAAGGTAAATTGAAACCTTCTGGAACGCATTCACCATTATAGATGCCACTAAGAACATTCATGATCATGAAGAGTCCCAACTATCAACATGAACAGGATTTTGGAAGAAGTTGATTCCAACCCTCATGGATGACTTTGAGGGGTTCAAAACTTCAGTGGAGGCATAAGCCACTGTGGCATAAAAATTGTTTTGAGCTTTGATTTCCTAAAATCCCTTACCTGCCAAAGGAATTCAGTTGTCATAAAGCCCCTCCCAGGGAACAACTCTAATCTTTGAAGTCAGCACTACACCCAGTCAGACTTTGTCACAAAACTAAATCTCTCATCTTTTCTCCTAAGGACCCACTTATCTTTCCAAAAGGTCATCTGTTATTTTCATAGGTGCACCTTCTTTCCATGCCCCTCTAAGAAGTCATTTGTTCTCCCCAAAATTCTCCTCTACATCTATCTCGTATTAAGATGCTATGTAAGTCCCAAATTCCAAATTCTTCAGTCACATTTCTTTAACTCCCATGCTACATACATAATTAAATCTGTATTTTTTTGTCTAGCTAATATGTCTTTTGGTAGTTTAATTTGCAGGCCCCCAAGTGTGAACAAAAGAGGGTAGAGGAAAATTGTTTCCTATCTGACAATTTGCCACAAATCTTCAAAAAAATGATAACTAAAGAAATGTGTGGGACGGTTACAATCTCCATCCCACCTCCACCCCAAAAAAAATCTCTTCAGAAAGCAGTGTCAGAAAAATCATGAGATTGCTCACAAGTAGTGCCTCTGTTTGCAAAAAAAGCAGACTGAAGAAGTGAGTAGGTACCTTGGGAAAAAGAGACTGAAAAGGTCTTCATAGTAGACAAACTCTAAATAAAGTGCCTCATATACCAGTGAGGAAATGAGGAACTTTCAGGCCCATCATTTAAAACACAAGTAGAGCTGGGGTGCCTGGGTGGCTTAGTTGGTTGGGCGTCTGACTTTGGCTTGGGTCATGAACTCACTGTTGGTGAATTCGAGCCCCATGTTGGGCTCTGTGTTGACAGTTCAGAGCCTGGAGCCTGCTTCAGATTCTGTGTCTCCCTCTCTCTTTGCCCCTCCCCTGTTCATGATCTGTGTCTCTCTCTGTCAAAAAGAAATAAAGATTAAAAAAACACACACACAAGTAGAGCTAACAGTCCAAGACAATAAATTAGAATTTAGCAAAATCAAAAACTAAAAGGCAAGTGAACTATTTAAACTACAAATGTTTAAGTAGAAACATGTAAGTAAAATGGTATAAAATGTTTCTTCCTAGTGTAAGAAAAGACACTAGGGTTATACCACAAATTGGAGGAAATCATCTGAACTCTGAAAGTATCCTCCATAGGAAAAGTATATGCCACTGTTAGAAGAAATGAACCCTGGTTCAGACACTTAATAGAATTTCAAAGAAAAAGCAAAACCCATTTCCTTTAGAAAAGGTTACACAAACCCCCACTGAATTACCCTATTTCTCCTAGTCCTCACAACTATAAGAGGATAGAAAGCACATACCCATCCATCAAACCCTAGCTCAGAGAAGATAAACTGGTCACAGATCAGAAGTCGAGAAGGGGCACCCGGCTGGCTCAGTCAGTAGAGCATGTGACTCTTGATCTCAGGATTATAAATTCAAGCCCCATACTGAGGGCAGAGCTTACTTAAAAATGAAAAAATAGGGGTGCCTGGGTGGCTTAGTTTGTTGAGCATCTGATTCTTGATTTCAGGTCATGATCCCAGGCTCATGGGGTCTAGCCCTGCATCCAGTCCCACATGGGGCTTCATGCTGAGCATAGAGCCTGCTTAAGAGTCTCTCTGTCCCCACTGCCCCTCTCCCCTGCTCATGCTCTCTCTCTAAAATTAAAAAAAAAAAGGCAAAGGATACATAAATTTTAAAAAGAAAAAAGGAAAAAAGAAAAATTCTTAAAAAAAAGAAGTCAAGAATTTAGTCATATTGGATTAGCGAAAATACAAAGTCAGAATAGGGATCCATATCTCAAGAATCGGCATAATAAAAGAAATATCAAGTCAATCAGAAAATCATAAAATAGCATAATGAAAGAAATGAACTTTCTATACAGAAAACCCAAAGATAGAAACTTAGATTATTAAGATCTTTCTTATTTTCTAATACAGATTTCCTTCTATTTTAGTGCTATAAATTTCCCTCTATTTCTGCATCCCACAAATTTTTATATGTTGTATTTTCATTTTAATTCAATTCAAACTATGTTGCAATTTCCCTTGAGACCTCTTTGATCTTCTTTGAACCACAGGTTATTTAGAACTATGTTGTTTAATTTCTAAATATTTGTGTATTTTCCAGACACCCTCTTTATACTGTTTTATAATTTAATTCCATTACAGTTCGAGAATGGACTTTGTATAATTTAATTTTTAAGAATTTCTTCTTAAATTTCTTCTTGTTTCATGACCCAGGATATGGTTTACCTTGGTCAGGGGAGAGCAAGCTATAGTCTATTTTTGCACCAAAATCCAGCCCCTGATAGTTTTAGTATGGCCCACAAGATAGGAATTATTTTTACATTTTAAATGATGAAAATATCAAAACATTTTATGATCTGTGAAAATTATATTAACTTCAAATTTCAATGTCCATAAATAAATTATTACTGGAACATAACCAAACTCATTTACTTATGAATTATCTAAGACTACTTTTGCACTATAGTGGCAGATTTGAATAGTTGTGACAGAGACCATACAGTTCACAGTGCCTAAATATCTACTCTCTGGCCTTTTACACAAAACATTTGCTGACCCCTAATCTTCGTATATGTTCTACAAACACTTAAAGAATATATATTTTATTCTTTGGGATGTTGTATTCTCTAATTTCAATGAGATCTAGTTGGTTGATGGTGTTATGCAGTTGTTCTATATTTTTTTTGTTGACTTCCCATTTGTTTTATCACTTACTGAAAGAAATGTTGAAATTTTCACCTAGAAATGAGTTTGTTCCTTTCTCCTTTCAGTCCTACCAGTTTTTGCACTGTATGTTTTTTAAGCCTCTGTTGTTAGCTACACAGATATTTAGAACTGGTAAGTCCTCTTGTTTCTTTATATTATGTAGTATCTCTGATAATTCTCCTTGCTCTGATGTCTTTGCCTGATATTAATATAGCCACTCCAAATATTGTATTTAGATGGTATATTTTATTCCATCCTTTCAACCTGACTATAGTATGAAACTTAAAATGTGTTTCTTATAGGCAGAATAGTCTTCTTAAAAAATATTATTGAATCTGACAATTGCTGTTTTTGTATTTAGACCATTTATATTTAATATAAATATTAATGTTTGGATTTAAGGCCACACTTTTACTATTTTCTGTTTGTCCTGTTTTCATTCACATGTTTCCTCTTTCTTGCCTTCTTCCGGATTATTTTTTAGTATTTCATCTTAATATAGTGTTTTTTATTCTATCTTTTTTTAATGGTTGCTGTAGGGATTACGATACATTTACTGAACTTTTCATTATTTTCTTAGTACTATTTCTCTTTTTAAACAAATTTTATTGTATTAAGAACCCTTAAAATAAGGTCTACATTCCTAATAGATTTTTAAGTGTACAACATACTATTGTTAACTATAGGCACAATGTTATACAGTAAATCTCTAGAACTTACTCACCTTGTATAATTGAACTTCTATACTTGTTGGCTAACAACTCCCTGTTTCTCCTCCCTCCCCAACCCTGGTAACCAGAGAGAATCACTGTTTTAACAATTCAAATAAAATATAAAACCTTATCATCATATAGATCCCTTTACCCTCTCCTTCATATTGTAGCTATATCTCATAAAGTACATTAACATGCATTGAAAACCCCATCTGATAGTGTGTTTTTTCATTTCAACTGTCACACATATGCTAGAAAACTTGAAAAAGTGAGAATTATCTATTATGTTACCCAACAATTTACCATTTCTGTTATTCATGCAAATGAACAGATTGGTGCCACTGAAATATATCATTACCTATCTCAATCTGGTTCTCAGCTCTACCCAATAACCTTTGTCCACTTCCCTCATCACTTCCTTTCCATTCTTCTCACTGCTTTTCTCAACCCTCCCATCCTATTTGTCCCCTTAACCTGAGCAAATGACCCTGCCTCCTAATTCACTGATAAGGGACATTAGCCAGGAATTCCTCAAATTCTTCCTAGCACACTTAAACGGACCCATACCCATACCTATCCATTTCCCAAGACTGGATTACAGGGTTGACTAAACAAGGAGCTGCCTAAGTACCAGTCTACAAAAAGTAGTATAACATCACTGGCATAAACTGGTAACAGGGAACCATTTAAATCAACTACTTCATAACCAGGCAAATGTGAACTAGTCTCTAAACCACCAAAGTTGACAGCATTTGATAGAAAAATTTTAAATATTTCCTGTCAGCATTAACCTATGTCCATCAAATATTTTTGCAAAGTGTATCTATTTATTAAATCATATAGTGCTACTAAAGGCTACACTACCAATCCTGATCCAGATAACTAACA
The DNA here is from genome assembly GCA_028646485.1 of Cryptoprocta ferox. Taxonomy (NCBI): domain Eukaryota; kingdom Metazoa; phylum Chordata; class Mammalia; order Carnivora; family Eupleridae; genus Cryptoprocta; species Cryptoprocta ferox. The sequence goes on along the minus strand of CM053576.1, from coordinate 76,034,502 downwards.
GGCACTTGAAACTTAGTCAAAATCTGCAGAAAACTTGAAATTAAACCATGCATTACATGGTGCTATTTACCAAGAACAAGCAATTTATTTTTTAACCTAAATTTGAAAACTTTAATATGCCTCACAGGAAGCTGTCTGGTTCAGAAAACAGCATAAGAAAACTGACTAAAGAACCAAAATATAGAAAAGTGAGAAGCATGCTGCCAACATAAAAACCAGAAAAAAAATAACTTTAAAATACATTTTGAGCAAGTCTTTTCCACTTTACTAATTTATTCAACAATATTATTGAGCAACAATTATGTTCCAGATACTATTCTGGGAAACAAGACAAATCAGGGTCCCTGCTCTTGAAGACTAAAATTCTAGGAGAAGCATACTATTGGAAAAACCAGATGACATGGTAGAGAAGACAGGGCTGGAGAGACTGCTACTAGAGACTGAAAGAAAAGGAAGCCCACAGTAAGATGAAAAACATCTAAAGGATAAATAGAAACCACATAAAAGAAGGAAGGTGGTGGGGGGGGGAGGAAATAGAACATCCAAGCAGAGAGAATACCAAGTCCCAAAACAGAAAAATGATCTTGGCCTTTGAAGAACAGAAGACAAGACTTCTCTGTGGCTGAAATAATATCAGCAAAGGAACAAACTGTAGGCAATGATGGAAGAAAGGTAAAGAGAAGTCAGATCAAGTAAGGCTTTATGGGACACTCAAACCTTAATGAGTAAGAAGAGATAATGCTATCTGGTCATAAGTGATAGGAAAACAATATTTTTTTATTTAAAATGTTAAGCTAGTTTCTGTGCATCTGTTAAGTCTTTTATTACAAACACAATGATGTATGTACAATTTTTTTTACTGGAAAGTATCTTCCCATCCTCAATAAAATAAATATTGCACAAATATTTGAAAGCATGTCTATTTAGATTTGGCTTTCTACTTTCCGATCATCATTATGGAATAGGAATCACTTCTCCTGAGCTCTGGAGCTCATCTCTACCCATCAGAGCCTCTGACAGCTCACTTATAAACCATGTAAGAGAAAAGTGCCTCCTCTAGGCACACAATCCCTACACAAGGACATAAATTTAGCAGGCAAGGCACCAGATTTCAGCCAGCTCCTCCCTCACCAAGTTGGCCCAGCATCCTCATACATAACCATTTAAGATGGCCGTACAAACCACCTTCTTGGAAACTGTATTCCATCAACTAACCCCTCTCTCTTCTGACTGCGATTGCTCCCTCAAAAGCAAAGGACATTTACATCAGAAACTGTTTAAAGTTATGCCTTTCTTCTCAAGAAATGCAGAGCATTGCTGTATATTTACCATTATGTACTGCCAAAGCCTGACAGAGTGCTAAGGCTTTGAATGTTCTGTTAACTTAAAAGACATAATCAAAGTTACAGTAGTTCAAAAGTTCTTGTCCTCTTATTAGAAACCAGTTATCTTTATTTGGGTAGCTTTAAAATCATGTACACACCTAGTTATTTGTAATCCACACCCTACTTCCTATGGGTGTGAGATATATCACAGTTTGAGAATGATTTTTTGGATCATCTATAATTCCAACTACCATATATCTGAATCCTGGCATTACAGCTTATTACCCTGCCAAAAATAATGATGCAAAAACTGGCAGAGATGCTGATTTGTCTGTCAAGAAAATCTTTTTAAAATAATATAACATTTAAAAATTTCCTAGTCAGCACTTAAAACTTTCAACTGTTTCTAAGCAGAATATGTTCCTTAACATGGACTATAATTTAGTAACCACAAATGGCTAATTTTTTACTATACTTTCACAACTGGTAAGCTAAGAAAATTGTTAAGACTACATGTAATAGTCTAATAAAACAAAAATTTGCATAGATGTATTATTTATGAAATTGCAATTATTTTTAAAATACTTGTTTTAATAATGCACAAATTGTGATAGTTATACAAATTATTTACTCTCACCTCTGCTCTTCAATCTAAAAAAAACACTCACAGATCATAGGGGCCTATTAACAACTTTCAGCAAATTAAACACTTTGACTTTGGTCATGCTTTGAGAATGTCTTGAAGTAACCCCAGAGCAAAAAGAGAACTTATGCTTCAAAAAATAAGCTTTCAGATAAAAATCACAGCTCATTTGCTGTGAACAAAGTATTTTATCCAGCTCTTCTTCAGCCATTGGTACAACAAAATTGACCTTTGTCATGCATCACTGATTTGGTCATCTCATATTCCATAGATAAGCAGGGAACCCTTAATTACAAAATGCTTTTTCCTTTAACAGTAATAATATAGTTCAATTTTGGAAAAATTAAATATTACCTATAATTCCACTACCCTAAAAACAAACAACTTTCCCTTTTTAAAATACCCAATCATTTTATATGAAAGACCGTTTATATGAAAAGCAGGTACCTTGTGCTCGCTTCGGCAGCACATACACTAAAATTGAAAAGCAGGTACCTTAAAAGGAAGTTGGGTTTTGTTCCCAAATATTTTGAGCTAGATAGCCAAAAAGTCACATGCAAATCAAAGTCAGAAAATTGGTTCAGCAGGTCTTAGATGGAAAGATACAAATATAGTAAAACTCCAGAATATAAGTGACTTACTTTAACAGTGATTTAACTATATTTTGGAACAAATCATGAGCTGCAATGTTAAGAGTTTTAACAATATTCAACTTTATCTAAAACTTTTCAGATAATTTACAAGTAAAATGATGCATTGTCTTCCTGTCATTGCTTTTTGCTTCACAAGAATTTTGGTGAAGAGGCAGTAAGCATGGAGTACTGATCTGGTAAGGCTAGCCATGTATTAACTGTTGAAGTTGTAGGATAGGTACATAAGAGTTCACTATATTTCTCAACGTTAATATATATCAACAATTTTCCAAAATGAAAAATGAATAAATTTACAAAAAAAAAAAAACCCTAATACCATAAAGCTGAAACAGAAAAAAAAAATCAGTCTTGTTTTTCCTGTATGTTTATTCACATATCATCACAGCAAAGTCACTCTACCAAAAATGGACTGACTACATTGTCACTCAGAGAAACTGTGATCTATCTACTATTTATCAGGATCACTGTCTGATGACAACACACTGATGGATTCTTCAAAATACTTGCAGCAGAGGTCAAAAAAACCTCTGAAAAAATGAAGAGTTTACTCATTAATTCAATTATTCACTCAACAAACATTTTATTAAGCGTTTATTCTACACCAGGCCCTGTTCTAGTCACTGGAGTTGCATCAATAAATAAGAGATAAAAATCCCTATAGAGTTTATATTCTAATGGGGAGGAAGTGAGCAGGTAATAAACATAATAAATTAGGGGCACCTGGGTGGCTCTATCGCTTGAGCGTCCAACTTCAGGTCAGGTCATGATCTCGCAGTCCACTCAGTCCCTGAGTTCAAGCCCCACATCAGGCTCTGTGCTGACAGCTGAGAGCCTGGAGCCTGCTTTGGATTCTGTGTCTCCCTCTCTGTCTCTGTCCCCTCCCCTGCTCATGCTCTGTCTGTCTCTCTCTCTCTCTCTCTCTCTCCTCTCTCTCTCTCTCAAAAATAAATAAAACATGTAAAATTTTAAAAAACATAATAAATTATATATTATGGTGGAGCTGATAGACGCTATGGAAAAAATATAGCGAGACAAGAAAGCATTCAGGTAGGGGATGTAGCAATTTTAAGAAGGGTGATCAGGATGGTCTCATGGAGATGATGACATTTGAGCCAAGACTTGAAAGAAAAACAAAGTGAAGCCTGTGGATATCTGGACAATGCTCTAGAATACAGAACAGGCAGAGACATGCCTGATGTATTAAAAAAACAAAAAACAAAAAAAACAGCTGAATGCCAGAGAGGCTGGAGCGTAATTATCAAGAAGAAAAATAGTGGAGAAGGAGATTGAAGAGACAATAGGAGAAAGGGGTATGATAGGGATGACGTAGAGCTTTGTAGGCCATTATAAAAACTGGCTTTATGATGAGTTACACAGAATGCCCAAGTGAAAAATTCTGAGCAGATGTTACATTACCCTTCTTCTGATGTGCTTTGACTCTGGGGTTCTAGTCCAGCAGTGACACAAATGGTTGCTTCCTGTTATCACCCATGATTTGATAATCAACTCCCTGTCAAATGGTGACTATTGTAGAGGGACTCCAACTCATGTGTACTATTCTTAGAAAAGCTCTTCACCTCTGAGTCATCGACAATCCTCCACTTGGAAAGGGATAAAGTGTCACCTCCAAAAGATGTTATAAAAATTCGTTCCTGCTTTTGATGAGTAGAAATAATTTGCATTAATGCTGCTTTTTAGATTATGCAAAATGACAAAATAACTGGCTTGGTATCAGAATAATCATGATTAAAGTCCAAACTAAAAGGCACCCTAGGGAATGGGAAAAGATATTTGCAAATGACATATCTGATAATAGGTTAGTATCCAAAATCTATAAAAAACTTACCAATCTCAACACCCAAAAAAATAAATAATCCAGTGAAGAAATGGGCAAAAGACATGAATAGACATGTTTCCAAAGAAGACACTGAAGTGGCTAACAGACTCATGAAAAGATGCTCAACATCACTCATCATCGGGGAAATACAAATCAAAACCACACTGAGATACCACCTCACACCTGTCAGAATGGCTAACATTAACAACACACAAAACAACACATGTTGACAAGGATGTGGAAAAAAAGGAACCTTTCCATACTGTTGGTGGGAAGACAAACTGGTATACAGCTACTATGGAAAACAGTGTGGAGGTTCCTCAAAAGTTAAAAATAGAACTACCCTACCTCATGATCCATCAACTGCACTATTAAGTATTTACCCAATCCAGATTTGAAAGAGTACATGTACCCCAATGCTTACAGCAGCATTATCAACAATAACCAAACTATGGAGAGAGCCCAAATGTCCATCAACTGATGAATGGGTAAAGAAGATACAGTGTGTGGGTGTGTGTATGTATATAAACACATACATACACATACAACAGAACATAACTCAGCCATCAAAAAGGATGAAAACTTGTCATTTGCAACGACGTGCATAGAGCTAAAATATATTATGCTAAGTGAAGTAAGTTGGTCAGAAAAACACAAATACCATATGATTTCACTGACACATGGAATTTAAGAAACAAAACAGATGAATATATGGGAGGGAGGAAAAAAGAGAGGAAAGCAAACCACAGGGACTCTTAATTATAGAAAACAAACTGAGGGTTGCTGGAGGGAGATGGGTAAGAGACAGGCTAGATGGGTGATGGGTACTAAGGAGGGAACTTGTGATGAGCACTGGGTATTCTATGTAAATGATGAATCACTGAATTCTACTTCTGAAACCAATACTGCACTGTATGGTAACTAACTAGAAGTTAAATAAAAACTGGAGAAAAAAATCTAAATTCAAATACTTAGCAATAGCTGATGATCCTGACAAGTTATTTAACTTTTCTTGGTCTTAATTCTTAAAATTATTGAAAGGAGAATAAAAATACCTGAACTCATTTGAGGATTATATAAATTAAAAGAAAAGAATCTATCCCAGTGCCTAGACCAAACAGGCATTTAAGATCCATTACCTTGCAGCCCTTAGAGTATTTCCCATGTTGCCTTGCATCCTTGAGAACTCAATCCTAGCAGCCCAAGGTTCCAGAGACACCCAAGTGGAGAAAGAAGAAGAGTCACACTAGCTTAAGTGGGAACAACTGACTGTTTACAGTTTAATAATTGAGGCTGCTGTGCACCAGCACTTTAATCAGGTCTCTATGCTCCCAGCTGCCCAGCCCTGAGCCCAGAACCTTTCCTGGGATTAGAGATGCTGCTCCCATAAAAAAGCGTTGTCTCCCTGGCCCCTCCTGGGGGACTCCTGGTGCCACACTGTGTCTGTATGTTCTATACAAGAGTACTTGCCCTTTCCCTTTGTAAACTACCTTTGGCATGGATTAAGAACAATATAAACAGCAAAAAATATTTATATTAGCATCACATTAAAGAAGTTAAATATTTTTTTATTTTATTTTTTTTTATTTTAAACTTTATAGTTTATTGTCAGGTTAGTTTCCATTAAATATTTTTTTAATTTGAGGCCTTAATTTTGAAGAGAAAGCTTTGAGATTAAGTTTCTGAAAATCGTTGGCTTTCTAGACATAGTATGAACACGTATCAATATTGAAAAAAAATCCTAAAATCATTTGACTATGTTTTAGTTTCCAGCCTTTGGATTTTATAAATATGTAGGAATTTTTATAGTAACTAGCATTTGCTTCTAGTCCCTCCTTATTTTGTACCTTAGTTATTAACCTGGGAGAAAATATGAGGCTGACTGCATGACAAATGAATGTTCATGTACTTGCCTATGTAAGTGATAAAAGATACTCTCTCTCATTTTTTTCAACGGAATTTTTTCCACTTTTGTATGTGGCAACTACATATCAGTAGTTTGCCATTCACTTCATAAATTGGCAAATGTAGTAAAACAGAATTCTCTTGGCTCTTTTAAGTGGAGGGACTTTGTTGCTAAGGGAAGGGTAAAGACTGCTTTTCCAAGCAACGTTTCACTATAAAAAGGTGCCTCTGTGTAATTGAAAGTTGTCCACTCTGATTGACCACTTGTCCCCTTTTGTCCAGGGGAGGGTAAGGAACACTGCCCTGGTGACCAGATGAGACGTCATCATTCCAAGTTTTCATCTCCAGTGCTAGACCTAATCAGGCAGACTACCTGGGCATCTTCCTGTTAATCAGGTTGTTTTCTTTGGAATCCTCTGCTTTTTGCCTTAGAAAGCAAAGATGCCCAAATGTTTAATTTAAAGACCTTATTGCTTTTCTCATCATAAATGTGATTGCATTTTCTTTCCCAGCTAGAGCATCTGCCCTCAAAACATGTAATACTCCCTCATAATTGCATTTAGAATAATTCAAACCTTGTGCTCCCCTTTGCAGGTCCTTGAGTAGAAACAACATGGTTAATATTTGGCAGAAGTCATCCTAAGAGAGACAAGTGGTCTCTTTCCTGAACCCAGCAGAAAGGAACTTGGAACCAACAGCCTATAATTGTTTACCTACATTTGATCTGGATGAACTTCAAGGACTGTTTTTCATATTATTGGTTCCATGGATCATTGGCCACTGATGATCAGAATGTCACAGTAGGAAAGTGGTTTTCTCCATTTAGAAAAGATAGTTTTGTTACACTTACATCATTAGTAAATAGTTGAAAAATGGACACTGATGCTTTAAAAGTACTTTTGTAAATACCTTCTATCTTATCTGCAGCTATTTTTTTAAGTTAGAGAGAGAAAGGGGGGGTGCTAGCAGAGAAGGGGCAGGAAGAGAGGGAGAGAGAGAATCCCAAGCAGACTCCACGCTGTTAGGGAAGAGCCTTATGTAGGGCTCAATCTCACAAACCATGAGATCATGACCTGAGCCAAAATCGAGTTGGAAGCTTAACCAGCTGAGCCACTCAAGGCACCCCTCATCTCCATCTATTCTTATTGACAAACATTCCAAATAATTCATTGAGGGGAATAACACTACTTTTATCAAATAAATTCACCAGGTTGAGGCTTCTGGAAGTAGAGCATAGAGTTGCCATAGTCACTTTTTCCTTCTCGTTTTCTTCTAGCAAATTTGTGTATGACCACGGTAACTAACCCCCTGTTTTGGTGTCAAGTTCTCCATAAATTTTTCCTCAAAGATAGCATCTTCTTCTACCAAGCTAAGTAAAGTCTTAGCAGCAGTATATGGAAAAATAGTTTTTAATTAATTTTTTTCATTATGTTCTGTCCAGTTAGGAAAGAAACCAATTGTAGTTAACTTAAATCAATCAGATTATCCTCTCTCAACTCTCTGGAGCTAATGATGTGCTGTTAAACATATCAAAGCGTTGTTATATGTTCTGGATAAAGGAGCTAGAGCCATTTTAGATGCACAAGTAGAGTGGACCCAAATATGCAGTCTACTTTTTAATCCAAACATGTTGCTTCTATTATTGATGAAGAGTGAGGTGATCCAGATACTGGAATAAAGACTGGAGTCTTTATTTCTTCCATCACATTCGTTATTTTCCCAAAAACTTTGGTATGATCGCCACAGATTTTTTGCTAGCTAGGCAGTTTGAAATTAGTAATTCTGCATCCTACCTGTGACGATAATGCATGTGAGTTACAAAACTACAATATTTTTCAAGCAAAAACCAGAATCACCCCTTCTCTTCAAGTACAGCTCCTTTGCAAACATCTGCAATAAATATTTGGACTTCACTCTCACAAGAAGTAACAGTTTCTATATACTCTATTTGTATTCCTTCTATTCTTTAGTGCATTTCATTCTCTTTGACTTTTCATCTGACCATCAGGTTTGCTTGAGATTTCTCCAAAAATCTAGCTTATTTCTATGTTAAGTTTGGTAATTTTTTTTAAAAGATTTTCTTGTTAAGTAATCTCTACACCCAACGTGGGGCTTGACTTACAACCCTGAGATAAAGCGTAACGTGCTGTACTGATTGAGCCAGCAAGGCATACCTTGGTATCTTTTTAGAGATGCATTCATATATTTTACACTGAGCTCTGTCTTCTCCAATTTGCATCTAATCTCTTCATGATTTTTTAAAATTATCAACAAAAGGGAGTTTTTTAACAATCCACCACAGATTTAAACCAGATTGGTCAACATAGGAAACCTGGCACTAACATATTTCACCTATTTTGGCCACTCCATTTTCCTCCCACTTTTATAATACCAAAGACAATTATGCAGTAATAATTTTTCATAAGTTTTTTATAACTTTTCCTAAGTTTATTAAATTTCACAATTCAGGATTGAATTGTTCCATAATATTTGGGTACTCCCATGTGGCAAGACATACACAACTCTCAAAGTTCTCCAGCTGACCAAGAGCTGCCTACATCTCACTATAAATAGAGCATTTTACAGACATTCATGTTTTATCTTCAAAGTGTAACCCACAGAATCTAATATGCTTAAAGGGTCTATATTTTTAAACAATCTAATTCAGCAATTTCAAAGGACTCCACAATGGAACAGTTTGGGGAAATACAGGATCTTTCTCTGACAGACTAACAATAACACATTAAAGACTATGAAAAGTCACACAGTTCAGAGAAGAAAAGGAAAACTATTCTGCTTTGACCATAGACTCTTTTCTCCCTCATGAGAGGGGAAAAACTATTTTATTTTTGACTATAAAATGTCTTCTTCCTCATGGGTATTCTATTAACATATCAAAAATTGGTTTATCAAAAAACACAGCTGAAAGAATGCTGATTCCATCTGGAAATCAAAATCATTTTCAACATTATTCTCAATGGGGTGGTATCCCCCTAATGAAAGGGAATTTTTTTTTAATTTTGCAGCAATTTAAAAAATTTTAAATATTCTTGGAACTCCGTGGTGGCATTTTGGTTATTATAATTATAAGAATCAATGAGGTGCTGCTGATATTTAGTGGACAAGAAGCAAGTGAGCAAGAAGGAGCACAGCTCCGTAGAACAAAGAATTGTCCCATGACTTCCAAACTCCTGATATTATAAGGGAAAAACTTATTTGTAATTATGTGAGCCTAGAACCTAACTCCATATTTCATATAAACACAATGTGCTCTTGCATGCTATTGATATGTGCTTAAGTTTTAAGGAATGCAAAGTTTGGAACTTTTTCAAGAGCAGTTCACCATTTCAGAAAAATCACACTGCTGAAAGAAAAACCACTCATTTTCAACATCAATAAAATGTGCCCTTGTCAGTTTGCATACGTAGCGGTGTATTTACCAGTGGTTTTGTTACAAGTGCAAGAATCTGACTACTTCCTCAGAATTTCTGGTATAGTCAGGCCTAAGCATTTCTATATTGAAATACCTAATATTTTACTTTAAATCAGTTTTACTGCTTAATAGGACTTCAAACATTATACTGTCTTTTTAAATTAGATGTATAAATAGGTTGTTCTGCGTATAAATTTTATTTCAGGATAATAAAGTGGATGTTACAAAGAATTTTATTTTATTTTATTTTTTATTTTTTTATGTCTTTATTTTATTTTGAGAGACAGAGGCAGAGAGTGAGCAGGGAGGGGCAGAAAGAGAGGGAGACACAAAATCTGAAAGCAAACTCCAGGCTCTGAGCTGTCAGCACAGAACCCGACGCGGGGCTCGAACCCACGGACTGTGAGATCATGACCTGAGCCGAAGTCGGACGTTTAACGGACTGAGCCACCCAGGCACCCCCTAAAGAATTTTATTTTTTAAAGGATGGTGTTCAGTCTGATGAGATTGAGAAACACTGATCTGTAAGCTTTGGTTCTCACAAGATAAATCTGAATTCAGACAGTCTATGACTAACCAAAAACATTATAAAATTAAACCACAAATATGGTGTGATTAATATAAATATCAGAGGAGTGCTGGACTGACTCAGTCAGTAGAGAGTGTAACTCTTGATTTTGGGGTCATAAGTTCAAGCCCCACTCTGGGTATATAGATTACTTAAAAAAATAAAATTAAATATTCTTTTTTGAGAGTGTGTATGCATGAGCAAGGGAGGGGGAGAGGGAGAGGGAGAGAGAGAATCTTAAGCAGGCTCCACACCCAGCACAAAGCCCAATGCGGGGCTCAACCTCACCACCATATTCTACTCATGACCTGAGTAGAAATCAAGAGTTGGACACTTAACTAACTAGGCCACCCAGGCATCCCTGAAACAGTTTTTTAAAAAGATAAATATTGGGAAACACAGTATGCTAAGATATAATAATTTATTGTTGATAATAACAATTATTGTTAGCAACATAATAATTATGTTGCATAATCAACATAATTGTTGATATAGCAACATAATGTTGCTATAAACATTGGGGTGCATGTGTCTCTTCAAATCAGTATTTTTGCATCCTTTGGGTAAATACCTAGTAGTGCAATTGCTGGATCATAGGGTAGCTCTATTTTTCACTTTTTGAGGAACCTCCATACTGTTTTCCAGAGTGGCTGCATCAGTTTGCATCCCCACCAACATTATAGCAGCATTATCAACAATTGCCAAATTATGGAAAGAGCTACACACACACACACACACACACACACACATACACACAAAATGAAACATTACTCAGCCATCAAAAAGAATGAAATCTTGCCATTTGCAATGACATGGATGGAGCTAAAGAGCATTACTCTAAGCGAAATAAGTCAAAGACAAGTATCATATGATTTCACTCGTATTTGGAATTTAAGACATGAAACAGATGAACATAGAGGGGGAGAAAGAGGTAAACCAGAAAACAGACTCTTAACTATAGAGGACAAATTGAGGGTTGCTAGAGGGCAGGTGGGCAGGGGGATGGGTTAAATGGGATTAAGTAGGGCACTTGTTATGAGCACTGGGTGTTATATATAAGAGATGAATGACTAAATTCTACTCCTGAAACTAACATCACACTGTATATTAACTGGAATTTAATTAAAAACTTGAAACAAACAACAACAACAAAGAGATACAATAATTTGTCAGCAAGCTCTTACTATGTGCCCAGCGCTTCCTTACACTGATACACAAAGAGGTTTAACACAGCTCTGGCTGCCTTCATGGAACTTACAGGGAAGTAAAGGAGACAAAGTAACAGTCTTAACAAAGAACTAAATGCCAGTTATCTTCTAAACTTTTGTGAAACAAATGTTCATAATTAAACAATAGTCTTAGAAGACCAGGGTGGTCTCAGAATAGTCTCAGAATAAGATAAATTTTCTCTTGTACATTCTACAATTAACTGTACAGCTTTAGCAAGGTATGTTTACAAGACAAAAAGGAAGACCTGCCAATTTGCCAAGGGATGGGGGCAAAGGGGCAAAGTTAGATCCTGAGAGGGCCAGCAAGACAGATGCTGAAAATGGAGGATGAAAAGCCTTGAAAAGGCATAGGAGCCTGAACTTAACAGGAAAAAAAGGAAGCTCCTACAGACTCCCTCAGAGAGTAGTAAAGATTAATTACTTAGGGTAAGGCAGACAGTAAAATATAGGACAGACAGACTTACGGAGATAAAGATAGATGTAAACAATCTCAGAATTTTGGGAGGGGGAGTGTGAAGTACAAAGATGAGTCAAGTTGTAGATTAGATGAAACTGAGAAGATCAGTTTGAATAGACAGCCTTAAAAACCAACATAAAAGTAACAGCTCTCTCATCCCAGAATGAATGAGCTCGGAGAGAAAATGCACATGAAGATGGTTAGAGGAGGAAGATAGGGCAAGGGCTTGGGCAGCAGCCACTGGATGGAGGACCATAAAATCCACAAAGCAGCCAAAGAAGGTGAATATTACCTTACATACAAATGATAAAACAATGGAAAGCTTTACTCTTGCAGGTAAGTGGTAGAAATTATTTTTTTTAATTTAAGAAAAGACCACAGAGTCATGACAGTTTACAAATATGACATAAATTCCTAAACTTTTACACTGGTATCAAAGATTACATCCTGTAGATAAGTAACATATAAACTTTTCCATGATGGAGGCTTTTCTATAAGAAACACATATTACTTACAGAAAACGGATTCTGTCATATATATAGGTGAGTCAAAAGACCCATAGATGCTATTACAAACTTTCAGCAAACAACAGTAAGCAGAAATGAGCTATAAACTCAAAATCAATCATCACAAAAAGTTGCATCACCATAAGGATTACTGTGATTCAGTATAACAGGCAAAAAATATTGCCTAAAGGGCAGTCCAACTTAGAGTACAGGTTTAGTTACATGCAATAGTAGACTTTATAGCGGCAGAGAGATCTACAATCCTCATAAATTATCCTTTATTATCTATGTTCATTTTTAATCTGAAACTACTTAAACTTCTCAACCTTATGAACCTACCTCTAGATTGTTTTGGCAGCCAAATATCTATGGAAATTAATCAATATGCCATCGTGACTAAACATTTCCAAGATTAAATGTTGACTGCAATTGCAATTTATGAATGTCAAAAGTTCTATAAATAGGACAACCTATGTCCCAGTTTCCTTGGGACAGTCAATTCACCCCTGCCTTCAGGATCATTAGTAGCACCCTCTTTCATTCTTAAAGTATAGGCAGTAAATTACATGGAAACCCTATCAGTGAAACCAACTACCCAGGAAATTCTTATGAACTACACTTGTATTTTACTTCAGGTTTATTCCTAATTTATAAAAGCACCTAACATATTCTATGAACATCCATTATAACTGCTAATAACTTGTAGAGTCCCGCTTACTAGGTCAGGATATAGCCCTGAGATAGCTAGAGACTGCCTCCTAGTGACAGGCTGATTCTTGGATGTTCCTGACCCCACCTGTGTTTCAACGTTTTGTCAAGCCTGGTGATGTTCTCCTGTACCTACTTATCAGCTTCACCCCAACTCTTTCCATCCCATACTTTCTTCCTCTTGTCTTTATAAACTCTTGTGTGTCCTCCATTCAAACCAAGCTAATGAGAAATGTATACCCAATATGAAAGACCACTTTCCACACGTGGAAGTTTTTACTTTACACACACACACACACACACACACACACACAAAACAGGCTTTGTTTCCTCTAAAATCAGGAAGAAGACAAGAATGCCCATTTTTGCCACTTCTACTCAAGACACAATCCTAGAAGGTCTTGCCAGAGCAATTGAGCAAGAAAAATAAAAGGCATCCATATTGGAAAGGAAGAAATAGAACTATATCTACTGCAAATGACGTGATCTTTTATGTAGAAAACCCTCAATAATCCATCCAAAAAAACTGATAGAGTTAAGAATTAATTCAGCCAAGTTACAAGATACAAATCAACAGGCAAAAATCAGTTGTACTTCTACATGCTAGCTTTGAACAATCTAAAAAAAGAAGAAAACAACACCATTGATCAAAGTTTTGAAAAGAATAAAATAATCCTCACACCCATTAGGATGGCTACTTTCAAAAAAAAGAAAATAGCAAATGTTGGTAAGGTTGTAGAGAAACTGTAACTGTAGTGTATTGTTGGTGGGCATGCAAAATGGTGCAGCCATGATGGAAAGAGTACAGTGGTTCCTCAAAATATTAAAATAAAATTACCATATGATCAGGCAATTCCACTTCTGTGGAATATACCTACAAGAACTAAAAACAGGGTCTCAAACAGACATGTATTGTTATGGACTGAATGGTGTCCCTCCAAAAGTCCTATGTTGAAGTCATCCCCAGTTTACCTCTGAATGTGACTGTATTGGAGATAAGGCACTTAAAAAGGTCCTATGGTGGGTCCTACCCTAATATGACTAATGTCCTTTTAACAAGAGAAAGAGATACCAGGGATATGTATATACACACAAAAAGGCCATGTGAGGGAACAGAGAGGAGGCAGCACTCTGCAAATCAAGGAGAGGGGTCTCGGGAGAAATCAACGCTGGTTATATCTTGATCTAAGACTACTAGCCTCTAGAACTGTGAGAAAATAAATTATATGAGATACTTAGAGTACTCGTATTCAGAGGCCAAATGTAGGCCTGGGCTGAGGAAAAGGAAAATGTGGAGTTGCTTAACGGGTATATAGTTTTAGGGGCACATGGCTGGCTCAGTTGGTAAAGCATGCAACTCTTGATCTCCATGTCATGAGTTCGAACCCCACATTGGGCATGGAGTTTACTTAAAAAAATAAAAATAAAATTTTCTCTTAAAAAAAGGTATAAATTTTTAGTTTTGCCAGATTAAAAAAGTTGCAGATTGCACAACAATGTGAATGTGCTTATCACTATTGAACTGTACACTTAAAAATGGGTAAGGTGGTTAATTTTATATGTATTTACAATAATTAAATTAAAAAACTACTTAGAGGGGGCGCTTCAGTCGGTTAAGTGTCTGACTTCAGCTCAGGTCACAATCTCATGGTTCTTGGGTTCGAGCCACACGTCAGGCTCTGTGCTGACAGCTCAGAGTCTGGAGCCTGCCTCAAATTCTGTGTCTCCCTCTCTCTCTGCAGCTCCCCCTCTCACTCTCTCTCTCTCTCTCTCTCTCAAAAACAAACAAATATTAAGCAATTAGAAAAATACTTAGCAATTAATTTAGCCAAGGAGGCCTAAGACTTGCATGCTGAAAGTTACAAAACATTGCCAAAAACAGGAACACAAGAAATAAGAAGACACTAATAAACACAAAGAAATTCATGTTCATAGATTAGAAGACTTAATATTGTTAAGATGATAGTACTTCCCAAATAATATACAGATTCAGTGCAAAATCCCAACAGTATTTGTAGTGGAAATGAAAACCCATCCTAAAGTTCTTATGAAACTTCAAGGGACCCGGAATAGTCAAAACAATCTTGGAAAAGAACAAAATTGCAGGACTCACATCTACAATTTCAAAACTTACTAAAAACTACAATTATCAAAAAAGTATGGGGGTACCTAGGTGGCTCAGTTGGTTAAGTAGCCAACTCTTGATTTTGGCTCAGGTCATGATCTCCCAGTTCATGAGATCGAGCTCCATGTCAGGCTCTGTGCTGAGCATGGAGCCTGCTTGGGATTCTCTCTCTCCCTCTCTCTGCCCCTCCCCTGCTCACATACATACGCTCACTTGCTCTTTTGAAATAAACATTAAAAAGAAAAAAAGAGTATGGAGGTGCCCAGGTGGCTTAGTCAGTTAAGCATCCAACTCTTGACCTCAGCTCAGATCTTGATCTCAGGGTCATGAGTTCAAGCCCCACATTGGGCTCTGCACTGGGCATGAAGCCAACTTCTTAAAAAATTATTTTACTGACATAAATATGTCAGTAAAATTTATGGTACTGACATAAAGACAAATAGACCAGTGGAATAGAATAGGGAGCCCAGCAATGAACCCTCACATACACGGTCAAATTATTTTCAACAAGGGTGTCAAGAACATAAAATAGGGAAGGTATAGTCTTTTTTTTTTAAGTTTATTTATATTTTGAGAGACAAGAAAGCATGTGCAGGCATGCACACATGAGCAGGGGAGGGGCAGAGAGAAAGGAAGAGAGAGAATCCCAAGCAGTGTCCACATTGTCAGCACAGAGTCCAAATGGAGGCTTGAACTCACAAACTGTGAGATCATACCAGAGCCAAGATCAAGAGTCGGATGCTCAAGCGACTAAGCCACCCAGGCGCGTCAGGTACAGTCTTTTCAATTAACACTGTTGGGAAAACTGGGAATCTACATGTAAAAGATGAAGTTAGGCACTTACTTAACTTGCCTCTTAACTGAAAATGGATCAAAGAACTAAATTTAAGACATAAAACCATAAAACTGATAGAAAAATAAAATAGGGAGAAAGTTTCATGACACGGGATCTGGCAAAGATTCCTTAGATAAGACACCAAAAGTACAGGCAACAGTGGTGCCTGGGTGGCTCAGTCAGTTGAGCGTCCGACTTTGGCTCAGGTCATAATCTCGCGGCTCAGGTCATAATCTCATTGTTCGTGGATTCAACCTCCGCCTCGGGTTCTGTGCTGACAGCTCAGAGCCTGGAGCCTGTTTCAGATTCTGTGTCTCCCTCTCTGTCTGTCCCTCTCCCACTCATGCTCTGTCTCGCTCCTTGTCTCAAAAATAAACTATAAAAAAAATTTTTTTAAAAGAAAACAAAAGTATAGGCAACAGAAGTAAAATTAAATAGAGTACATCAAAATTTATGATTTTGTTTCCCAAAGGACACTATCAACAAAGTGAAAAGGCAACCCATGAAACGGGAAAAAGTATTTGCAAATCATTTAGAAGAGCTTACTATCTAGAATATATCAAAAACTCCTCTAACTCCATAAATTAAAAAAAAAACCAACCTCATTAAAAAATGGGCAAATGACTTGGACATTTCTCAAGAGAAAATATACAAATGGCCAATAAGCACATGAATATGTGCAAGATCACTAATCATTAGGAAAATACAAATCAAAACCACAATGAGGTACCACTTCACACACATTAGAATGGCCATTATATTAAAAAAAAAAAAGGAAAATAAGTGTCAGCAAGGTTATGTAGAAATTGGAACACCTGTGCATTACTAGTGGGAATGTAAAATGGTACAGCCACTATAGAAAACAGTATGGTGGTTCCTCAAAAAATTACAAATTACATGATACAGCAATTCCACATATATATATACCCAAAAGAATTGAAAGCGAGGTCTTAAACAGATATTTGTATATTATATGCACATAGCATTATTCACAATAGCCAAAAGGTGGAAACAATCCAGGTGTCCATCAACAGATAAAGAGATAAACAAAAAATGATATACACATACTATGGAATATTCATCCCTAAAAAGGAAGGAAATTTTGGCACATGCTACACTAGATGAACCTTAAAGACATTATGCTAAGTGAAATAAGCCAGACACAAAAGGACAAATAATGTATGCTTCCCTTTACATGAGATATGTAAAATAGGCAAATTCATAGGGACAGAAGGTAGATCAAAGGTTACCAGACTGAGGGGAGGAGAAAATGGAAGTTATTGCTTAATGTGACAGAGTTTCTATCTGGAGTAAAGACAAAATTTTGGAAATAGACTGCCGTAATGATTACATACCATTGTGGACGTAATTAATGCCATTAATTAATTGCATACCACTGTGGACCTAACTGAATTCTACACTTAAAAATGGTTACACTGGCAAACTTGTGGCACAGGTATTTCACCACAATAAAAAAAAAATACAAGCTTGAAATTGGGCTTAATTGGATTAGTATAATGAAATCCAAATGATCTGAATTTATTTATACAGTCATTCACTGACATTTTATATAGCACATATTATGTGCCAGGCACTTGGCTAGATTCTAGGGATAAAGTGATAAACAGGCACTTATGATTATGTGTTAATAACATTAATAGCTAACATTTTGGGGGTACTCCTACATGCTCCCAACAAACTAACTGCTATTATTATCCTCGTGTTACTAATGAACACACTGAAGCTTAGAAAGAATAGCTTGCAAAATATCACACTGCTGGACTCTATACGCTCAACCATTATTCTGCTAGGAAGAATATTTGCTACAATGAGAGGACATAAACAAGGCAATTAAGTTAGTCACTCAGGGTTTTAGGTATGTCTAAGTAAAGACTTGAAAGTTGAGTAGAAATTTGTCAAGGGAGGGCATGTTAAAAAAATTTCTAACAGCATGAGTAAAAAGACTAGAAGAAAAAGCAGAGTTCATTCTGGAAACTTCAAGCAGCTTAGGGAAGGTGGAGCTTAAAGTGTCAAAAGTAAATTGCCAAAGATGAAACGAAGTAGGACCCAGAACAGAGAGGTTTTTCTTATAAATCACTATAAAGTTTAGTGGTTTAAAACAACAATCATTTTGTTATCTCTAATCACTCCAAGAATTAACTGGGCTCAATTGGGCAGTTCTCTAGTTTATTTGAGGTCACCAGGGGCTGAAACCATCTAGGAGTTTTCCGGGTACAGAACATGTACAATGGCTCTCCCATAGGTCGGGCATCTTGGAAGGAACATCCAGAAGTCTGGATTCAGCTGGGATGTCCAAGCCTTTCTCTCCACAGAGTCCTCCCACAGTAGTTGGACTTACAAGGAACTTTGGTTACATAAGTTGAAGCTTTCAGGCATTTTTGAGCCTAAAGCCTGGACCTGGCATAATGTCACCTTTGCCATGTTCCATTACTTAAAGTAAGTAACAAGATCAGCTCAGCTTCAGTATGAGAGGGGACTAAACAAGGGTCTGAATCCCAGGAGATGTGGTTCACTGGGTGCCATCTTTGGAAACCAGCTACCACAGATTTTATGGATAGGTGCAAGATTGGAGAAAGAGCAACATCAATTAGAATGTCATTAAAATAAACTAGTTGAGAGACTGTAATGGAATTTTGTATTTATATTTGGGATATAGATAAATAGAATTAAGACCAATTAAGTGATGAAATGGACCAAACTAGGTGAGTAACTGACACTAAGTGTTGAGGAGGGACCACAGGGGTTAGAATGCAGATGACTGGTTTCCTTGTTAAGCTCCTGGATTAATTGACTTGTTATTCACTGATATAAAGAATAGAGTAAAAAAAATAAATTTGATAGTAAAGGTACTATGGTATGTCCAGACAGAAACTGAATCTAGAGCTTAGGGCTGAAGATGCAAATTTAGAACTGAAAACATGTGAGTAGATGAATTATTCAGGGTGAGTTTGTTAAGTAACAAGACAGACCACGGTGGAGTCTTGAGGAACAACATTTAATATAGCAGAAAACATGGAGTCACAAAGAAGTCTAAGAAGAAGGGTCATCAGAATAAAAACCAGATTAGAATACCACAAAAGAAAAAAGTATTTCATAAAAGAGAAAATGACTACTAGTATCAAATGCTATCGAGAGATTAACTATGATTAAGACTGAAAATTGTGCCTTGGATCACAAACAAGTAAGTTGCTAGTGACTTTGGCAAAAGCAGTCATAGGAGTGGAAACTTTGCTACAGTGAATTAAAAAGTGAACACATGGGGAGAATGCAGAAACAACAAACGGACAAATTTTCAAGCTTAACTGTTAGAGGAAGACCTAGTAGTAGATATAGGACAAGTGATCAAGATAGGTTTGTTTTTTAAGACTTCATTGTTCAGTAATTTCTGCACCCAACTTGAGGCTCGAACTTACAACCCCAAGATCAAGAGTCACACCATCTACTGACTGAGACAGTCTGATTCCCCAAGAGAGGGTTTTTTTAAGATGGCAGAAGTTAGAGCATGTGTAAGTATTGTTGATATGAAGCTAACAGAGAAGGAGAAAAAAACTGAAGATGCCAAAAGAAAGGCCTCTGAAGAACAGAAGGGGTAAGATGCAGAACACAGACAGAGAATACCCTCATACTAAAGAGAACTACCATGCCTAGCAGTGGACAGGAGTTAAAGAACACTGTGAGAGCAGGTTAAACTGTAGGTGTGGTGCATACATACATACATGTATACATACATTGAGAGTATCTATTCACATGGTCTCTAACTTACAATTTTTTGACTTCACAATGGTGCAAAAGTGATACACACTCAGTATAAACCATACTTTGAATTTTGAATTTTGATCTTTACCCTGGCTCGCAAGTACAATACTCTCTCATGATACTGGGCAGTCGGCTGTAGTTCCCAGTCAGTCACCACAAAAGTCAACAACCAATACCTCTACAACCCTTCTGTATCCATACACTTTCAGTATAGTATTCAATAAATTACAGTAGATGGCTTTCAGTCAACACGGCGGAAAACAGGGATACCAGAATTTCCCTCACCCCTCAAATACAGCCAAATTGAGGTCAGAACACTTGGAATTCCAGGAATCCAGGCTACAGCATGACAGACACATCTGTGGGGGCATTCAAAGACAGCTTGGCGGGACAGAGGTGCATGTTTGCAAACTGGGAAAGATAAGATGGGTGACTAGGTAGACTCAGAAGAGAGAGAGAAGCTGTGGAAGTCTGAAATTGTATTTGGATAAGAGAAAAACCTTTCCAGACCATGGTCCAGAAAATGAAGAATATGAAAAAATCCAGTTCTACTTTGCATACAGCTTTAGGAGTGAAGATAGAGATTTCAGTGTTGCGTGACTATCTCTGGACCAAAGCCACTGCCAGTGTGCCTGTGCTGCTGCCGGTACATGGGCCTGGCAGGGAGGAGAGCCAACCCCAGACTTGGTCACACTCTGGGGTGGAGTGGGGGAGACTGCAAGAAAGCTATCCTCTCCATCGAATACTGTGAGAAGAAGGTTTACTGACTCTCCAAGAACAAAAGACCTTGCAGGAGCCAGCCAGAGACCCTTTGTTGGCTGGATGGAGTGGTACTACTCTAGGCAGCATAGAGCAGGATCCTTTAAGGCACTGGGTTTTGAATCCCGGTCGAACTCGGGGGAAGCACAGGAGACTGCGCAGCAGGGAAACTGCCCTGCCCAGCTGCTCCAGGAGGGCTGCCTGAACAGCACGGTTTGGCATACCTGTCCGAGGAAGAGAGAGATTGGGGTGTCGCCATTTTCCTCCCCATCTTCAACACGGTAGGGCTTCAGAGAACAGGATAGTGGCCCCCAGGTGAGGTGGGATCCCTTACACCAAACCCACCCCTCCGTGCCTAGTAACTGCTTATCCACTGGAGAATGACAATCACGGAGCCAGTCGGCCCCTCCTCCAGACCAGCACAGCCACCTTGTCCAAGGAACCAACAGACAACTGTCCTATGGTTTTCTATGTTAGTCAAGGTTTGTTGTTGATGTTTTTGTTGTTTCTTTTTTCATTCTTTTCCTTCTTTCTCTTCTCTTTTCCCTGCCTTATCTTTCTACTCTATTTTTTCTCTCCCTCTGCCCCCATGGTTGGAATAAGCCATATACTTTCTGATTTGGTTTTTGGTCAATCCTCATTTTACATTTTTCTTTCTTTTCTTTCTTTGTTTTTACTCTGTTCTGATTGCTTGTTTAATCAGACATTTTTACCCTATTCTTTTTACACTTTTTCTGTATCTCCTTCTTATTTATCTTTCCCTCTCTCTTTCTGGATTAAACCCTATAGTTTCTTTGATTCTCTGACTGGTCTTTCTATTCACCACTATCATTCCCCTCTTAGTTTGGGATAAGGTTTCTTTCCTCCCCCTCTTTCTCCTCTTTTCCAGGGTTACTTTGATGAACAAACGAAAGCATACCTGGTGGACGATCCAATCCACCACTACAAGTAGTGAGATAAAGCAACCAAGACATAACAACACAGTGCATGTAACACACCCCAAAAACACTTCCTGAAGTTTCAGGCCCTGGACAGTGTATGACCCCTTTATAATATAGTAGTATTTGCAGGTGCAGGACAAATAACAAGATATTAAAACACATAAAGGACAGAAAACTTGCCAAAATGACAAAACGGAAGAATCTACCCAAAAGGAATTCTAGGAAGGAATAATAGCCAGAGGATTTCATAAAACAGTTATAAACAATATCTCTGATCAAGAATTTAGAATAATAGTCATAAGACTAATAGCTCAGCTTAAAAAAAGCATACAAGACAGCAAAGAATCTACTGTTGCAGAGATCAAGGAACTAAGAAATAGTCACGATGAATTCAGAAATGCTATAAATGAGATGCAAAATAAACTAGATGCAGTGACAGCGAGGATGGAAGAACCAGAGGAGAGAATAGATGAAACAGAAGATAAAATTATGGAAAATGATGAAGCTGAGAAAAGGAGAGAAAGGAAACTACTATACCATGAGGGGATAATTAGAAAACTCCGTGATTTCAATGAAACAAAATAATATCCATATCATAGGAGTTCCAGAAGAAGAAGAGAAAGAGAAAGGGAAAGAAAGTTTATTTGAACAAATTATAGCTGAGAACATCCCTAATCTGGGAAAGAAAATAGGCATCTAAGTCCAGGAGGCACAGAGAACTCCCTTCAGAATCAACAAAAACAGGTCAACACCATGACCTATTATAGTGAAACTGGTGAAATACAAAGATAAAAAGCTGAAAGCAGCTAGGGCCTTAACCTACAAGGGTAGACATATAAAGGTAGTAGCAGTCCGCTGAAACATGGCAGGCCACAAGGGAGTAGCAGGAAATATTCAATGCGCTGAATAGGAAATACATGCAGCCAAGAATCCTGTATCCAGTGAGGCTGTCATTAGAACAGAAGGAGAGATAAAGGCTTTCCCAGACAAACAAAAATTAAAGGAGTTCATGACCACTAAACCAGCCTTGCACGAGATCCTAAGGGAGACTCTGTGAGTGGTAAGCAGCAAAGACTACAAAGGACCAGAGGTATCACCACAAACATGAACCCTACAGATAACACACTGACACTAAATCCCTATCTTTCAATAATCATTCTGAATATAAATGGACTAAATGCCCCAATCAAAAGACAAAGGGAATCATTATGGATAAAAAAAAAAAAAAAAAAAACAAGATCCATTTATATGCTGCCTACAGGAGACTCGTTTTAGACCTGAGGACACCTGCAGATTGAAAGTGAGGGGATGGAGAACCATCTATCATGCTACTGGAAGTCAAAAGAAAGCTGGAGTAAGCCATACTTATTAAGCCACACTTGTATCAGACAAACTAGATTTTAAAACAAAGGCTGTAACAATAGATGAAGAAGGGCATTATATCATATTAAGGGGTCTATCCATCAAGAAGAGCTAACAATTGTAAATGGTTATGCCCCCAATGTGGACCAACCCAAATATATGAATCAATTAATCACAAACATAAATAAGTATATAGAAAACAATACCATGATTGTAGGGAACTTTAATAAATTACAGGAAGTATTCAGAGTGTTGTTATTAGAAGATTTTGGCCAACTGTAGGCTAATGGAAGTGTTTTAAGAACATTTAAGGTAGACCAGGCTAAGCTATAATGTTCAGTAGGTTAGGTGTATTAAATGCATTTTGACTCATAACAATTTTCAACTCACAATGGGTTTACTGGGACATAACCCCAAGGAAGAACTATAGTTCATAATTAAGGGCATTCTCTTCTGACACCTTCTATAGCATTTTCTCAGTGAAATAGGATGTAGGGTCATCTGCTGAGAACATGGATAGGAGGTTTGAGAAGAATGAAAAGTTTTAAATAGCCACTAACAAAACTGAAGTATTAGAAAACATAAATATTGCTAGAAAGCCTGAGAACCAAAGGCCAGATTGGTAACCAAGACTCTATACTATTAACAGTTGTCTCAAGTCTGTGGTTTTCTCTTAATGTTATCAGTAATCAGGTACATAAAATTATATGGATTCAGGGAAGAAGTTGTGTTGAAGAACCATGGTAGATGGATAACAAGAAAATTACAAATTTTAACAAGAGATCTATTGATACTTTTTAGACTATTCTCTTTTATTCAATAAACAGACTCACAATACCATTAACTTGGTATTTTGCCAAAAGAATATATACTGCAATACTTTAGGTACTACTGAGAGGTACTGCACAGTATGGATGTGGTCCCCCTTTATTATTTTTAAAGGGACTTTTTATTTTTTTAAGTGTTTATTTTGAGAGATAGTGAGCAAGTGAACATGAGCAGGTGAGGAGGAGAGAGAGGGGGAGAGAATCCCAAGAAGGCTCTGCACTGTCAGCGCAGAGCCTGACATGCGGCTCAATACCACAACTATGAGATCATGACCTGAGCCAAAATCAAAAGTTGAATGTTTAACTGACTAAGCCACCCAGGTGCCCCCAAAAGGGTCCCGTAAGTGGTACCTGGGTGGCTCAATCAATTAAGCGTCTAATTCTTGGTTTCATCTTGGGTCGTGATCTCACAGTTTTGTGGGTTTGAGCCCTGCATCAGGCTCCATGCTGACAGTGCAGAGCCTGCTTGGGATTCTCTCCCTCTCTGTTCCTCCCAACTCATACCCTTTTAAAAAAAATTTAAAGGGCCCCCATTAGACAGGGAGCAGGGAACTATATCAGCAACCCAAGGATCAATACTTCTATTCACAACTGTATAAAAGAAAAGTAAGAGTCACATATACAATTTAAAATTGTCTAGTATCTGGGCACCTTGGTAGCTCTGCTGGTTGAGTATCCGGTCCTTGATTTTGGCTCAAGTCATGATCTCATTGTTCATGAGTTCAACCTCTGCATCGGGCTCTGGGCTGACAGTGTGAAGCCTGCTTGGGATTCTTTCTTTCCCTTGCTCTCTGCCCCTCCCCTCCTCACTCGCTCTCATTTCCTCTCTCAAAATAAATAAACATTTAAAATGATGTCTAGTATCTACATTAGAAAAATAAAAAACAGGTGAAATATTTTTAATATATTTCAACATAATACATACAAACTATTGGAATAAGTAACTAATAAAAACTTACTAAGGAGACATTTTACTTTTTTATACTAAGTCTTTGAAATCCAGAGTGAATTTTATACTTAGATTGCATTTTCATTCAGACTAGCAATATTTCAGAAGTTCAAAAGCCACACATAACTAGTGGCCACAGTACTGGGCAGTGTTGCTCTAGTTATTATGATTGTATAATATCTAAAATTATTATATCTTGAATTAACAAAGCCACTGCAATTCTTCCTTATATTTATTAATAATATCATTTATAATATATGCTTACATAGCATATTTCATTTATGAATGTTCAGTTATTCCAAGACTCTAAGAGTCCAGAAAATGTATCGCAATCAGATCATCCAAGATGGAGCTTTGGTCCCTGACCAAGTTCATGCTGGCCTCTTGTCTGGAAACCATCAGTTATCTACACAGCCACAGGCTAATACTGACTACCTCAGCTAGTCATGTGTGCAGGTGGAACAGACTGAGGGGGTCAGCTTTCTTTACTAAGACAGTTACTACTCATCCATCTACCTATGACCCAGCTTCCAAAAGTCTATTGACATCTTCTCTCATGTTGTCTTCGTCCTTATGGAGTTTGTGCCTTTCTTTATTCCCTTTCACTTTACTATGTTTTTAAGAGAGAGTGAAAATAAAACACCTATTCAACTGACCATGTTTATCTAGAAATTGCTCTTATGATTAGGTGCTGGACTATTTCAAAATCTATAAATTTATCATCAGAAGATAACTTATCTATAGATACAAACTTTTTCAAGATCTTTAAAGATTTACTTCAGACACTTGTGGGGAAGAGCACTGGGTGTTATATGGAAACCAACTTGACAATAAACTATAAAGTTAAAAAAAAAGATTTACTCCAATTAGAAATTCAGATATAAACAATATATGATATTTTAATGAAAAGTCAATTTGCTCTTAAAATTTCTCTAAGAATATTTTGTATTTAGAGTACTCCTATGCATAAAATGAATCAGTTATGTTAACATGAAAAGAAAGGTAATAATCATCTTGAACACTAACTCTGCTTCCTCCAGATGAACTGTAAAAAACCATCTCCCCATAATTCAATTGTGTTGTATGTTTGCTGTATGAACTTTAAGTAAATATTTGGACTCCAGTCTCCAGAGGTTTTAGTTTTTATGGGAATCTGCAGCATTGGCACATTTAACAACTGTTAACCTGTCACTGTTCCGATTAAACCTACGGGGAATTCGGATTTACCAGTACCTTCCAGAGTAAAAGTTAGCAAGTGTTGTCAAAACAGATAGAATTCATGATATTATAAAACTTGTAATAGAATAGACCATGCTCATTAACGTGTTCCCTGAAAGACACAAATTTCTTCAGCAGTATTGTGAATTTCTTAGTTTTTTAAAACTAATTTAACTTTGTATTGTTTGATATGTAAGTCACCCTTTTAAAAAATGAGAACATCAATTTTATTTGTTGTTTTAAAATTATTTTTTTCCCTTCAGTTTGCACTGGACCAGAGCAGCATGGTTCTAATCTTTTTCAACTAGAACCCATTCACATAAAACAGCCCATTGTACTCTTTCATCAACACTTTTTCCTGCTTATGACTTTTAAGTCAATGAATACATTTTTATTCTCTTTTTTAAAGTTAACACAATTCTTCAAGTATTTTTTTTCTTCAAGTATTTACTATTTTGTACCAGGCATTGCTAGATTCTAAGAATAAGGAGGTTAATAAAACATATTCTCTGTCTTCAAAAACTTCATAGTCTGGCATGGGAGATCAATAAATATAAAGTATTCTAATAAGTACTGCATTAAAGTCATGAACAAAGTGCTATGGGAAACCCAGAGGAAAGAAGGATTAATTCTTTCTGGAAAGAGTTAATCATTTCTGGAAATGATGGTGAAAGGAATTGGATTTTCTCAGTGAAAAGAGATAGAAGAAAGACTATTCCAAGCAGAAGGAAAAACATGAAAAAGGCACAAGGACACAGCTCCTCTGGGAAACAAGAAGAAGCCTCGTGTGGCTAAAACATGAGATTCCTGCAGAGTATAAGTAGGAGCTATGTGAAGGAATTTGAATTTTTTCTTATAATGAAGGCAACAAAAAACCATAAAAGGAGGAAAGAGATGGGATTTGTGTCTTAGAAAACTCTGTGGCTGTGTAGGTAAATGACTAGAAAAGGGGAAGAGGCGGCAGGCGGGAAAACCAATTAGAACGCTATTGTACCAGACTAGGTGGAACTTTCTGCAATAATTGTGGAACTGGAAAGAAGGGAATGAATGGATTTGATATGCATTTCAGAAGTAGAATCACTTGGACAGGATAGCTATTTGGATGGAGAAGGTAAAAGAAAGAAGAGTCAAAGATTTCACCATGTACTTTGGCTTATATGATGATTTAATCTAAACAGAAAACAACAAAGTTTTAAAAAATAAGCTCTACACTGAGATATTAGCAAGTATTTGCAAGACATTCAAGTGGAGAGATCCAGGAGGCAGTTGGAAATAAGGGTCTCAGCTAAAAAATATAGTCAATACCAAAAATATAGATTTTTGGAATTATCAACATAAAAATGACATTTGCAGTCATATGAGCAGATAAAGTTTCAAGAAAAGGAAATGCTGCCAAATTATGCACATTACAAAAAAAGTCAGATGATTAATATGTAAGGCAAAACTTAAAAGAAATCTTTTAAAAGAAAATATGGAGAAATATTTTCACGATCATGAAGTGAGAACGAATTTCCTAAACAAGACACCCAAAAAGCACCAATCATAAAAGATCAACAAATTCAGCTACTTTAAAACACCCTAAGAAAGAGTCAAAGGACAATGCACAAAGTGAGAAATTTATCTGCAACACATATAGCTGAAAAAGGCCTAGTATGCAGAATATGTAAAGAGCTCTTACAAATCAGAAAAAAGGTAGACAATCTAATAGAAAAAAAGAAAAATAGAAGAACAGGCACTTCACCAAAAAAGATACCCAAATAAACAGAAGGGGCTCAATTTCACCAGTAATCAAGAAAATACAAATTAAAACCACAATGAGACATTACATATCCAATATATTGACAAAATTTTTAAAATTCTAAAAATAAGAAGCTTTGGCAAAGATATGGAGCAACTGGAATTCTCATATACTATTTGGGAATATAAATTAACACAACCAATTTGGAAACCTGTGCCAATATCTAGTCAAGTTGAAAATATGCATTCCCCACGGCTCATAAATTTCACTCCTAGGATATACTCTAGAGATTTGCATCTTTATGTGCATCAGGATACACATATAAGAATGTTCAGAGCAGCACCACTGTAATTATCCCAAACTAGAAACACGACAAATGTCTTTCAACAACAGAACAATTAATTGTGGTATATTCACACAATGGAATACTATACAACATACAAACAGAAGCTACTGATACACACAATAACATGAATAAATCCTGTAATTTTACGTGGAATAAAATTATAAAAATAATGCAATATAATTCTCTTCATAAATAATATAATAACATTCAAATAAGCAAAACAAATCCATGTTGTTTAGGAATGCATATACAGTGATTGAGAAATGCAAGAAAACAGTTACTATAAATAATAGGACAGTTGTTACTTCGCCGGAGACCAAAATCATTGTTATGGGCAAGAGATATTCTCAGGGAATTCTGCAGTCCCAGTAACGTTCTATTCTTTTGACCTCGCTGGTGATGATTACGTGATGTTAAGCTGATAACCATTTGGTTAAATGTACATATAAATTTTATGCACTTTTAAATATATAACTAAAAATTTTAATGAACTAAATTTTGAAATGGTCTTATATTTAACAAGAGATGCAATAATAATGAGAGAAGTAACCAGAAAGGTCCTGATTCTAAGGACGATTAAAAGAGATTAAGAAAACATGCTATTGAATTCATTCAGAAGTAACTCTGAATACCACAAAAAGACAATTCTGTATCTAAGATGAATTACATTTAGATCTGTTTCAAGGCTGATGACTGGATTTCATTCTTTCATTTGAGACCTACCTTCTGTCTGGCACTGTGCCAAGGACTTCCAGTACGAAAACTTAGTTCTACCTCTTAGACTTTTCTCAGTGCTGGGACCCCCATTGACTTCTAATCTCTCTTGGGATAAAAGATTTAGCTATTTTATTGATTGGAATACAATGAGGCAGGGAGAATCTCAGTTCCAAATGTACAAATAAAAAGGCATGCAGAATTATCGGGTGCTAATCTGAGGATATGATAAAGTTTATGCCTCAAAGGAGGAAATACAGGGAGAATACGGATGCTAGATGTTTTCTCTTCCCAACATTAAGGATCATGAACAAACAACCTTTATTTTTTACATCAGGCAAGAGAAGGACTGAAGAGATCAACAGCAGGAATACAAGCATAAGGTCAGGGTTTTTAAAAACAGAAACAATAAAGATACAACTTAAACAAGACTTCTGCTTTTTGCTTTTCAGTAAAGGAAACCTGTATCTATGAAGTGATGTGATCTCTATTACCCAACTTGCTAACCCATTTTTAAATTTCCAGACTTGGCTCTGAAAAAATAAAATATACCCTAAGATGAAAGTATTTGCTATCAGTGAGATTTAAAAAATTAAGCTACAAACTTCAAAACTTGAAAAGTTCCCAAGGTAGCATAATTAGAATATTAAGATTCCAAATATCTGTTTACAAATTATTAAGCCTCATACACAGAGCCATTAATCTAATCTCAACCCTTTGTCTGATTTACACAGTTTTCTCTGGGTTACAACTCCTATAATATAGCAAACCAATATTCTAAGGAGCAAAAAAGATTTAATCAAGAACAAACAACACTCATAAACATCAACCAACCAGTAAAGAATTTTAAAATTACTTAGAAGTGAACACTTGGTAAGGAATTAAAATTAGTAAGAAATTAAAAGGAAGATAGAAAGACCTCGTATCAAACTAGTACTCTGATTTAATGCTCTATTAAAATCTTTTCGAACACTCAAAGATTGAAGCCCAGAAACATAAAGGTAATAATATCCCAGGAAATAATTCTCAGTTACCAAAGCTCAAATTTTATAAGTCAAATTTAGATAAAGCATGTTTTGTTGATAACCTGGTAATTGGATTGTCAAATGATACGGTGGGGTTTTTTTAATTAATGTTTGCTAATATGCTGAAAGTTTTAGGTAGATTTTATAGCAAAAGAACATGGGATCTGAAGGTGGAGTACCAAGACCTGCCACCTACCAACTATGTAACCTTGAGTAAATAATCAAACTACTCTGAGCCTCACACCAACCAACCTTACCAGACTTGAGAGCAGATAAAGAAAATATATGCAAATGATACTATAGGAGCTCCAAAAGTATGGAGTCAGTTTCCTTAACATACTACTAAAACTACTTTCAGCAAACTAATACATATTTTTATTCACGTTTTATTATGGAAAAAATTTAAATATACAAAGTCTAGTAAAATGAAGTTACATGTATTCTCACTTAGCTTCAACAATTTTCGATTCATGGCTAACCTGGTTTTATCTATATTCTACTCATTCCTTCTCTTCCTCTATTATTTTGAGGCAAGTCCCAGACATCATATCATTAACATCCTAAGAGCTAAAATCCAGTGGCTTCTTCTCAGTGGATATACAGGTATATGAAGTCCAACAGAGAGGTCTGAGCTAGAAATATGAATATGAGGGTCACCAGTAATGAAATCAAGAGTTGAAGCTGTAGCCTTGCATAGACGTCAAATATCCATGCTTAGGAAACAAAACGACAGATTTTTTTTAGATGCTCCTTTGATAAAAATACAGACATAAAGCATAATTCTTCCATCAAAAAAGAAACTACAGATTTTCAAAAGCCTATAAAACTTCTATATCCTATGACTGTTATTGTTTGTCTGCCTTAAAAAGGCGTCCCTATATATTAATACTCACTATTCTAAAGGATTTAACAAAAATCCCTAAAACATAGACATAATTTATGTAACAAATTTACACACTGATATTGTAACCAACCCCAAATCTACTTTTCAAAGTATTTAAAAACATGTTGCTCCATGTAAATTTTCTGTTCCCTTTGAAGTTTATATATGTTTTATATTTTCTTTTCTAGGTATACTTCACAATAATTTTTAAGTAAACTTTAAAAAGAAAACTTGATTCCTACATTTAAGTAACTATGACAGACGATGGTGTATCTCATAAGTGTTCAGAGCTTTCAACATACATAAGAATATTTGCATACTAAAAATATTTTATAAGATCTTTAGACACCAACTTGTTGAATCAGAGGCCATTTATTCCTACATTTTCATTAATTTAATGCCAACTATCAAAATTAGTTATTACTTATATTTCACTTCAATCCTGAAAAAAAATGTGACTTGAGCTTCTTATATCCTAATTTTACAATCCACGTTAAAAGAATTTGTAAAATTTTCTCAAACAGTTTCAGAAGCTGTTCAATAAAGATTAACCTTTGAAATATGAAGTATTTATGACCTTTGGAACGAAATGGAACTCTGTGTCCACCAAGTAAATTACCAAAAGAGGATAGGCGGTGTAAAATTTTTAGAAACACAATAGGTTGTCAATGGTTAAATTATGATGACTCACCACTGATTAAATAGAGTAAGTCCTCTTTGATTAGAAAGAACTCCAAAATATTTTAAAGCATGTCCTCATGTCTGAACTAATAGTCCTAGAAACCTGAATGTAAAATTTCATAAAGAGGAATATACATTTTAGTTGTGAGCACACCGTACACTTCTGTGCTTTATTTTTTCCTAAGAAAAAATCAGATATATTAAAAGCAGTTTCAACTTCGTCTATAGTATGTAACTGCCATCTCATCTAAGTTACTGAAGGAGTTTTGGAAAATATTTTTAATTTTCAAAGGCTTTTGAAAGACTGTACCTAATGTATTTTAAGTGAAATCCAACTCATTTTAAAGCATGATTAAACAATCATTAGGTCAAAATGGCATGTCCCCCTCCCTCACAAAACAACCCAATTCTTTTTTCAGACATCAGTAAATATCAACAGGATAATTAAGGCATAATTGCTTTTTCAGTAATGATTTAGTAAACACAGCCAAATGTAAACCCTCTCTTTTTCAAAAAAAGCATATTCCAGACACCCACACATTTAATTAAACAGGTTCTTTCTTAAAGATAATGGAGATGTTTTCTTGTTGTACTCACCTTTCAGTTGGTTTTTACTTAAGATTTATATTGTTGAATATAAATATTCTTTAGTTAAGCCTAATGAGTTTTTTAAATTCTCATTTTAGATATTAAAATGTATGGGGGAAGGGAAAAGAAGTGTGGAAAATATAGAATAACGAGAATTTGATCGGTTTTCAATTAAGGAATTTCATAAAGATATCTTGTTGCTGTTCTTAAATTAATTCTGCATCAGAAGCCAAGTGATTTTTTTCGGTCTTGAATAGTAATGATACAGATTTTCTTTACCAATAACGTATATATTAACTACATTTAATATATCAGATACAATTTTATTTCTGTATTTCTAAAGAAAATCTGAGAGCCTGCTAAGGCTTAATAAGTAACAATTCTGCCAGAGTAAGTAGTGAATTTATCATTTATTTTCACAATCGAAAGAAATCTGTTTATTTGTGAAACTGCTATTTTGAACAAATACATGAAAAAATTAGTAATTTTCTTTGGACACAAGAAATGAAACCACTGCTTTTTGATCTCAATAAGGTAGCAGACATGAATTTGCTGACATACAGTGTCTTTTTACCTGTTTTTCCACTCATGTTAATACTCTACAACTTTAACGATTTTTTTCTCAAAAAAATTGTTTTCACAATCAAGGGCAATGTCTCCATACACTCTCAGGAGCTACTGAAGACTGAAAAGTTCTACAACAAACGAGGTTACTTCACTGAATCTTTTAAGAGCTTCAGTAAATGAATGCGGTGCTCCTAGGATGGTGTTACGTTTTAAAATTCCTTAAAAATCACAAATACGAGTTACCCTTCACGCCTCACAGCACCTCACACATGTTCACTTAAGAGTGAACTTTTCTGCCCCTGGAGTTGGAGCAGAGAATACAGGCTGGGCGTAAAAAACACGAAGATTTCGTTGGGTGCTCAACGAAAGAAAACTGTTGAGTTAGCAACTGTCTTCACGTTGCTCAATCTCCTTAAGTTGCTTCACTTGTGTCACGAACACCAAAACCAAACAGAACAAACCTCTCCCCTCCCGAGAAGGGCGAGCAGAGAGCAGTTCTGCCCGTTAACAGGTGGCCGGCCGGGAGGGGTCTTCCGCGCTCCCGCCGCCGCTGCCGCCGCCGCCGCCCGGGCACGCTCCGCCGGTGAGGGCGCCCTCACCTCGCCCGTCCTGGCCACCTCGGGGCGCCCCCGCCGCGGCCACGCACTCACCCCTCTCCCCACTAGCTCGCGCGCCCTGGTGGCCTGCGGTGCCCCAGAGCCTTCGGGCTCCTGGTTTCCCCCCCAGCGCCATGGGGCCTCGGCACAGACGGGGAGGCCCTAGGAGAAGCACGTGCCTCTTTTCGAAGCCTCGTTTCCCCGGAGCGGGAACTCGCGCCTGGTCTCTGCACGCCCGGCCACCGGGGCCCGTCCGGCTAAGTACGCAGGCGCCGAACCTTCTAGACGCCGCCGAGTAGCCAGGCCACGGGGATGCATCTGACCCACCAGCAGCCCTGGCCCAAGTGTGAAGTTCTGGAGCGCCCCAGGCCAAGGGGGGCCAACTAACAAAGGCGACGAAACTGAGGCCCAGAGGTTTGAGTACCTTGCTCCGGAGGCCACACAGTTGTCTAAGAAGGTGCAAATCCGGGTCTCCTGGTGTCATTCCCCCGAACAGACAAGAGGACCGCTGGGCCACCCCTCCCCCCCCGCCAGAACCCGCCTTGGAACTGCGGGTGGGGGCAGCGTAGCACCTGGGCCTCTAGCGCCACTGTCAGCTGCTTCGTGAACCGTGGCAGGACGAGCAGGGTGGGCTGAGGAGAGCGCCCGGGAAGCCCTCCAACCCGGGTGCCCAGGCCCGTGCAGTGCGGGCTGGAAGCCTCTTTGCTCCGGCCACCGGCCCGGCCTCTCCGGCACGTGCGGGCCCCTCACCCAAGGGGCCACGGCGCACCCGGCTGGTCGGCTTTGGCTCCGCCTTTAACTGGAGGCGCTGCCCAAGGCGGAGCCCGAGCGGGCGCGGCCCGGCTCTGCGCTCAGGGTCTTCCTCCGGGGGCGGTGCCGGCGGGCCGCGGCTGCGCCCTCCCGCGGGCCTTTGCTGAGTCGGGGATAATGGGTTTGTTGGAGTGGGGAGGCGCAGTGCGCCCGAGTCGGGCCTACGGAGTCCAGAGGGAGGACGCGCCGAAAAAGCTTTTCTATAACCGAAGCTCGCAGCCCTAAGACCTTGCTCCGCGCGGGACTCTGAGGGAGGGGTCGTTTTCCAAACCCGGCCTCACGTTGTGTTCTCATGTCTCACACGGAATCAAAAGAATAGGGCGTGTTGGTCACTTCGTAGGAAACTTTTCGTTGTTTCCTTATTTCCTTCCCGTCCGTGGACAAGTTGAGCAGCTTCTCGGCCTTACACCCAGTGGGTTTTGGGCCGAACAGAATCTGGACAGGCCCGGGCCCCTGGGTTTTCTGGAGGGATCATCCCACCCCATCCCCACCTCTTTCCTGTTCTTCTCTCAGGACAAGATGGAACCGTCCTTTCCGACCCCCTGCTGCAAGTGGGTAGTCTTCTTCCCCCGCCAAAGTGAAACGCATCCTTGTCGACTTTCCTAGATCTTACGTTTGCGCTACAAAGAAACTTCACAATACGCAAAAGATAACTTGACTACTTGTGGCAAGGGCCTGAGGGTTTAGAGGGACATCTTAGCACGTGGAAGGAATGACTCGGATCCCCCAGCCGCCGTGAAGCCACGCGGGACAGCTCAGCAGAAAGGAAGGTTGTCTGCTGCCAACATGCAGGACACGGATCGGTTTTTTGTCGTTTTGTTTTCTTTTTCTTTTTGGCTCAGCTCTGAAAGCATTACAGAGCTATCCTTTCCCGCCTCCCGACCCTCTTTCCCTCCCCCTCTTCTGTCTGGTGCAGGCAATTAGGGTGAAGAAATCAGTGCCAGGTTCCTGCCTCTGAAGAGAAAGGAATTGCTTCGGGAATTGAGTCCTGACACCTGTCTCTGTCCAGGATGGCGAGAGGGGATGCGGGGTCAAAACGCCTGGGGGAAGGGGGCGACCTGACCGGGAGGGGAGAACACTTCCTAAGAGAACGTCTCTGGAGACTCCTCTTGCCACGTCCTCCCTCCCTATCATTTGGCCTTCTTCTTCCCACAGGTCGTTAACACGGGGGGTATTAAACACGGGAGTTTCCCTCCTTTTAGGCTCCCCGAGACCAGTACCTGGGGGCTGGAATCAGAAGAGCAACACTGACAAGCCGTTCATTAATTTGCATTTATTTTCGGGAAATAATGTAGATAAAGGGGGAGGAGGGGGACTGCCTTACATTTCAACAAGTAATTTGTGATCTTCACATCGGACAAATCAAATTTACAAATTACTTTTCCACCTACTGGACGAAAAGGCCAAAGCCAAAACTGATACACAGGCGCGGGCTCTCCGCAGATTTCGGAGAATGAAGGTGCACTAAAAACTCACTAGACAAAACAGGGTTGTTTAAAGAGAGAGAAGCCGACAGAGGAATTGGAACTAGGGTTTGGGGCCTGGGTTGGTTGGTTTGTTTTTCCACAATGCCGTATTTTTATTTTTGTTTTGTTTTCTTTTGTGATTGGTCTCTACACCGGAACTGCGACTCTGTGTTCAGTCCCTCAGGGTGAAGCCCTCAGTCCCTGCGTCCCCACCCAGCCTAGCCCCCTCCCCTGTACCCTGGCTTGGCCATTTCCTTCACACTCTCGGACCCTCCCCATCCTCCGCGCCCAGCATCCTGGAACCAAAAGGTTCCCTTTAATAAATACACAGAGGGGGAAGGTGTAAGAGAGCAGGACAGCTTTGCAACAACTGAAAAAATAAAAGCGCCATCGTTTAAGGAAGAGAAGAAGGGGGACAGAGGGAAAATATTTTTTGCTTTTGTTTTATATATATGTGTGTATATATATGTATATATATATGCTGTATATATCTTAAAGTTCTATTTCCTGGGCGCTAAGACGAGATATGCTCAGTTCAACCAACAGCAACTAAAAAGTTTAAATGGTCCCTGGAACGGACCCGACTATGTACAGCATTCCCGCCGAGGCGGAAGCTTGAGCCAGTTCTACGCAGGGCGGGGCTGTGCGCGAGAGGCTAGGGACGTGCTCCTCCCTCGGGCCGTGCCTCCGCGCATCCCGCTGGGGAGGAGAAAGCGCCGAGAAGCTCTGGCCTGCAGGCGGGGAGCGGGACCGAGGGCTGCTGAAGGGGCGGTAGTCTGCAAGCGAGAAACACTTAGTGGTTGTTTAATTTGGGGTAGAGTGTGGGTGCACTCCAGTGGGCAGACACATGCCAGTTAGTGACTTCAGTGTCCAGAAGGAATAAATAAAACTGTACGGTTCAAACAGCGAGTCAGAGCAAAGAGCCTCCGAAGGCTGCAAGTGCCTAATAACTGCCCAGAAACACTGGAGGAGAGTGACTTAGGAGTTCGTTAAGGGATGAGGAAGAGAGCACACAGCTCTCTCCATATAGAACTTGTGGCCAAGCCAAAGCACCTGTCCCCTCATCCAAGGGGTGGTGGGTCTGCACATCCCCCAAACAAGTGGCAGAAAGATGAGGGCAGCAGTGCAGGCAAAGGACATCTTTTAGGGGCATGAAAATTCAGGTCTGCAGAAGCCGAGGCAAAGGCGGGCGGTGCAGCAGCAGCAACGGGGCGGGGTACCACGGAGGGCGCAGGTAGTTGAGTTTCTTCTCTTCATCCCACTCCTGGGCTCACAAGACCTGGAACCGCCATGAGGCTTGGTCCTTATAGTCCAGACAGTCGGGCGAATTGAAGTTGAGTTTCCAAGCTGAGGAAGCGGCGGCGGCGCCAGGCTCCTTGTAATCCAAGCAATCGCCAGAGTTGAAGGCGAGCCCTGAGCCGCCGTAGCCCTGGTGGTGGTGGTGGTGGTGGTGGTGATGGTGGCCTGAAGACTGGCTCAACGGGTGATGCGCGTGCGGATGGTGGTGATGGTGGCCGGCCATGGAGGAGGGTGCCATAGGGCTGAGCTGGTGCGGGTGGTGGTGCGAGTGCATGGGCGCTAGATATGAGCTGCAGTCCACGCCGCCGAAGTAGGAAGAGGAGGGTGCGGGGTAGCCCTGCCCATAGCTGCCGCCCTGGCCGTAGGACATGGGGTAAGAGGCTGCGGCCGAGGCGGCGCCTGCAGCAACCGAGCGCTGCATGCACGACGCGTTGCTAGGCGCGGCCAAGGGCTCGGGCACTGACACCGACGCGGGCGCTGAGCCCGGCGAGATGGAGGCCGGACTCCAGATGGATGAGGCAGCCGGCGTACTCAACGACGACGGGACCGCCACCGCCGGGTTCCCGCCCAGGCCTGCCGCCGCTGCCGCCGCTGGGTTGGCAGAGGCGCTGGATCCTGAGCTGGAAGACGAGGCGGAGCTGGACACAGCGGGCGGCGTGAACTGGCCGCTGCTTTCCGAGCCCGAGCTTTCCCGCACCGGAGACGACTTCTTCTTGGCTGGGCGGCTCTTGGTCCCGCTCCCGCTCTGCTGCTGCTGGCGGCATTTGGCACGGCGGTTCTTGAACCAGACCTGCAGCGGACCGAGTCAGGGAAAGGGTGTCAGGGGAGCGAGTAGAGTTTGCTACTTCTCCGCCCCTTAACCCACCGCCCGGCCTAGGATCTCTTATCCCTCTCCTACGGAGGCCTCCTTTCCTCCTCATCTCCCGCCCGGCCAGACCCTGCCCTTACGTTCCCAGCTCCTCCGCCCTCCCCCGTCCTTCAGATCAAAGATCCTCCTCTGGCAAAATAGGGATGTGCACCTCCCCACCCCCAGAGCAACTCTGCCCTAGGGCGG
The DNA here is from genome assembly GCA_028646485.1 of Cryptoprocta ferox. NCBI lineage: Eukaryota > Metazoa > Chordata > Mammalia > Carnivora > Eupleridae > Cryptoprocta > Cryptoprocta ferox. The sequence continues at coordinate 75,996,678 of CM053576.1, read as the reverse complement.
AACATTTGCTTCTGTCCAGCCAGAAGTTCAGCCATCTCTAAACTGCTGCTGTTGGCTGCTTCCCAACAGCCTCCTGTATGTTTGGAGGCCCTGTCTTCTATGAATAGAGCTGAGGAAACTGCGGAGAGGCACGAAGGAGGCTGCGGAGTGCAGGACAGTCACCAAGTCTTAGGTGGGAGCCAGTCGGCCCCTGGAGGCCCAGAGCTGGGCAAAGCGAGAATTTGAGCGGATGCAGGAGCAAGGCGGGGAGGCTGAACAGAGGCAGTACTCAGGGGACTAGGGAAGGAAGCCTGAGCAGAATTTCGTTAGGCTTCTTGGCTCCAAATGGGGAACCAAATGGGACAAAGTTCTCACTCCTATTGGAGGGCCCTGGTACATGGCACAACATTCCTGGTTCTTTCTCGAGCCTCGAGGGAAAGCAGGCGAGATAAAAAGGCCCTTGAAGAGAGTTCTGAATTATAATCCAAATAGTATTTTCATCGCAAAAAACAGAAACAGCAAAGCCGGTAGCTGGGGTTTGCGTTCGGCATCCTCTCTGGGCAAAGGAAACATCTAATCAAACTGGTGCCACCCAGGGAGCCGGCTCCAACAGGGCAGCTCTGGCCAAGCTCCACTCTTCCATTTCCAGGATCCCCGGGATGCAAGGCAAGAGCGAAGGCACAATTCAAGACCCTGAAGAAAACTGCCAAATTCTGGAATGGCCGAAGAAGCAGGGGCAAGTGTCGGGCTCTCTGGGCACTTTACGTTCGGGAATCTTGCTTACCCTCCCTAAATCCTAAAAAGGATTTTCAATACTGAAGGCTCCCTGGTACCAAGGGCCGAATCCAGTGCTCTAAGCTAGTGCCTTTAACTTTGCCCCTCTTCCAGGCCCGGGCTGAGCGCTAGGGGGAGTCTGAGAGGGCCTACCCAGTCTGTAAGCCCGCCCCACACCAGACCACCCTTCCCAAGCCCTCTCCAACTAGCCCCAGAGCCCCTACCCTGACCCAGGAGCCCTGGGCGCGCACACCTGAACTCTGGACTCTGGCAGGTTGATCTTGAGCGCCACCTCCTCGCGCATGAAGATGTCAGGGTAGCGAGTCTTGGCGAAAAGCGCCTCGAGCACGTCCAGCTGTGAGCGTGTAAAGGTAGTGCGTTCCCGCCGCTGCTTCCTCGGGGTGGCTGAGGGGACATGCGGGGGCGCCTCGGGTCAGCGATGGCCACGCAGACCCACGCTAGAGGACTCAGACAGGCCCCAGGCAGGCCCTGCGTGAGGCCGTTGCAAAAGAGAGCCGAGCTCCAAGCGAAAGAAAAACTCCCCCAGGAGGCCGAGCCTGAGAGGCCACAGGTGGGAGAAAGTGCATGAGTGAGAATGGGAACCGGTGTGTCTTCAAGACTCTAGAGTTGCCCCCTTCCCTACCTCTCGGAGGTTAGGAAAGGAAAAGAAGTTATATAACCTCCCTTTTTTCACCACCTCACTCGCAACACACCCCCTGGCTGGAGGATGGGGAAGGAATGCGCAGAAACACGACCTGGAAAACACTTTCCGAAGGGATAAATGGGGGTGAAGGACTGGGAGCTAGAAAACAAAACAAAACAAAACAAAAAGCCAGGAAGGCTCAAGCCTTCCACATCTGCAGTGCAAAAGTTGGTGCAAACGACCAATGTAGAGAACAATTTAATTAGAGAGAGAGCCCCTCTTCCTCACCTCTACCAGTCCTTTTTTATAAGGAAAGCTTGGCTGTTTGTGTCAGGGCTTAGAGAGTGTTCAGATTCCTTATTCAATATTGGGAGGAAAGGAATAGATTCTCCCCCACACACACCCCAAAAAAAGCCACCCATGGTAAACTACCCAAGGTAAATGTGCCCTGTGCTGGTGGTGGGCCCACAACAGGAAGCAGGTTGCCCATGTGGCCAGGCTGGGAGGGCACACATTACACAACCTCACTGCCCAGGCCCACTTCACCCAGCCAGCCGTGACTGCCCTGTGAGCCTGCAGCCTTCGGTGCAGTGTAGGCATACTAGCCAACTAGCTCCCTGGGCCTGCTCAGCGACAAAAATGTGTGCTGAAACTCGAGAGTCTGGGGATCCCCAAGATTTGCAGAGGCTGGGGGCAGGGACCGGTGCTCACCCGGGTAGCCCACGGAAGGATGCAGGAGGTCCATGGCTGGCCCGGCCAGGCCCAGCCCGTTCATGCCATATGGGGGTTGTTTGAGGTAAGACATCATGCTAACAGCCGGGTGGAGGCACCCCGATGGATCCAGGGGGCTGGGGCCAGGCGCAGTGCGGGGCTCCCACTGCGCAGTCCTTCAAGCTCTTTGGCGTCTGGGGGCCCGGCCTATGGAGATAGGAGACACATAAACAGTGACTGGGGGCCATCTCAGCTTCCTTGTCTTGTCCGAGGCAAGGAGCCCCAGGATGGGAGGGGACGAAGGCTACGGAACTTGGCAAGGCGGTCAACTCGGCTCTACACGGCCTTAGTCTAAAAACCACAGCTTCTTTGAAAAAAAAAAAGTAAGCTTTTCTTGGATCTTGGATCGTCTTTTCACACTTGGAATGGTAAAAGACATTCGTAGGGCGTCACTAGGAGTGAAGAGAGGCTTTTAAAGCAGGGCCAAGCTGGAAAGGTCATAGCCTGAAAAGCGAGTGTACAAGGTCCCACCCAAGTCTAGGCAAAATTCTGGTCCGGTAGGAGCAGGCCTCAATACTGCAAAAGCAAACGTTTACTCGGCGCCAGTGAGGCAGGCTGCCCAGGGCATAAAGGGTTGTTTCGTTGTTTCAAATGTTTTTGGAAGCGGGACCAAAAGGTAGGCTCCAAAGAGCCAAGGTGAGGCACTGTGGGGAGCTCGCAGCGCCTGGGCCTCTCTGGGATATAGGAGACTACATTCCTTCAAAGGTCTCCGCCACTGGGTCCCGGCCCCAGAGCCCACAGCCACCCCTCTAGTTAACCTCTCTGTGCCCAGTCGTTGAAAGATTGCTCACCGGGAATCCCACCACACCTTAACCGCAGTTACAGGCCCAGGGCCCACACAGGCGGCCAGAAGACGCAGAAGGGGCCACTGTAGAGGTGGCGGCTCTAAGACGCGGCTGGAGGTCAGGGCGCCTCGCCACAGCCGCAGGCCCTTCTTCGCGAATGCGAGCGGGTCCTTCTTTCCGCCTGGTCCTGGCTGCGGACAAAGTCGTCCCGGCGAAGCCTGAAAGGTGACGCGCCGAGCTCCCCAAAAGGTCTCACGGATTTGGGAGGCCTGAGTGCAGCGTTCTCGAGTGCTCCCTGCCTGTCCGACTAGATGAACCCGCGGCCCCAGAACCCGATCGAGACTAGACAAGTAGCCCTCGGGCGGCTTAACTCGCGCTGACCCGCCCCGGAAAGTCGAAGACACGTTTCCCCGGTTGCCTCCAACCAGAGGCGCTATTCTCAGGGAGGTAGTTAGTAGAGCTGGGGGAGTGGGACCCGGGCCCCAGGGGACCTGTCGCTTCACTCCGCTGTCGCGGGAATCCAAAGCAGGCCTGGGGGCCGGGCTAGGAGTTCAGGAAGAGCAATAAGAGCTAAAGAAGCCTCCCACTCCTATCCTCCAGGACCCGCGGTCCGGGCTGGGGGAATACAGTTTGCAGGGAAGGGGACGAGAGGGAAACAGCGGGGGGCTCCAGGGCCCAAAGAGAATGGGACGTCAAAACGCGGCGCCTCTGCTAGGCTGCAGCGTGAGTTTTCAAAGACTTTCTTCAAACTTAGCACTTCAGCTTGGTTACTTCGGAGGAGGCGGGGGAGGGGTCGCGGGGCCGAGGCACAGATCTCGGGTCGTCGGCTCACCAAGAGGGGAGAGAGGCCGCTCCCCAGCCCCGCCCACCTGCCGGGGACACGGGAAGCGGAGACCCCTTTGAGGAAGGGGAGGTAAGAACAACCGACGAGCTCCCGGAGTCCAGGGCCGCCCCACGGCTTTCTCCTTACCTGCCCTCAGCTGCCGGGGCTGCTCACCATCTACCTCGCGCCCTCACACAGACCCGCGGGGCAGCCAACCTGCAAAACAGAGCGGCACAGGAATTACTCGCCGGGCCGGGCGGTTGGTCTAGGATCCCTGGATTTCTTTCTTTCCCCAACTTCCCTCCTTCCTTCTCTTTCTTTCCAGTGGCTTTGTGCGTGTCCCTCCAGGTTTCACTTTATTACACAGACACTTTGTTTGCAAAGCCCTACGCGTTCCCGAGACACTACCTCGCCCGGGACCGCGCCGAGGGGCCGCAAGGGGTAGGGTGAAAGGGGCAGAGTTGCGAGGTGGCTCGCGGTTGCAGTTGCACTCCCGGTTCAACGTGGAGGCGGTAGGGCCTGGGGAAATCCTGCAGAGGCACTTTGCGAACTAAATAAATCAAGCGATTTACCTTGTCGGAGTGGCTTGTCTTGCCGGGTTGTTTAGGTGATTGGAAATGTAGCCTGATGAAGATTGATCACCTTTCTACTGCCCTCCCCGGGTATGTGAACGCGAGGTGAGTGCGTAACGGGGCTATGCTGCCAATCCGCGGCCCCGCGCGGGCTGAGTGACAGGGAGCCGGGCAATGGCAGCACGAGCCGGGGGTTACCTCCGCGCGCCCCCGCCCTCCTCCGCCCCCTGCACCCCGCCCTCACCGCCCGCCCGCCCCGCCCCGGTGGCGCGCTAACTCCAGGGCTTGGCTGGCAAACGCCGCGCAGAGCGAGGCGAAGACAGCGAACGCTGCGCCAGAGCCCCGTCCGCATAGAGGGACGCCGGTCCCGGGGCCGCCCCGGGGTCCCCGCCCTTCCCTCGCCCTTTCGGCGCCCGGCAGGGAGTGGCAGAGAGGAGGCGAGGTGCTGGAGAACCGGTTCCCTCTCTCCCGCGCGCCACCCCGCTCGGCGGCCCGGCTGTGGGCTCGAGGACTCCGGAGCCGCGGGCTGGAGTGTAGGGGGCCCCCAGCCCTTCTCGCGGCGCCTTGGGCCCCAGCGTCTTCTTTCACCGCGCCGCCACCTGCAGACCGACGCCGCGGGCGGCTCGTGCTGGCACAGGCTACTTTGCCGAGCGCTGGAGCAGCTCTGGGTGCGCAGATCCCGCCTCGGCGCCTCGGGATTCCCGCTCCCGGGAAGTACCCACAGGAGAGGCACCGCCGCTTACCTACTCCCGGCGTTTCTGGGGTTCACAGTCCCCACGAAGGGTGTTTGCAAATCTTACACGCTTCTTCTGAAATGTTGGAAGCCAGCGTCTCCTATCCCTTACACACACACTGCTTCTGAATCGAAAGATTCTGATAGGAAGGAAACTTTCTCTTTCACACTCATTCTGTGTCTTCTTCCCGATCTCCTTCTACCAGGGACCATTTGGGGGAAAACGTGGCCACAGACCCCTGCCCTCGATTTCTTTCTCACATACCGCTGAAGAAGCCTTCTTGGGGTGATTTCCCCGGATTGTTCGTACTGGCGAAGCCCGTTTCCCAGCCGAACAAACTTCTCAAACCCGTGTACCTGGGTGGACTTTTCAAAGCGCCAAAAATGTTTTCGCCCCGACCCTCAGCAAGGCAATTCTTGTAAGTGGCAACCTCCTTCTGAATATTAGGCACCACTTTACTCCCTTTCGAGGAATTCCTACCTCTTTTCTTAATCCCCCCTCCCCTCCATCCCAATAGGCGGAGTGAAAAGTTTGAACAGGAGTAAGTGTAAGGGCGAGTCAAGGAGCCGCCAGGCGCGTCGCGGTGGGGAGCGCCAGCGCTGCCGGGGCCGCGAGGTCGGGCACCGAGAGTGGACTGGGCTCTGGGTGAGGAGGAGGAGGAGGAGGAGGAGGAGGAGGAGGAGGAGGAGGAGGAGGAGGAGGAGGAGGAAAGGGGGGCCCGCTGAGTGAAAAGGAGCCGCGGCCGCCGCTCATCAAAGTGCTTCCCCCTCCCCCAAGCGACACTTTCCTTTGGAGTCCGAATAAAATACGGTAACAGAATATGATGGAGGGCACACTGTTTCCTTAACTGCTTCTCAAAGGACCCGGGAGATCTTCTTAGGACCTTTAATAAGGCTTTGGTCGGTTCTTTTGTTGATCTCTCAAAATCAACTCCTTCTAATTGAAGTTGGAGCTGAAAGCGAGCTAATGTTCAAAGAAAGTGGCCGCCAGACCAACGAAATTACATTTTTTTTTTTTTTTGGACGATGAGGGAACATCTAATCAAAGGGCCAAAGGAGGAGGGGTGGGAGTGGGGGAGTATGAAGGAGAAAAGGAGGTTTTACAAGATCCTTCTCTGGTTCACAAAAGTCAGCGACACGGGCGCTTCTCTCCAGAACAAAGACACCGCAGCCCATTCACAAAAGGGAAAGAAAGACAGAGACAGAGAGAGAGAAAACAATGAAAGAACGAGAGAAAAGGAAAAAACACGAGAAAGAAAAAGCTTTAACAGGAAAAGATACTGCGCAGAGCGCAGCGCTGACCCGGGCGGGGACACAACTTTGGCTCTCGCAGGCCCCCGCGGGCAGTAGTCCGCGAGGCCCGCGGCTCCGAGTCCCTGCGATGATGCAAAGGCTTAAAGAAAGAAATGATATACACCCGCGCCTTCAGTTCTGGGAAAAGGAGCGGGCAGGAGGGCACTGGTTTGTGGGAGAAAAGCTATGCGGGCGTCCTGGAGTGCGAGGCGAAAGCGACTGCGTCCCCAGTCCGGCGCTGCCCCAGCCCAGGCCTCCGCGCTCTGTGCCTGGGTATAGCCGTTCCGTGCCGGGGTGCATGCCCGTGTCCCAGCCCGGAAACCTCTTCCACTCCTGTCTCCTCTGGGCCCTGTTTCGCCTGCAGCTGCAGCGCGTGGCCGAGGTCCGGCGCGGAGAGGTGGGGCTGCTGTGCGCGCTGGAATGTGCTCAGGCAGTCCCCAGGGCCCGCCACGCGGGAGTCCAGCGCTCTCGCTTCCAGATGCTGCCACGGTCTCGGGGAAGTTGGGAGGTATCAAGTAGCATAGTCTCCCCCCCCCCCATGAGAGTATTTATCTAATCCCAAATTGCAGGCGAATTTTCTTAATGCTCAACCCATAAAACCCTGGGATTAAGAAAAGAAAGGGAGAGGGAGGAGTGTAGAAAGGGAGACAGACTGAGATGAAAGTTTCTGGTACGCGTCGTGGAGGACTGAGGCTGCCGTCGCTAGGCAAATGTCCAGGTGGGAGACGCTGGGCCAAAAGCCGCGACCGTTCCAGCAACGGCCGCAGGGCGGGGAGGAGAAGAGGGGGCATCACCGAGGGAGAGCACGTCCACCCAGCTCGAGGCCCCGGGGCCGGGGAGGGGGCGTGGGAGCTGGGCCCTGGGACCCGGATCCAGCAGCCAGGTGACCTCGAGGCCGGGCCAGACTCTGGGGGGACACTTGGGACAGGGGGAGGGGTTTGGCTCCGGGGTCGTGGGATCCTGGCCAGGGGCGGAAGTTCTGCACCGGCCTACGGGCTGTGCCCAAGCCAGCCTGCTGCCAACGCTCCTCCTCCCCAGCGACCCCCAGGCCCACAGCTTCTTTTCCCGCAGCGCGGGCTTTCTGGTTCCGGGCCGCTCAGCACGCTGGGCTTGCGCCTGCGCTCGGCTGGCAACCTCTGGGCACAACGCGACGAAATCCGGACGCGGCGCCTTCGCCCCGGGCCTGACTCCACTAGTCCCGGGGGTCCGCGCTCCGCCGCCGCCGCTGCGGGGCGTGCGGGCGCCACACAGCAGCCCAAATGGAAACCCCGCGAGGCTCGAGAGTGGGGCAGGAGGGACAGCAAATGTGGGGCTAGGGAAGGTTTGCCACTTGACAGGTCGGAAGCGGCGTGGGGGAGCCGCCTCTCCGCGAGGCTCCTCGGGAGGGAAGCTTCCCTGAACCCAGCAAAAATGGGATGGTGAAGCTGGCCGCCCAAGCCCCAGGCTGCTTGGGGCTGGCGATTTTGTCTGCCCGCTTCTCTGGGGTTAGAGTCGGGTTCTGAGAGCTTCCCCCAGAGAGCGGCAGCTAGCTCTGTTCTCCTACTTGAACAAAGAGGACAAAAACTCAATTTCATTTAGTTCTGATAACTTTTCAATAACTTCTTATAATCCTTGTCAGGAAGAAATTCTACTGTAGGAAGTTTTATCATTTTGAAAGACTGGCAGTTGAAGGCGGCTGCCTACTTTTCGAACGCAATTTATATGTATGTCTCTGTGTGTAGATTTGTGTGTATTATTTACATATATTTATGTGTGATCTAGGTTAAAACAAATGCTAGAAGGCTGTTTCTGTCTCTAGACTTGTTGAACGAGCTTGCTTTGTTTCGGACACCTCTGTACAGGAGGGATGGAAACTACCATAAAATCGCCAGTTTTTTCTGTAGCCTAGAACTTCTTGTTAAAAGTTCCCTTTCCCTCATCTCATACACACACCTGCACACATGTATCCTCGCTGCCGACAATAACCTTTTCTTTCTTTCTTTCACTTCAGCACCTACAGACTTGCAGGTTATCAGAAGTCATAATTTTTCCTCATGAGTGCAGCATTATTAACAACTGAAAAGAACGTGGAGAATTCATCCAGATATTAGCATTTTTTCAGAGCTGTGGAATCACAAATTTCCTCAAATCTTTAACAGAGATGACCCTTGACAAAAGAGAATAGTTTACACTGCTTAAGAAAATATTACTAATTGTTTTTCAGTTTGCATTTGTGTGTCAGCAGGGCCCCTTTGGGATGGTATAAACTTACTCAGCTCCAAATACAGCCTAGTATCCTGCTCTGCATTCAAGAGGACCATTTTCTCCCACATGAAAAGTCTTATGGATACAGGAACTTCTCAAACCAGTGTCAAGTTTTCATTGCAAGGAAGTATCAGCAGTGGTTAAGGTAAGAAAGTTTCTGCTTTTATTGAAAATTTATATATGACTCAGTATTGTAATAAATAAACAACCATTTTCACAAAAAATGACAGTGCTATGCTAGAGAAGAAAATATTAATTGGGGGATTTACTCATAGTGGCAAGACAGACTTTTATCAATACAGAATAAATATTAACAGCATTCTTGAGCCAATGCTGAGACCCAACAAAATGTAGGAACCAAGCTAGATGTAATAAATAATTATCCAGAGCAAAAGATGGCGCATTCTCAGATGATAAGACCGTCTTTGTAAACTGATGCATGTCAATTAGCCCCATCCTTACAGCTCACCTTCAAATCACAGGACTTGTCTCAGGCTACATTAAAGGGCCATCCTCTAAGGAAAGCAGAGGACAGGAACTCTATTATCCTTACGGTGAAATGCAAAACAACTGCGGAAAATCCCACTGGTAAATAGAACACAGTTTAATAAGTAGATTGAATATGATCTAACTATAAAATTTAGGTAAGAGTCAAGTGTTACATATGGCAGGACTGGAAAAAATCATTCATGACATTTTTCTTACCCCCCACTTACCCACCCCCACCATTTATGCTATTAACAACAACAACAGCAACAACAAAATGTTCCAAATTTTTCTCCCATCAAAAACTGAGTTAAAATAACATGAGAAAGGTTTTTTCTTTCTTCTTTGAACAGTCTCTTGAACACTTTCAATACCAATCACTCACAAAGTGTGCAAATTTATTTCACATGATTTCAAGGAAATGATTAACTCACACACAAAAAATCCTTAAACAATGCTATTTTGGAATTTTGTATATTATCTGGAAAGGAGGGAGGAAAAGGGGTGGGGGTGGTGGTAAAGAAGTACAATCCAGCCCAAAAAAATATTAAAAGTTTTAAATCAACGAGTCTGACATTTTCCGGTCTGGGGACCCAGGATTAAAATGTTGGGAGATTCTGGTCCGGCTGCTATTGAAGAACACATTTCTCCTCTTTCTTGGCCATCTTGCCTTTGTTTTGCTCCAGAGTTCGCTCCAAATGTTCATCTTCCTCTTCAGCCCTGGAAGTCAAACAGGAAATACATTTATTTTTCTAGGTGGAGGGCAGAGCTGCACTCCCCTCTCACCCAGCAATCCGAGCCCCAGCGGGAATAAGAATCCTGGAGACAGCGTCGGGAGGGGGGCGCTGCCCCCGGCCCACCCGAGACCTCTGGACTGAACTTTCCACAAACTTCTCGGCCCCTCGGCTGGCGACAGAGACTCGACCCCCGACCCCACTGCCCACTCACTGCTTCTCCTGCGCGTCCAGGTCCCTGACGAGCGCGTCGCGCTTGTTCACCAGGGCCACCAGCTCATCCAGCAGGAGCTGCTCGCGTCGCTTCTGGGCCTCGGTTTTCTGCCAGTCTGCAGAGGACGGGAGGCTCGTTACGCACCGGCAGGACCTTAGCAAACCCGCGCCCCTTCCCGCCTTTCCCAGTTTCCTTGTATCTCTCCGCAAACCATGATATAGAGCCACTAACTAGTGTTTTATGGGGAGTTTGGCCGTCCTGATGAAGATTTCACCCTAAAACCCCAATTCCTAAATATTTCCCACAGATGGAATTGGCTACGGCTGGGCTGGAACCTGTAAAAGAGGCCAGGTGTGAGCCGGTTGTCAGCCGGAGGTGCACACCTGACTTTGCCAGAAGAGGGGGTAGGGAAAGCCGGAGGCCCAGTAGAGATCAGCCGGAGGGTTGGGGGGGGGGAAGTGGGTAAATGAGGGGGCGGGAAGCAGAGATGGGCGATAAAAATCACTCTGAAAAGGCTGGAGAATCTGCTTGAGAACCTATCCTCCTCCCCCACCCCCATGCTCACCCCATACAGCCCATTCTTCGCTAATTTCCTCTTCGCTCTATTTTAGCAGTTGGATGTATCTCACACTGGGCGCCATATGCTTCACAATAACTTTAAAAGTAGTGAATCGGCTAATTAGCATTTTTCTTTGAAGTAAAAAATAAATTTGCTCTGCAATATTACACTGCAGCTCTCGATCGCATCACAGCCAGTTTTCTTTTGGAGAGGTTTGCTGGGTGGTTTAAAATCAAAGCACTTTTGCAAAGGAAAAATTACATACTTCTTTTTGAAACCCCACGTTAAAGGTTGGAAAATCCGATGGGCAGTGCGCTTTCCATGGATAGGGGCAGGGTTTTTGAAGGTTTTAGGACCCAATAATATATTTCCTAATCTTCGTTGGTCTGGTAATTTCCTTAAGATGAGCAGCAGTTTCGTTTAATAAAAACAGGACCGAATCGAACATTTAAAGCACTTTTAAAACCAAAGCCAACTGCTCTCTGGCCAGACTGTAAGGGCTTGTAGCTGTCAATCAACCCCCAGTCTACCCCGCCTCCCTCATTAGGAAGGTAAACAATGAAAAGAAGAAGTAGATGATGAGGCAGATAGCAGAACAAATGAGGACCTAGAGGGAAACAGGACACCAGCTTTAAAAAAACAAAAAAAAAAAAAAACAAAAAAAAAAAAAAAACAAAACCCTAGCCACTGCACTGACTCATGCATCCCCCTCCCCCAGCAAATGCACTTTCCAAAAAACAGAGAGGAGTGCAATCCTTTCGGGTTTCTCTCTTCTCTCTCCATTGCCCTGGGCAATCATGTTAAAACTCACATGGCTGGTGCTTATTCAGATAAACCTAACAATGCACACCGCTGGTTACCATGTGAATCTTCACAAACCACACAAGAATGTGCTGGTTCAAATCCCCCCGACCCCCTCCAAAGCAAAATTTATTCAAGACAGCAAACTGCTCAGCAGCTTTATGAAAGCAAATGGTGCTAGAGGGAATTCTATCTTGTATTTACAAATTAAAAATTAGATGCATCATCATGTAATAAAGGTTAGAATAGCAGCAAAAACCTAGGATGGTTTATTCAATTCTATCACTATTCCTTTCTTTATAAGCTCAAAAACATATATACATATATACATATGAAACATGCCATGTATTAATTATCCACATTTGATACAAAAATTACACAAATAATTGGACATTAAATAATTGGTCACATTACATTCTTATAAAAAGAGAAGTGAAATATTCTATCGCATGGGAAAGAGTAAAGAAACTATTACTATGGAAAGTTTTTTCTGAATACAATAGTTAACAAAAATGATAACTAAACAGCAACATCGAAGAAAAGCCATATGTACCACATTTTATTCTTTGGATTTAAATGCAACTGTGGTCAGGAATGCTAGACAATTTTCTAATTTGACTCCTGTTCTTAATCAGTCTTACTCTACACAGCAGAAAAATTAATAGACACTCCAGTTGGAAAGATCGTTAAGGTCATCTAGTCTAATTTCAGGTAACTGTAGTTCTAGAAATATTAACTCAGAGAAAAACCTGCTAAATGTGTAGAAGATTTGTAACTAAATTTTATAATTATTAAGATTACCAGTTTTGATGAACGTTAATTTTTTCACTTTCAACCTCAAGAAATCATTCAGATTATAAGCTTTATAATTCTTTACTTCCAAAACATTTTGATAAGAGCTTTACAAATGGGAAATAAATTTCCTCCACCATATACTTAAAAAATACAATTAAATTGAAAATTATAAAAATTTTTTAAACCAAGAAAAAATAAATTTTAACAACAGACCTATAATTTTCTTAAGTAAATTGTTCTTTCTCTGCACTTGACCAGTCACTTTTAAGGCTTTAATTAATAATTAGAAATATCAAGATAAATAAGGCTTTAACAATATGGAGAGAAAATTTTCTTTTTTAATCCCTGAAGTATTGAATAATTTTAAAAAATCTTAACTTTTTCCTAGTTCAATAATGACATTTCTGTAACAGTAAAAAAACATTTTTTAGTTATGAATATTTAGGTTATTTTGATCATTTCAGTCAAATTTAACTGATATTAGAATTTAAAATGTTGCAGCATAAATTTAAGGATTTCTGATATTAAATTTGTCATTGCTACATTAATATCTATCTATATAATATTAGTCAACTGTAGAGGAAATAGCTATGTTCAGTGAGTAGATTTTACACTAGCAAGACTACTTTTACTTGGCATTTGCTTTCTCATGGGAGTATATTTATACACACACACACATACTTGAATGCTGACTTGGGAAATTAAGTAAACTCTTTTGATGATTAAAAAAATTTAATACCTTTAAAACTGATCAAGATTTACATTTGTATGTTCATGCCTAAATTTAAAAATTTTAAAAATCCCCTTTTTAATAGCTTCACCTACATATAATGTCATGTTTTAAAAACCTGCATGTAAGTCTATGTGTTACCTGTTATGAATTTTAAGAAAGGATTACTCACCTACACCACCAGTCACAGCTAGCTAGATACACCGACTTTGACTTGAACAGACTACAATGTAGCTTCTGATTAATTTAAGGATTCCAGTGTACTTTTGCTACAAAAGCCATATCCTCTTGCAACAAATAGGATTAAGTTTTGATGCTGCATTTGAGCCAAAGTGTTGAAATAAAGAGATTCTGTTTATGTCCATCTGCACTGAGCTGTTTTGTTAATTTAAAAATCTCTTTTTTATATATAGGACCAATTATTCATTCCCCAATTGAGTTTATTTGCTGAAGTTGATAATTACCTTGGAAAAAAGGCAAAAGAAATACCTATAAATACTTCGATAGAAAGGACCTAAAGTTCTTGTAGTAAACCTTCAACCTTGCCACTATAAATAAGCCTGGCACTTTGATGAAAATTAACACTAGTTTTATAAAGAGCACATTGGGGGATTGCAGTCAAGTCTTATCTTTAGTTCCAGTCAACTAGCAATCCTGAAAGAGTTTGCATCATCATCAGAGCAGGCCATTTGATAGGATTCTACTGCTGTACCTAATCAATCTATGGAAGACTGTGGCTGTGCTGTGTAACAAAGCTAAAATAGATTTACAAATGGGGTTTTAGGGGATAAGCTCCTCCACAGGATTACATATTGATTTTAAATATAAAAAGCTTATCATATAAACCATAACTACAAAAATAGTGAACCTATGCATAAATCCCTTTAGAAGAGCACCCACTTCAAACTCTAAGCCAAGAATAAATCAAGATGTACAAAATCCTAGAGAAGATCCATTTCTTGTGCAGAAAATGAACACACCACTTTCTAAAAGCCCACCCCAATGTGTGCAGAAATGAATTTATCTTTCCTGAGGGGGCATTAAATAATCTGGAACAAAAAAACTATAGGAAAAGTATCTAAAAGATGTTTGTTAGCTTAAGGGATCCTACAACTTAGCTCAGTAGAGTGAAACTCCTGCTATGAAAAACATCTTGTGGAAAAAAAGGCAAAAAACAGGCCAAAGTGATTATGGATTTTCAGAAGAATGGATATATTGAATTTTTTTCTCTCTCAAACCAAGCTGTTAATATTTCTTTCAATGTGCTATATGGCTATTAACATTCTGTGCTTTTCTCCTGGTAAATAGTTTCAGCAGCAGATTTATTTGAAAAGACTTTAGTTTACTTATTATGAAAACCATCTTATTATGGCTACTAAATAGAAGATACAGGAAAGAAAAGAGGAATGAACCTTGAAACAAAGGAAAGCAAAACAATACCAACTAGTGTTGCCTATTCATGTGTTTTTCTGTGGGTTTTAACACTCCAAAAGGCTACTGAACTGCATGTGCGTACATTCTAAGGGCTGGCTCAGAGGACACTGTGTTCACAGAACTGATCATCAACACAGTCAGTACCTGTCTAGGACAGCCCAGCCCATGCACTGCCCAGGCTAGTGGGACAGGCCTCTTACTAACAAAGTGTCTTTATTTGTCATCAACAGGCTGCTTCTTTCCTCAAGTCTCTTTTTTTCCTCAACCAGCAACAGAAACTGGCACAATCACATATGGAACAGTGATCTTAACTAAACAATAAAACAAAACAGAACAAAACCTCAAAAAACTACCAACTGTACAAAAGGTGTTTGAAAAAGAAAAACACTATTTCCCCTTCTTAAAAAATGACTTTGTACTGGTATGTACAAGAAGAACAGGCAGATAAAATGTTAAATTATTCAAGATTGTAGGTTTGGTATATAGGGATAGGACTGCCCATAAAAAGGAGATATTTTAAATGATCATGGCCCTCCTTGTAAGATGGTATTTGGTAATAATACTGGTTTGGGCACAGAAACAATATTTGCCTTAAAAGTCAACTGTATTGTATCAAGCTGTATTTTTGGGATAATTTAACTTACTATACATGAGAGAGTGTTTTTAATACTCTGTATTCAGTGTAATGTATAATGAATCTATAAAGAAAGAATAAACTGCATAATGAGTCATACATTATACATACTATATATACATACATTTTATATTACACATACATATATATGCCATATAAATAGTATCTGCTATACCCATATTTCAACTGACTAGTTAGCTTTCCAATCTCTTTCAAAGTCTACATCATGACTACAAAAAATTTTATCAAGAGGAAAAATACCATTTAGCATACCTGTGTGTTTTATTTCAATGGAGAGTTTCACAAAACTTCTTAAATAATTTTGACAAATTTTATAGTCATTATCAATTTATAATTTGATACATTTGGATAGCCATTTGAAGGAAATTAGTTATCTGAAGCTTTTTAAATAAGGTAAATCAGATTTCTAAATGAGGATATACAAATGTTGTCAGTCATATATATCAAATGAGATTATAGATACAAAAGTAATTAAAAATAAAACCTTTATACATGGATAAGATTATAGTTAGATAAATAGCATATAGTTTATTTAATCACAATATTAATTAACATATTTAAAAAATATGTGCTTTCATTTGGCTTTCCCTTACAAACTTAAATTTCTAGTTCCTAAACTAATTAGAATTGGCTTATTATGGATCAGGTACCTTATCAGGTAAAGAAGGAAATTACTATGGACAATCAATGGGTTAAAAGGTCAATATAGAACAGGAAAATCAATTTGCATTGATTAGACAAAAGGTCCATTTTACAGAGCGCAAAGGATTAGTTTTTAAGTAGACATCTTTGAACTATAAGACATTTTCAACTAAAAGGTGTAAGGAGAACAGCATTCTTAAACACATAAGAATTTTTTTTTAAATAATCACATTAGTAAATGCCATAGTTAAGTTAGTTGATGTTTACTGATGTTATGAATCATGGATTACTATATAATTCATTTAAAAGCTTTAAGAAAAGTATGAAAGTGTTTCATTTATCTCTTATGTCAATCTTTGCCTGAATATTCACTTAACAGGAGTTGGGGTCTTAAGAACAATAGTAGACTGCAGACATATTTTAGTGTTGACATCAATTAAATATTAAGGTAAAATTTAGAGTCTGATATGAAAAGTCAAAATGATAAATCTTTCCCCAAGCTCCCTGATAAAAACAATCTTAAATTTCACACAGTAAAATGTAATTAAATCATTTAACTCCTTATATTTTCTGTTTAATGGACATTTGAGCTTATTGACAAGAGTTAAGACAATTTTGTGTTTAATAGCACACATAATGAATATCTACCTGAATTAGGGCTCTTAGGTTTTATGTGTCTGTTGCTTTCTGACTCTAAGGCATTTATCTGTAATTCCTGTTGGTTCCTACTCAGGCCACACCTAGTGAGACCAGAAGTGTATTACACTCTTTAAATCTCTTTGACAGTTGACACTTCATGTATCTCACTCCACCACAGCATTTCTTACCTTCAATGGCTAGCATCGCCCGCAATTCCCGATTCAGCAGCTCATACCGTCGTTCTAAATCATGCTCTTTTTCCCTAGGCAAGTTGCAAAAGTTCATCAATATGCTAATTACTAAATCATTAAACACTTAAAAGAACCTTTAGGTTACATTGATTTTAGGACTCATAACTGACTTTTCTCTTTAACTTTAAGCTACTCCAAACAAATGATACACAAACCTAAAACCTTCCTCAGGTTGAATATTTACTAGTGCTACCATTTTTCTCCTTCAAGTTTGAATTGCACAGAGATATAGTTTAATCTTCAGATAAGTAGTCTCATGTAAGCTTTTGTATTAAGTGCCAGGTATAAGGCTATTTTGTAAAATATTTTTCATAGTTTACAATAAACACTCTTTTGTCTAGAACACCATGTGAAAAGAATACAAGAAACATTTAAGTACTAACAGTGCAAATTTAATACAGAGACAATTAAAAATCCAGGAATAGTGGAGTTTTCTGCCTCTTCATAACTCTTTTAATCAAGTTCAGGAGTGGTAGAAATGACAAAAATAGAGGTTCTTGCTAAAATAAAACATGTAAGCCTGCTCCTTCCCACACTAGGTGGCATAATATAAGAATATTGCTAGTGAACAGAAACACGCATTAAGTCCTATAGTGAACTAAATGCTAAAGACCAAGAATTGCTTACATTTGGTCTAGTCTCCATTTTACTGTACACAAAAGTGATCTTTTTATGATTGGAGAAATCATCCAAATTTAGGGTAACATCATCTGTAGAATACAAATGTACTTTTGTCCATATTAAGAATTATTTCCATTTTTAACTTAAAATGTGATGTTAAATAAAGTTTAATTTTATTTCTTTTCCCCTCTAACCCTTAACCCTTTAACCCAAATCTCCTTTTTGGTGCACAAGGGTTTTATTTCTTAAATACAAAAATTATTTATATTCCCAAGCTTTCTATATAATAAACATTTTTTAGTATATATCACTATTTTAAAAAACTACTGTTCAGATGAGACATTATTATATACTATTTTTGATTTTTATATAAACTATACTACAATCTCTAAGGAAAGAAAAATATTAAGCCTAATTAAATTGAAACCCCAAAGAAGGCAATGACAAAAAGCCTAAGATTCATTTGTTATAGGAAAAACAAACATTTAAGAATGAGTACTTACAGGAGAGAAAGCTGGTTCATTCTCCTTATTAAGGCATTTTTCTTATTAACCAACATAAACCATTCCTGCATCATAGCTTCTTCTTCTTCTGTGTTCCTTCCTGTAATTCAGCAAATTATTTCTTATTTTATGAAATTTTACAAGCCAAGTAATAGTTTAGCACAAGTGTTTTTTTTTAACATGAAACATTTTATCTACCCCAATAGTACAAATTAAACTGTTTATAATAACATAATAATAAAGTCCAGGGCCTGAAAAAATAAATCAACATCTAAAAGTTTATAAGCCAATCTTCTAAAGCTGGTATTACTCAGCACACATATTTCAGTCTCCCTGAACATATCTGCAGATCATACTAACATTAAGTACAGTAAAAAAGAAAAAAAAAGAAAAGAAAAGAAAGAAAGAAAAAAGTGTTCCAACTTTTAAATCCTCCCCAGAGGCTGACTTGTTGTTATATTTTGATGAGGAACTCATGCTGCTGACATGACATGGTCATGATGTTAAAAAAAAAAACAAAAAACAAAAAAAACCCCACCAAACATTAAAAAAAATCATTAAGAGAATTATAAGACTAACAGGAAGATCACAGAAATCCAGAGATTTTTGTGAAAGCTTCCACTTATAACAACTTGCTTTTTTTCTTATTTTCCTCCCCAAAAGTAAACTAAAGATATATATTCATATATCATCCTGGAACTTATCATCCCTAATAGGGTAAACACATGCAAATTATTTTAAATACATTGTAAATGACCAGGCTACAATAAATGTCTTTAGCTATCTGTGAAAAGACACATAATAATGAACATAATAATGATCAGTAAATCACAAAACATTTCAGCAGAGAGAAAATCTAAAATTTAGATGTACTGATGCACATTTAAAATTCACTCATCATCATCTACACCACTCCCTACTGAAGGCCCATATATCAAGGGTTATAAAATATAATAAATATTTGGTATTGTTCATGTAGAAGTAGGCCACAATCACATTCAAGAAAAATATTAATCTCCCATCTTCTCACCTCTCTATGCAAATTGTACCTGTTAAATTTATAATTCTTTGACTTTCTTTTTTCTGAATTTCACCCATGATTGGTTTATTGTTTTGCTAAGCCAGTATTTAATACTTCATTCCCACTTCTTTATAGATTCGTAGGGCTAACTTAAATAGCTAATAAAAAATAAAATATCCTAGTTTTATTTTCTTTTTAAGCAAGATATTTTCTTTTAACTTTCAAATACACTATCAGCCCATTTTAAAAATTCAGACAACAGATACCTAAAATAAGATCAGTGAAAAGCCATGTCCTCTTTCACCAACCCCTCCCTCCCCATTCTCCTCTCCATCCCTTTCTCCAGAAGTAAGTACTTCTACAGTTTAGCCTATCTCCTTTCAGACTACACAGATTACTATGTGCATCAAATATATGCATTATGCCTTCTTTATAGACACATACAGGTTTCTTGTCTTTAGCATAAGATCATATTATATATTGCTCTGTGATTTGCTTTTGTTACACTGTTCAAAGATCTACCTCATTATTTTTAATATTTGCATAAATTATGGATATACCATAATTTATTTCCACATTAATAGAAATCTGAAGAAATTTTTGGAATGGAAATAGAATATAAAGAGCTGATCTGTGTGCAAAAGATCAAACATGTACTTCAGAGTATTCCTATAAAATAGATATCTGTTGTTCATCATTAGGGAGAATAGTGAGGATACATGCCTTCATTAAATGCTGTTAAAACTTTATGGTATGAAGCAGGCGTAGGATAGATTTTTTTGGAGTATGAACAAAAGTCTTTATTGTTTTACAGTATTTTTAATCTCTCTTTTAGGGTAGCTGGTTTTGTATTCACTTTGGACCATGTGATGTCTTGACACTGATCATGTGATACAGGCTGCGATACGCACAAATCCCTGGGTAGCAACAAAAGAAGAAAGAGTAGAAAGAAAAAGCTGAGAAAAAGCTTGCAATTTGGAAAAAGGCCAATTGTACCCTGGTGAAGGCCTTTTTGATCAGTGAAATGACACATGTGTGCAATATTAATAGGTGCAGTTTTTATGATATTTTATTTGCTGATTAAAGACTTAATTCGTATGTTCATACCATAAGTGGCTTCTAAAAATATAGACATATTAAAACTTTGTTTTGAGTTTAACAACCTATAATTCAGGCTTTCAGCAATACTAGAAGCAACTAGCCTACTCTTAAATTAGCATGATTTTCTTCAATGGAAGACTGCTTCCTTGAGAAAAACAATATTGATATGGTACTGTGTTATTTTTAGTTTAACTTCATGCCTATGATTTCTAGGTAAGAATAAAAGATACCCTCCTCTAATTGTAAGGAAATGACTAATAATACAAGAGTCTTGTGCTTCAAAAGGAAATAAGCCTAACAATAACAAATATTTAAAGACACATTACACTCTACCACATAGATTATATAAATTAACTGGAAAAATATATCTGAGGTTAAACCAATTCTGTATCACCATCTCCTTATCTGAGATAGTATACAAAGATGGAAATCTATATTTAGCCTAGTAATAAAAAAATTAAATTTTCTTCTAATACATCATTACACTATTGTTTTTCAGGATTTAAAATTTTTTAAATTTAAAAAGCTTTTAAAAGCCAGTAAGTTGAACCATTACAAATTAATCCTGACTTTAATAACTGGTTAAAGACCCCTTTAGCTTTATAAGTAACAAAAAATATTAAAGCCTGTGATCACAGTGAGCTTTTCTCATTTCTCTTCTAACCATTTGTTATTTAATCCAATACTAGTAATCCAATTTGTCCATCAGACTTTTAAAGGGCAGAATGCAACTTCCTCAGCTTAGACACTTTTCAAAGTACAATATATTTTTCAAATGAATGCTGGATGTTTCATTTTTCCCAACTGTTCCTAGCTCTAATGCATGAGGAAAAAAAGAACAAGATGAACATTGTTCATACTGATTAAGTAAGAGCTCATTAAAGAGCTGTCAGTGCGGTACTTTGAATATGCATGAAGCATATAATCAGATCTAGTACCGTCACTAGAGGAGAATACGGTAAGTACAAAGGATTGATTTAATTACTTAGAGTGGGCTGTGGTGGTAAAGCAGTTTTGTTAGTGCAGAAAGAAAAAGAGGTTGTATTCTGGCACTGTTAGAAAAAAGGCAGTTTTAGCTTCTATCACAATACATAATCTCAGAATAAAGCACTTTACATTGTAGCTTAAAATGAAGACTGTCATTATTTTATAAAATGGCCATAAATCATTTTATCTTGTTTAACCTCACCTGGTTAACTACTTGTCTTTCAGAATTATCTTTAATTTGTAATTACAACTACATTTTGTCACCATAGAGTCAATACTGATACTTTAAAAAAATCTTAATTTTTTTCAGTTTTATGAACTGAAAAACCGAAGACATATACTACTGAAGATCATTTTGAAATAAAAAGTGACAAAATACTACAGGCCAATATACAATTACTGAAATGTAAAAACATGGCTGGGTTGTTATACTGTATTTTAAAACACAGTGCCTCAGGTAAATATACTACAAATAACAACATCACATTAACATTTTAAAGTACTGACTAATATAATCTCTGGTAATAATTTTTTTTCTTTTTTTCCCCTTGAAGACTTCTGTTTTTTTGTTTTGCCTCTAGGAATGTAACATCTTTTCTGACATCACAATCTCTTAACCTCAGTTTTTTCTTTTAGCCAATTACTACAGCTGGGATATGATTTGTAAAAATTATCAAATGATCAAGAATAATGATAATGGCAGGAAGAGTAACTACGTAAATATGATTTCCAATCATTCTCCCTATGACATAGTTCACAAAAACTACTTAGCCGGATGCAGTATAATATACAGCATTATATGTAGTATAAATACTTAATAAAAGCAGGTTGACTATAGCAACCATTTTTATATTCCATCTCCTCCAAAAACCAAAAATGATTTGAAGTTAAGATTTAATTTCATTCAAGAATTCATTCATTTATCCAGGAATACGTATGTAGTTTTCATTTATTTTTTTCAGAAGCAGTACTTTCAATGTAAATTTTTAAATGAATAAAAGAAAAGTGATGTCAAAAACCTAAAATTAGCAATCATATATTCAAAAACTGTCACTAATTAATTTTCCCTAATTAATCTTTCACCATAAACTTAACATCTATTTAGAAAGATATATTTTTAGACAGCGAATAGTTATATAAATATAAAATAAAGAACAAGACAATTTTAGCTAAACAGGGATGACTTCAGGAAGAAAGAATGAAAACACAAAGATGTAGGCTACTGTTGTACATATAAACGAATTCAAGATTTTCTACCTTGAAAACATTAAATGCTGAAATCTTACCATAGCCCCATGGAAGGGATGGCTGACCAGTGATGACATATGTATCCTTAAAGGACACAATGTAACAAAGCCAAACCAAACATAAAAACAAAAAAGTTGCCATTACAAGTTGTCCTGATGGTACTATAACATCAACGTGATGACCTTTGAAAGACAGAATGTATTACAGTAGAGAGACAAATGAAGGTGTCCAACTGGCTGGTACTAGAGACACATTTTAATAACAAAGGAAGCAAGCGAAATCTGGTAGATTTATTTAATGGACAAGAAAGAGGGATTTACTGTAGTTATGTAGGGCCATGGACACATGAACTCCTAAAGCCAACATTACTGCAAGATTCCAGTGCATCCATTTTAGAAAATATTTTAAACGTAGGAAATAGCTTTATTATGAAAACACGTTTTACTACATAAGCAAATAGCTGATAAATGTTTCTATCCCAAGAATATCCTCAAACAGCAATCAATATATGGAGAATCTCATAATCTTAATGTTTTTCAGCAGCAATGGTCTTAAAACTATTTTCTTGGCATGATATATTTGTTATGGTATTAAGAATAAAAACTTTGGCGATAATCTTGTCTCCTATTGTTGCAGTAAAATAAAAACTAACACACTCTCTCAAAATAAACTTACCTCTTATTTACTCATTTGGTAAAACAGAGATTCAGGGCAACATCTTTCTACAGGTAAATCCCGATAGACTTTTAGCATATACTTCTTATAGGAAGAGGTACAGAAAACTTCACCAAAGTTCTTCCTCCATGAATTTATACATAAAAAAAAAGCTACTTCTACAGGTTGGAAATTAACAGCAGTCTTCTTGTACCAACTCTTTAATAGAGTCTGAACAGCCTTTTTTATGTCAAAGGTCAGTGCTAGATCTCCCAAATGTAAACTTAGCACAGACTTAAAACAGCAAAAAAATAAAAATAAATTTAAGAAGTATGGAAGGAGTGATCATGGGAAAAATTATAACTGAAAGAGTTCTTTATGTTACTTACAGTTTAGTATTTTCTTTAAGTTATATCTGAGATGGGTTTACACCTGCTAACCTTTCAGTGGTAAGAATATGTGAAGGTATTAATATGACCCACATTTCAGTTAATGCATGATTATCTTGACTACCCACAAACAGCCATGTGACTAAAGCTAAAATGCTCAGAACATAACTCTAAAACTGCATTTACTTTTTAAAGGTATATTTAATATATTTTGTAAAATAAAATAAAATAGTGAGTCATTTTTATATAGGTATCATTGAACCAGACTACTGTATACTTAGTGAATCAATTAGGCATCCTGTAATAAGGGGAAAAGTTGAATTGTGAGCCATGCTTACAGATGGATAGCTTACCCTGCCAGTTCTCCCCTCTCTTGAAGTCCTTTTGTTTGGACTGCACCTGGTGGACTCCTCTCTACCCCTCCCTCCTTGTCCTAGAGCCTTCACACAGTCATGTCATAGAAATGACTTAAAGAGTGGCTCCAGAAGTGACAGAGAAACTTAATGTTAAAGACAAACATGAGGAGTTGAATAAAAGTATTTCTTGAAAGGTGGGAGTGGACAGAAGAAATATTTCCAGATTAATGTATTAAAAGATGTGATTTTAAATATGCATGTGTATACAGCTAAATAAAATACTATAAGAGATATTTCTAACCTTTTATATATTTAAATAAGTCAAAATTTCTGGGGGGGAGTGCTCTTCTCATTGGGAGAATAGAGATTCATCTTTTTTTTATAGGTCACTTAGGATACATTTTTTTTTATATAGGGTAGTTTCGGAACACAATCTATAACTTAAGTATTTTACAGAAATACTCATAAGTATATGGAAATGACTAACAAATAAACCTTAGAACAAAGACTTCTTTAGAATCAAGTACCACCCTTATGAATGTTTACTTGTATTGATTCTGAGGAACTTTTGTGGTTAAGACTATAAGTTCTGATAAGGCCAAGCATAATGTATAATTGTGTGCTGTCTATACTAGTTTCTGTGGCTGGTTAGAGCCACCATTTTGAATATGATGCAAATAAGATGAACACTGGCTCTGCATCCAAAATGGCTTCTTTTCCAGTATGGCTAAAAAAAAAACACCAAAAAAACAAAACTTGAGCTCCTTGATTTTAGACTAATGAACTTCTCTGAGTTTTAGTTTCCTTTTTTTTTTTTTTTTTTTTTTAGAGAGAGAGTACAAGCAGGTGAGCAAGGCAGAAGATGTGGGGGGGTGGGGAGTGAGAGAGAGGGACAATCTTAAGCAGGCTCCATCCTCAGTATAGAGCCCAATGCCGGGCTCGATCCCACAACCCTGGGTTCATGACCTGAACCAAAATCCAGAGTCAGAAACTTAGCCAACTGAGCCACCCAGGTGCCCCCTTATTTTTCACCTCCATAAGGGTAATCAAACCGCTTATCTTATATGGTTGTTAGAGGAATTAAATGAAAAAAAGAAAACTATGTAAAGCCTTAGCCCAGTACCCAAGACTAAAAAAGCTAGCTATGATGATAATGAGGAGGGTGATGGTGGCATGTGCAGCGCTGTGCCAGGAGATGCAGATACAAAGATGATCAAGATGTGATCCTTCTCCTCAAAAGGCCCATAGTCTAAAGTGGAGAGACACATAATCGGGAATAACTAGAGTGAGGGTAAATTTCTAAACAACCCAACAGACACAAATTATACTTTAAATCTTTGGTAGTCATAACAAATTCTACAGTTAGTATAATTAGTGTGTCTTTGGTCCTAAGCAGGATAGGTAAAGAATGTGGGTGAATCAGTACACACTCATTTCTGCAGCTGGAAAAACAAAGTGAAAGCTCTACTGGGTCATCAGTGTCACTATTGCATATAAAAGATGGCTGTAATAAGGACATAACAATGTGGCTGGGCTCCAGGCAACAAGAGTCTAGTTATTTCCAGGGTGTTAGAGATTTAAGAAAAAGGAGATCATGGAATACTTCTTAGTATCAAAGACTAAAGAAGGTAAATTTTAAGATATAAAATTACAAACTACTAGAACACATTTAAAAGTTTACTAGTTATTAAAACAAAAGAAAAAAATGAAAATGACAATTTGAGGTAAAAGTGTATATAATTTAAAAGAAAGCCCTCAACAAGAAAAACTAAATATTTATAACATAAAAAACTTCACTGAGGATGTAAGTTTTCATCATTTTTACAGAAAGAGATTTTGATATTAAAAGCAGAGCATCTTTAAAATCAGCTTATGAAACTGGCAATGCAGATGAAATAGCTGATTTACTAAATGCCAGGTGAGAATGAGATTAGATTCTGTTGAGGATGTGGAAAATTAAATATGTATCATTTTTAAAATATAGAAGGACAAACCAGGCAGATACTCTCTAAATAGGCTTCTTTCTAATAAAGAGTTTCTCCAAAGATGTATTATGCAGTCAGTCAGGTACTCTTTTAAGTAAACCCCTCCTGTGTTGCTTAAAGTGTTTAAATGTCCTTAAAAATCATACTCATGGTGTCTTCAGTGCCTCCAGTTTCCAGTAAGGGATGATCCAACCCGCAACTCCCAACACACTGCCTGCACAGTAACCTCCTCCTTTACTCTGTACCTTCTTTAATCATGCTTGAGTTCAGATAACCGAGTAACACTGGGATATATCCTTCCTTAAGTACCTTCTTAAATATCTTTATTTGGTGAGGGAGAGCAAAAGGGAATTTAACCTATCTCTTTCTATCTAGCCTATGGTCATGTTCAGTCTCAGAACACAGAAGCCTAATCAAAACGGGACACTGCACAACCATCTCCAACAGCACTCTTACCTGCACAGAGCTTCAAAAATTACATAACACTTTGAATCAAATGCAATCAATGCTGTTTTTCAAGAGCAGGCCAGGTGACTAGTGTGGATTTCACCAATATACTGACTCATCCAAAGCCCCTTAATCTTCTCAGTGGAGCCATTCTCTTCACCATGCTACACAAGAGGCATTCACGATGGACTTGTATCCACAGTGCTGTTTCCTGAAGACTTGAGAATAACAATGTCTCACAGAAGCTACTCTATGTAATATATCTCCCTCATCAGATCAGTGACAACCAGAAACTTTCTCATGGGCTGGGAATAAATAATGATAATGATGGTGATGATGATGATGATAACATCAAATATTTAATGAGGTTATATAACTTAGAGCTACCTAGTGGTGGAACTAGGCCTCAAATCCAGGCAGTCTATCTTGTAAACCACCACTCTTAGCCACCCCACCTGAAATGCATAAGTAACCAATCTTACCAGAACAGGTAAGAATTCAGGCCAACCTTGACAAAGCTTTCTGAATGATTCTGATAAGCAAAATGGAATAAACAAAACAAAACAAAGAGCAAACCTTCAAATCTCTGATAAAAAAAAATCCATTCTGTTCACTTAGTACAACCATTTGTAGTGGGGACTTGTTTTGCTTTTCCAATGTAGGCCACTGGAACTTAACAATGATCTCAGAGCGGTACATCAAGGGATGTCAAAGGGAATCACCCTTTCTTCCTATGCAGATATATCCTTATGATCCTTGAATTACAAGTTGGTATATACTGTCTTCTAGACACATGATTCCAGGGAAAGACTTGTCCACTTCTTGGCTAACTGTAAGCTACTCTGATTCCATTTGAGTATTTGAGGCATCCTTCAATGAAAATGGCCAAACAAGAATACTCTGCCTAGCACTGGATTATCAGGGAGGATTCAAATTCCAGCTCTGCTCTTGAAGAGCTATGAGAACTGGATAAATTACTTAATCTCCCTATGCCTCAGTTTCCTCATTTGTAAAATAAAAATAATAGTAATACTTCAGGGGGGTTCTGTGAAGACAAGTGAGTTAACATACGTAAAACACTCAGAATAGTGCCTGGTGTATAAGGTTATATAATGTTATTTAATCAATGTAATGGGTTGCTATTGTTATACTGCTATTGCTGTTATTCTCTCTCTCTCTCTCTCTCTCTCTCTCTCTCTCTCTCTCACTCTCTCTCTCTACACACACCCATATAGTAAGGAGCCACATTCTTTATTCAGACTTTAGGATCCTCCCTATCTGAGTCCTAGAATTATTGATGTTAGCTACATTGAGCAAGAAATTTCTATCTTTACATATCCATTTTACTGGACTAGTCAACCACATGCATCCTACCATCATTTCATGTTTTTCATTCCCCTCAAGTATGGAAGCCCATCAACTACCTATTTCCCATTTTTCTTTTCTTAAAGGATCAACTCAAATGCAAACCCTCTATGACAGATGTTCCCTTTTCCAAGGTTTTACATATTCTGTTAAATCTATTCCAAAGAGTCCCTTACTAATAGCAGTATCTTTGGTCAGAAATTCAGAGAAAATAAAAATCTAATTTGTAACTCCCAGAATCTCTAGAATTCCTGAAGATGAAGTTGTATTCAGATTGTTCTTCAATTTAATCCCCAGGATATGTTCAATTCCCCTTTTTATCATGATAGAAATGTTTACATACCTCTTAGACTGAAGAGCATCATGCTACCCCAATAGTCCCTCCCAGATTCTTATATAAATACTACGGGTCAATCTCCAGCAGTTAGCAATATGTCCTTCTGTGGTGTTATATTTCCTCTCCCTTTCTCTCCAAAGCTACAGCTTACTTATAAAGGGTCAGAGCAATCACATCTAATACACTTAATCTACATCCTCACCCAAAATCATGGGAACTCCAAGTCTGTTTGGTCCCCACAATGTTTCTGTTGATATTATTAGCAGAATAAATAAATTTTATTTTATAAATAACAGAATAATATTAATATTATTTCAGAATTTAGCAAAATAGCTACCTAGTCAACACTGACAATTTTGCAATGTTCAGCATAACTTTACTAATCTTTTAACTGGATTCAAAACAAGCACTTGAATTAAAATAAGTGGTATTAAAAGTTTAAAATTTTAGAGCCCTCTGATTTTATTCTCATAGGAAATTAAAACATTTGTGGCTAATAATTTACTTCTGTGGAGTCATTTATACGCAACATAAAACTATTGCTATTTTTTAAAACATTGAAATGCATAATAAACTCATTTTTTTAATTAAAAAATTATATTTAAACCATTCCTTATGGAGGTAGATCCTTCAAAAGCACAACAGATAGAGCTATGACCAGGTCCGTCAAATCTCAGATCAGAAATGTCTATTTAGGGAGAACATGCTGGTGGGGAAAAAATGTTGGGTGTTTTACACAATTCCTAGCTTTGGCCACCAAGTGGTGCTATTAATTCAGAGTGAAATGGTATTTGGGGGAGTGGGGTTGGGTGGCTTTGGGGTGGGTAAAATATATAAACAGTCAATAAATGCAAAAAGCACTCACAAGTTGGATGTTCATAACTGGCTGTACTGTGAATTTACATATCATCTCCCACTCAATGTCACCAGTATAAACACAGAAGAGAAAACTAATTCACATACTCTTAGTTTGGTAATAAAGTCCACTATACTCCCTCAGGAAAATAACTGTTTATTATACATATTTGTACCAAACTTTATCCATTCAGGCTATGCAGCTATGAAAATAATCACACAATTTTGATTAACCTTCCTCCTTCTCCAACATTCATCCAAATTACCCAATTAAAAAAAAGACACACACACACAAAACCTTTACATAAAACTAATCTGCAATAAATATTACAAATCAATGAGAGTAAAAAAAATTTAACTTAATTTTACTTACTTCTTTATTTATTTAAGGCTTATTTTTTCAGAGAGAGAGAGAGAGAGAGAGAGAGAGAGAGAGAATGAATGCGCACAAGGGCAAAGAGAAAAAAAAAATCTAACTTAATTTTAAAAAAAGGTACCAGCCTGACTTTTTCCCTTAACTTATATTGCAAACTTCTCCTGAAGAAACAGCTCCTAAGTGGATAATGCTTTCACATTCCAGCTTAGAAAGGACATGTAGGGAGACACGGGAACAGGTAAACAGACGCAATGATTATTTATGTTTAGTTTTCTTATGCGGTGTACCTAGAGGCCTATGAAAAGTGTTAAAAACCCACCTAGTTGCCAAAGGAAAGACGTAATAATTTAGAATCCACTAGAATAAGAGCTGGCAATGTCTATACAATGGAACAAACAATGATTTGAAAGCATTACTTTGTAAGTCTGTATAACAATAAAAAAAAGTTCACAGCTATTCGGCTGGAAGTTCTAACCCAAATATCTAGTTGTCTCTGTACGTTAACATCTGTATTTTTAAGAAAAATGTTTCCATTTAAGGAAACTCAGAGAAAGGTGTTGGAGCAGAGCTCACTCACATCCTTTCACAAACTACGTTGATTTTGACTCTGGACTGAGGAGGTAATTCACACATGCCTAGCCATCTCTGATGTCATTTTTATCAAATTAAATTATGAAATCTTGGTTAAGCTTCTTAGGAATGGCGTCAGAATGAAACAGAAGAGGAGACAATACATTTGCAAAGTTGGTTCCTACATGGATGTCCTAAAATAAAAATTTCAAAATACAATGCTTATTTCTTTTTAAAAATTTTTAAAATTTCTTTATTTTGAGAGAGAGAGAGCAGAGAGCATAAGTGAGGAGGGGCAGAGAGAGGGACAGAGAATGCCAGGCAGGCTCCACACTGCCAGCACAGAGCCCAACGTGGGGCTTGATCTCGAAACTGTGAGATCATGACCTGAGCCAAAATCAAGAGTCGGAGGCTTAACTAACTGAGCCACCCAAGTACCCCAATTCTTGTTTATTTCTATATGTGCCTCATGAAACTCATATAATTAGTATATCAATTCACTGAAACCTATATAGATTGAGAGACTAGCAAATTCCTAAGGTTTTTTTCCTAGCTATTTATTTAGTTTTAAAAATGTTCACACAGTTATGTCTTATATATATATATATATATATATTATTTTTTTAATAATAAGCCAAGGGTTAAAAAAACAAACAAAAAAACAACACCAACTTTCCAGTCTTAGGTCAAATTGCCAAATCAGTTCTTGAGGCATTTTTTTGGGTGGTGGGGAGAGGGTGAGGGACACAGAGAGTGTGTGTCTGTGTGGTGAGGGAAGAGAAGAGTTGTGATAGAATAGGAGATATGCATATTACTTAGAAACTAAGGAGAACTTTAAAGTAAAGGTAGAAACAATAATAGATAAAGAAGCCACTACTATAACTGATGGCAGCAGCTACTTTTACATTGAGTACAAATCCTCTGCCTGGCTCTGTGCCAAGTACTCTTATTTTTGTTAAATTTTATCTCTATCTGTATCAATATATTTTGTACTCTCAATAACCTTCTGAAATAGGTTTTATTGGCCTTTTTAAAAAAATTAATGGCTGAGGAAATAAACAGAGGCTCAGAGAGGTTAAGTAACTTGTTTAAACCACCAGATTCTAGCTGGTATCTAGCTGGTTTTCAAGTCTATGCTCTGATATCTTTATGCTGTGCTATTTTCCTTAGCATTTGTAGCACTGTGGACGTAATGTATCTTAGCCCCGTGTTTCTCAAAATGTGGTCTGTGTATCACCTGTATTAGAATTGCCTAAAATATGGGACCCACCTCCGAACCACTGAATCAGAATCTTTTAGGCAGGTCCTGGGAATCTGTATTTTTAACAAACTCCTCAAGTGGTTTTTTTAATGTAGAAAAAAGTTTGAGAACCACTGTCTTAGCCCTTTCACAAATAAGTCACCAAGATCTTTTTTTTTTTTAAAGAAAGGGTGATATTTCATGTATAAGATGTTATTTTAGCATTGGCATGACATTACACAAATTTAATTTCACATTCAGAAGAAAAACACTTTGCTGCCAAATCAGTTCAAATGCCTAAATTTTGTTTCATAGATAGTTGCTGAGAAAAACACATTTTCCTGGAATTTCTACTTTTTTAAGTGTTAAAAAATTTTATTACAGTCTAGAATAAGGATGTACCTCACTTTAGGCAATAGACATGTTCCAAATTAAAATTATGGTGATGTGATAATACTTTAGGTTCAAAATTATGTATTTCCAATTCAAATTCTACTTAGTAGTGGAAAATACTTCCTAAATATCACTGGTAGAAATTATATACATTTGTTCTGGATAAATGAACAAACATGAATCAGCAGATGAAAAAGTCACCTTAAGACTATATAGTAAAAGCCTGGGACATACAGTGAGTGCCAGGGAGAAAAACAAATGTTAGAAATGAAAACTTTAGGAGGTTCTCTATATTCTGAATCAGAGAGATTCCTTTCTAGAAATCCTATAATCCAATATCTACTGCAAGAACTAGAATGATTCAACAACAGTTGAGTGCTACTACACTTTGATATAATTTATAGATTTTCCTTCTTTAAATAATCCAAATACTGAAATGCAGATAGAAACAAGATATTGAAGATGTTTGAATTAGCTGAACAAATTGTGAGAGTAAAGAAATTATGAAAGTATGACAGTAGTTTCAATTTTTCTTGTAACTACAGAAGGAAAAAACTAAAGGCAGGAAATAATTTACAAATATTACCAACTTTTAAAATTGAAGACAGCAAAAACACTGTAAGCACCTTAAAATGTAAACTTTCCTTTTATTTATTTATTTTTTAAATTTGTTTTTTAATTTTTAAGTAATCTCTACAACCAACGTGGGGCTCAAACATAACCCTAGACCAAGAGTCATGAGCGTAGAGCTCAACTGAGCCAGCCAGGCATCCCTGTAAACTTTCCTTTTAAAACAAACTTTACTATTTCCTTTATATTGTATTTCTCTATTCATAATAAATTTTCAATAATCAAAGGCCTATTCCAGTATATATGTAACATATAATAAGTAAAATGTATATATATGCAAAGAGAACAATATTAATTATAAATATTTTATTTAATGCTTGATATAGGTAACATTCCTAACATACTAGTGTTTTCCATCCTTTGATATTTTTTTATTTCAAAGGTGACTTTGATAATTTAAGTATTAAAGAGATTATATAAATAATAATAGCTGACATTTATTGAACATTGTATATCCACCAGACACTGTGCAAATGTTTGATATAAGGTATCTAATTTAATTCTTCTAATTCTCTTAGCTGCCACCCCATATCAACTCTGACCTAGTGTGACCAAATTTGAACTCATTATATTAGCTAACCAGGGTTTAGTTTGTACACTCAAAGTATAGGCACAACAGGGCCCAAAAATATTTATTGAATGAAAATCACCAGACACAAAAGAATAAATGAATTTCCTTCTTTATGGGAATTAAACTTAGGTTCTTTCCCCCATTTTTTTTAAAGCCAAAGCGTTCTCATTCTGTTAAAGTGGAAACTGAGGCTCAAAACTATGAAAAGCTAAGCTAGTAAACAGGAATGAATATAACAAGTACTAGAATGGGATCATTCTCCCAGCCAGGGTCCCAATCACCGCTGGAAGGACTGAGCCCCATGTTTTCAGATGAAGGTATACTGAGGATTTTAAGCATGGAAGAAAAGCCTCCCTTATAATTATGCTAACAGCAATGGAAGACAGAGGGTTTTAGTAGGTAATGGATAAGAACATGGGAGAGAAGGTTCACATGTAGACCTGAGATGAGCTGGGCCTTGGCTCACTGTTCTTCTACTTGGCTATGATTCAATCAAAGATGTGACAGAACCAATTGTTTGACATGTTCTTTCATGCTTTTAATTTTTCTGAATATTGTATTAGAATATAATTGCATGTGGTATGTCACTTTCTGCAACTAGAAAATGATTTTATATTATTTTTGCATTCTTGGAGTTTGGTGACATAAAATTTTGAAGCAGCTAAAAACACAGAGACACACAAGAGACCTCTAACACCACATTTACCAAAAGTATGCTACCATTTTACTTCCAAAAAGGAATGATTTCTATCAACTCTTAGAGTCTATCAAAGGATGTGGCTCAATGCCTCTGGATATTATACTAAATACTCACTTGGTAGAAAAATTTCAGACATAAAATGTTAATTTTTTTACTGGCTCCTTTATTATGATACCAAGTCAATGCCTTATGAATCATCAGAAGTAAGTATTTTAGTGGGGAACCTATGGTATGTCACATGATATTAGAAAAAATTGTCATTACTGAGAAGAAATCTACAGTTCTTAACTTTTTTCAGTTTTGTAACTAACATGCCAAAATAGATATCTCACACTTAGTTTAATGTATATTTTCAGGGACATGGCCTGTTTTCTCATTGTAATTTGTATGCAAGTAGACATATTCATGTCTATTTAAAAAGAACCTCTACAAAATGGAGCCATCTTATTACATGAATACTAATTTCCATCCATACTTGTAAGAAGCATAGAAATATCATACTAAATGATAGAAAATATAGAATAACCAGATATAAAACACATACATTGTTCTATCTAGAAGACAGTTTCTACTTTTTGCTGACTTTATTAACTATAGTTGTCCAATGTTATTCTTATTACAGTAGGGTTTCCCCACTTCTTTATGTTAGAAGTGTGAATAAATCACAGTATGTTGAGGCAAGATTTTAAGCCACATGCTCAAAGTTGAATGTACGAAAATACAATTTTTCAGGATAAGAGAAAATTTAAAGAATAGTATATAGAAATACCAGAAATTTATGTATTAAGTATGAAGAAACTGCCAAATATCAGTTTTCAGCAACCTGAAAAGTGTTGCTATATCAAACTTCCTTTCCTGGCTATTTACTAAGTTCAGATATCTTCATGTATAAAAATGTGTCCAGTTTTGGTTTTAATTTTCCCCTTACAGATATGGGTATGGTGAGAGATGCAGCTGACTACTCCTAATCTCCTAGTAAGTGTACAGTGATTGCTAGAGAAAAGAGATAGAGCTGGTGAAAAATATGTTCCTTATAAATATATAACTTAAATCTCATAAAAATGTTCTTTTTATCAAAGAACCTATTTTTATAGTATTTACTGAGGCAATCTTAACTTTACGTTGTTATCTATACCCTAAAACCATAAGAACTATATAACCTGCCATTTTCTAAATCATGGAATCAAATGGTTTATATAGACTCTGTTTTAATGTTAATGAATTTATAGACACAAATAGCTAGCATCAAGGCTACAGTGAAAAGCAGAACACTTCAAGCATTCAATACAGTGAAAGGGGCAGATTAGAGATCAATAACAAAATCACCTGGTAAAAAAGGAAAAAGGTGTTGCATTAAAAAGCTTTTTGCTTTACATGTGAAACAATACTGAGAAACCTGTATTTTAGCACTTGTACTCAACAGGCACTCCAACTATGCTACGATGAGAACAGAATCCCATCCTTTCTAATAATCTTGTGACAAAAGCTAAAAGACATCATCCTATTAACTAGTGATCTCAACTGCTAATGCGGAGTACTTCCTGGTGCCTTTTATGTAGAATGCTGCTATTAAAAAACCACTAAACATTCACTGTGAACAACACAGAATCATTCATCTTTTATCAGCATCTCTTGTTAGAAGAGTATGAGTGGGGCTGAAGGTGTCATTGATATTATGGAGTGGAAATTAATCAGAAATTTTTCTCATATTTTCCTCATCTCACTAATTTACTTTTGTACAAATTTCCTCCTGTTAAAAAGTTCATACCCAACCCCCTGTTGTACTCTTTTAAGTTGAGAATATTCAACGAGTGCGTCCACTGAAAAGCACCAGGTCCTAACACAAAAAGCATTCGAAATTCTCATTTAGTTGTCTTTATTTTGCTAGCGCCATGTGGTCCTTGAAGATGTAGAAAACACGGGAAGCCGAGTAAAGATCAGAGCAAGCTCATTAGCATTCTGACAAAATTGGAGTGGTGGAGATGTATAGTTTGCCTAGTTTGTCGTTTTGAAAGCTACCGGTGGTAAGCTTTCTATTTCATTGTGCTTTTGTCTTTTGGGGGGGTTTCAAAGCAGCAGGGTATTTGTTAGCCCTAGGTTTGCACAATGCATTGTGGGAACCTTTCCTGCACATTCAGCCCTATATAGTATCATTCCAGTTTGAGTCAAAAAGTTTTTTTTCACCATTTGTAAGAAAGGACATGTGTGTGCATCTTAGTGTATACCCTCAATTCATTTATCAATGCTTTGCTTTTCTCTTTTGCCTGAATCATAAAGTCCAAAAAGAGTCAGAAACAGAACCTAAATGACATAATTTTCAATCTTTTAAAAATGTTGCCATTTATTTTAGAACACAACACTAAAACATTTGTTTTCTGTTCTTTGTCATAAACAACTAACAAGTAACATGCAGGACTGATTCAGTTAGTTATAATTCAAAAGCTTACTGCTCACTATAATAGAACTCATTTCTATTTCTGAAAATAGTATAGAGGGAAAAATGGTTTACGCTTTAGAATTATGTAAATAAAGAATATCTCCTAGAAGCCTTAAATAACTATTACCCTGGTCATTTGATTTTCTTCATCGTCATCTTCTTTTTCTTTTCTTTTTTTTTTTATACATAAAGCTCACTTTGAAGAGCTAAATGGGCTACATTAATGCTACTATTCAACATGAATGTTTCCAAGTTGCAATGAAATGGATAAAGGTCTTTGGGGATGAATTTATCTGCTAAATCCTTGTGGTTGCCCTCCTATCTTGGATGATGACCCAAAAGAATGTCAACAGCTCATTTCCCAGAGAGCTGGAAGGAGTCCCTATGCAAGCCATAATCTGCACATTCTCAAAGAACCATTTCAAACATTATATTTCACAAGCAGTTTTAAGTGATTTCCCTCTCATCTCTAGTATCCTAACAGTACTTTGGACATCAGTGCCTCTGAAATGAGGGCTAAACAAAGTTTACACATGAATGCTATATATGGCATATAAATTTTAAATTCATTTCAATACACATTTTAAAAACATAGTCATCTTGTTACATTAATATATTTATGGCACTAAATGAGATAAATGTCTAATGATTACTTTTTTTTTTCTATTGTGAAAAAAGTATTTTTTATTACTGGTCATTATTTTACTTAGAATCAAGCCTTATTTATCGGAGGCATTTAGAGTTTTTCTTAATTTGTAATTATGAAAAGCCCAGGAGAAACTAAATAGTAGTAGTGAGTGAAATACTGTATATGAATAATCTGGTAAAAGTAGTTTATCAGTAAGAGAATGGATCATTTCTATATGAAGCCTCTGATCTAACAGCATTTTGTTCTATTACCCTTTATTTCCTTTGTACATTAAGAAGCCATACTAGGCTGAGTAGTATGTCATCCCGGGAGGGAGAGTTTTTACATATTAACTATTCATATTATAGTAGAATATGTAATTAAAACAATGCGACTTTTCTTTTTTCTAATTCAAACTCTAATTTTCACCCCTTAAGGGTTTTCTTAGGCCTTCTTTTATAGTTTAAAAGCTCATTCTTAAAACAAACAAACAAACAAAACCCAGAAAAACTGCCATGTATAATTATGTGATTGTGGTGCGAGCCTATTTATATATTGTTAAAATATGAAACCTAACTTAAAGCTCAATATTTTAATATATCCCAACACTGAGCTGTTCTACTGCTAGCTTTAAAGCTATATATTAAAAAAAGGATGTTACTACAGTAATAATGACTGAATTAGTTCTATACTTTGCAATATGAGTATAGCTGCAAAATTATTTATCTACTTCACTGCCTTTTCCTACCAAAGTTTCTTGAATAAAATCGTTTGGACTAGCTATATCAAATTAGAGAGCAGTCAGGAGTATCTAAGTCCAGCTTTAAAACAAATATCTTAACAATTACTTAGCCATATGGAAAATAGGGTATGTCTCTCCCGAAGCCATTAAAAAAATATATTTTCTATCTTGAATTTAGACTTCATTAGAAACCATTTCTGACTTGTAATGCTTAGATAGCTGAAATACCACTCTTTCGAAGAACCACGAAAAGACAGGTAAAAAAAAAAAAAAGCAGGACTTTTTAAAGCCGCCAATTAACAATTTTCTAATTTTTAAAGCCCATTACATTCACAGTTATAACATTTTCGAAATACAGAAAATGAAGTGAAATTAAAGCATTTTGAATAAACAAAAGAAGCTGTATGGTTAGACACAGATACACACACACTAACATAGCTTATTTTTTTACATTACACCAACTTTGAAGCTTCTCCACAAGTGTTCACATTATACTGTGTTTGGGTTCCCTTGACTTAGAGGCCAGATGCTTTTCACAAATGACCAACAATTGTAGTTAGAATAAATTAATGATTGATTTTTTTAAAGCTTTGATGGAATTAAGCATACTTCTTTTCTCAATGTGCCTATGTGAATGTTTGCCTGTTAAACTTTTTTTTTTTTTTTTTTTTTTTTTTTTTTTTTTTTTGACAAGTGAGGCCACCCGGCAGAAAACAACTGATGCAAAACCCAGGAATAATCCCTCTGTTTAGTTCAACACTATGGTTAGCCTTAACACTGCCTCTATTATCCAATGGATTTAGAGAAACTTTCATTTATTAGTTGGCCTCAGTTTTCAATTCTGTTGCCCTCTTTACGGAAACCTAGACTTACCCCTATAGAAGTCCATTTGCATACTGGTACAATGAAATATCTTAGAATTTTTATTACCCTATTAAGCTAAATAGGGGCTGTGGTACATATGTAATTTGAAAAATACATGAAAAGAATCAAAATATAGGCTAATAATCTTACTAAAGATTTTAAAGCACACTGTAATAAGCCTATGATTCCAAACAATATATAGCCATCTATTTTTAAAAAACCCAAAACCACTGGAACCTAAGAAATGCATCTGATTATCACAAAGTCAGTGCCAATTTGCTGCATTAAAATGTGTTATTTTCCTACAGGAATCTTTTAAAATCTGTATTTTTATTATGCGTAATATTTTACATTCTCTTATGTTCATAGTCCAAGCTATAAAAGGTTACTCTACATGAAATAAGTGAAGTAGAATATGACTTTTTAGTTTATTTAGGGGCCTCAAATTAGGGATTCATCAGGCTGTGTATACATTATAGCAAATAATGCAGTGTAATTTTTATAACACATTTTAAAAATCTACATTGTTTTCCTTAAACCATTTGGTTACTGGAAAAAAAAAATGAACTGTATAACAACATGAGACTGGGAGTCAGAAAATAACACCTCTGTGCCAGTCTCGTCTCTACCTCCGTGTTTTCATCACTTAAAGAAAATGGATGTTCTCTAAGACTGTTCACATTTTCAAACCTTTATAACTATGTGATATAATTTATACAAAACAAACTGCTATAATACTGTAAATTAATATCAGGAATTTGTTCAAAAGTTGATTATTATAGCCTTTACTCCACAAATGCTTCTGAAAGTGAATAGTAAAATTGCACTAGGTGTGCACCGATTACATAAGACCAATGTTCAGTACTAGAACTTTAAAATAAAGTTTCCATTAAAAAAATTGAATCATATAAGGCTTACTAAGGAAATCTTAAAGTTCTTTGGAATATTCTTTCTTGGCTGTTTTCCCTAGTTAATGCAATCAACAGTGATACCCAGCAAAACACATTACTCAGAATGATGTGCTATTTACACCTTAACTTAAAGAGGGAGGAATTAGCAATACCACCCACTCCCAACTCCTTCCTTTCTTCTCCTTCAGTTTTTCCTTAAAACAATGACATTACTTTCTGGAAATATTTAGCTAAAAGAAGTTTCACATAAACTCACACATCCAGACGTTCATATAGGACTTTTAAACTTTATCAAGGAAGTAAAATGGAAAGATGATAATGACATTCCACTATCCAGAAGGGATGTACAGGTCTCCAACTCAAAACACAATTGGGTTTTACTGTATATAGTATTCTCTTTGAAATAAAAATAAACATGCATTTTAAGGGCCTAGCTAGTAACGTAAATTTCTTCTATAAAATTGATTTCCCTATTGGACTAAGCACATCAATACAAAAACAAATGAACTACCAAAGTGCTCTAATTAACAATTTTGCAAGTGAATACAGACATTAGCGCAACACTGCTGCCATTAAAGTCTATTCCAAGGCATATCTGTTTCTGTTAACATTTCAATAGACCAATTAAATGACCTTTCCCCCTTCAAACTCAATTAAGCTATTTGAACTTCAAATGCCACCTTACCAAGTATTTATACAAAATTTACATAGAGGAAATTAATTTTTTAGTTTTAATGGGTTTAACAAGTCAATACTATTTTAAAATTAGCTCTCATAGAATGTCATATAATGTAAATATAGAATATTATCTGAATATGCAGTTCTCTAAACCAAATCAATCTTTCCAGTCTAATCTTACATATTTTATTTTTGGTCTATTATTTTAACAATTTTATAGTCCAGTTATAATTCTTAAAACTTTAAATATAAAAATAACATTTATTTTTTCAAGGCAAACTGACAACTAAAAAGCAGAAAGCGAACTAAGAAAAATTACTCTTCAGGTATAAAAGAAGAAATCTTTTTCTCCTTACAAATTAAAAAGAAGAAAGCTGTGATTTATATAACACTAAAAGTTGCAAATCCTAAGGTCCCAGGCATTTTGTAATAGAAAAACAAAACTAAAAACCCACATCAAACCTTCAGAATTTCTTGATGTGAAAGTAGACAAGAAGAGAGTACCAAGTGTGAAGAAATCAGGAAAATGAAAAAAATCAAGGCTGAAATCTAACAATTCTATTTCAACTTTCTGAATTT
>CM053576.1:75926933-75954433 GCA_028646485.1 Cryptoprocta ferox | reverse complement strand
CATCTCTTACACCCAATTATATAAAATAAACATGAGAAAATTTAAAATAATTATGAATAATTACTACATGTTACAAAGTATTTTAGGCATATTAGAATGATAATGTAAATCTCCTGAAGCAAGGACCATAAATAGTTGGCTACATGATTTAGACAAATAAATACATACTGATTGCTTGTGAAATATTGAATAAACATAATAATGTGATTGGTCACAATATCTGCGACTGGTCTATTATTAATACCAATTATAGCCAATTTTTAATGAAGACAAATAGCAGTGAACTAAAATCTTGACCTGACTCCTAATGTAGAGTGGTTCTATAATCAAAAAAGAAAAAATTACCCAAAATAAGCTTGATTAATTTAGTTTAAAAATAAGGTTTGAAGACAAATAATATGCATTGTTCTTATTCTTTAAGCTGACAGGAAGCATGTTATTTACAGTTTTAAAGTTGTAAGTAGGGGGCGCCTGGGTGGCTCAGTTGGTTAAGCATCCAACTTTGGCTCAGGTCATGATCTCACAGTCCATGGGTTTGAGCCCTGTGTCAGGCTCCGTGCTGACAGCTCAGAGCCTGGAGCCTGCTCAGATTCTGTGTCTCCCTCTCTCTCTGCCCCTCCCCTGCTCGCTCTCTGCTCTCTCTCTCAAAATAAAATAAAGACATTAAACACAAAATTTAAAGTTGCAAGCAAATTATCCAGAGGCATGAGTGGAACCCAGTTCACTTGGCATTCTGACCCTGATACAGCTTCCTGGGCAAGAAGGCAACATTTCAGTAAGCCAGCCAATGCCCTTGCTATCCAGAAGGCCAGCCATATTCTCTTCTGCAATACAGTACAATATATCTGGGGATCTGGCTTCTTGATAATATAGCCATCAGGCATCTTTTCTCTACAACTGCAGACTTCACTGAAGATAATAAAGAACAGCTACACTTATAGCATGGGCAAAACCAATTCAGGTTTCCTTCAAACTAGCAAATTCCCTGCATAATAATTAATATGACCCATTGCTGTCCATGAGAAAAAGACATGATGAATTTGGATTACCATGAGATTAAAATAGATAACTAACCATCTGGAAGGAGTTTCATATCAGGAACAAAAGAAGAATAATAGAGGAGGTATTTAAGTACATTCAGAATTGGATCATTTTCTCTGCCAACTAATTACTAGCACAGGTACATTTTTTTAAGTAGTAGGCTCAAAGGGGAAATCTGTGCACCACTTACTCCAGATTCAAAGAGAATGTAAAAATGCAGATTCTCAGCTCTCCCTCCCACATACTGAATCAGAAC
This sequence comes from Cryptoprocta ferox, assembly GCA_028646485.1. NCBI lineage: Eukaryota > Metazoa > Chordata > Mammalia > Carnivora > Eupleridae > Cryptoprocta > Cryptoprocta ferox. Next base: position 75,953,136 of record CM053576.1, on the reverse strand, counting down.
ATGGGGACCAAGGAAGGGGATGGGAGCATAGCTGAGAATATGCAAACTCACCAGGTAATTCTGGTGTATACTGAAGTTTGAGAACAGTTCTTTGTTGTACACATAATTTCAGAAGTAACATCGATTGGACCCATTACTAATTCTAGCATCATAAAATGGCAATAAATGTAAAAAAAAAGGGGGAAATATAAGAAAATAATTAGAGCTTAATTCAAAATATATAAATTTCACTAATACTATGAGGTAAATTTCATTAGATTGAAAATAACTCAAACTATTAAAATTCATTTACTCTCTTACTTTACTGAAGTTATCCTCTATTTTTTAATTCATTTTTTAAGTAAGTTTTTTGTTTTTTTAAGTTTATTTATTTATTTTGAGAGTGAGTCAGTGTGCATGAGTGGGGGAGGGGCAGAGAGAGAGAAACAGAGAGAGACAGAGAGAGAGAGGGGGAGCTGTCAGCACAGAGTCCAAAGTGGGGCTCGATCTCACAACTGTGAGATCATGACCTGAGCTGAAACCAAGAGTCAGGTGCTTAATCAACTGAGCCACTCAGGCACCCCTCTACCTTTACTGAACGAAAGCCTGTCTGTGTTAGAGTGTTAACAAAGTATTTACTTTTTTCCTGTTTACAAATTAAAATTATTTTCATGTACCTGACAGATAAATCTTTAGTTGAATCTGTGTTGTTACCAATCACCATTACTTGGTTTTGAGAGACCATATTGTGGGGGAAAAAAAATCATGAGAGAGAAGTCCTTCTCGTACATCATATCTTCATGATATATGACATGTTGTTTTCTCTAAGATATGGTTAAAAGAAATTGTACTTCCATAAGATTTTTCATCTCAGAAAATAAGCCTAACAGAATTTCTACAAGTCATTAAATTCTATGGTCACAGGGGGAAGAAGTAGAAAGAGAAAAAAGAGAAGATATGTATAGAGCTAAAAGTGAAATAATCAGTCAAAACAAAAGGCTATTCAAATATTTCACAGAGACAGTTCCCCTATATACTTTTATGAATTAAGGTGAATTAGCAAAATAACTACATTTTAAAGAAATAATTTTAAAAATTTATAGAAAGCCAATTTAAAACAAGATATATCTTTTGTAACCTATTCCCTAAATAATTTTTAAAATACTAAATTGGTTTAAAGTCATCAAGATAATATTATCTCATTTTTCATTAACACGTTTTAGAATAATACTTCCTTCTAAATATTTTAACTCCTTACACAGTGGAGATGCAAATTCTAAAATATAAAATTAAATGCTTTTGAAGGACACTGAGCTCCCTCTGGTGAAGGCATAACAAGTTTATTAAGTAAGCACCACCTCTGGAATTATAATCCCCTCTGGCTTCTTCCACTGAGTTTATTGGTTCAATTTTCATAACCATGAGCATCATTAGGGCAATGCAGTAATTAAGAGTTGTTAGAAAGTGAATTCTCAAACTGCAGATTAGAAAATTAAACTATTTCCTGATTACATATTAATGGAGCACAACAATAGCAGTTGCCATAAGCTTGGAAGGCAACCAAGGGATAAATCTGTGTACTTAATTACCATAAACAATGGCTGCATAGAAATGAAGTTTTATGCACATTCCCTTCTGTAATATGTCTGATATCAGTACACACTTGACAATTCTTGTTCAATTATCTCTATTATTTAATGCGCTGTGAACGGCTCTGTGTAAATAAAATTAACCACCCCAATTACTTTGAATTCATCTAGGGACAACATAATAAAAAAATGTGAAGAATTCTGCATGCCTATTAATCTAAAACATTACAGAAGCTCTCCCATATTCTCTTGTCTATATTTATTTTGTCTACACTTATTTTACTGCTCTGCTAATTCAATTACATTTACCATTGGTGGTCAATAGACTTTTTGTTATTTAATTAATCCTTATATAGCACCATAAACATGTTCATTATCTGATAATATCCACAGGGTCTCAAATAGTGAATAGTGCCTATTTAATAACTAACTGAATTTAATAAGCTAACGGAACTTATAAGCCTATGTCTAATCATTAAAAGCATTAAAAATATGCAGGCCAAGTGTATAATTACAATAAAGTTAAGAATGCAACTTTTTAGGGGGTAGAAATGAGAAAATACAGATGAAAGAAAAACGAGAGAAATATACAAAGTATGAGATAGTTACGTGACCCTTAGATTTTTAATGCTTGAGTTGTATTTTCAATTTTGCACTTACTCAATATCTAGGGAGTCACAGTATCAAAAATCCATCTGTTTCATTCATAGAATATACTAATTTCAGCATAAAAGGTACACTGTTATCATAACAAGATACTTCCCTTTGTAATCATTTTATGTTGGTCATTATGAAGGGAAAAGAAACCAATGAGACTGAAATTATTCTATACTTAGATCACATAAATGCCTTTTCTTTTTTACACCTTCTGCACATGCTCCTTTTCTTACTCATTCACAAAGCAAATCTTTTATGATCATATATACTATTTCAGGAACATAAGTATAAAACCTTCTAGAAATGTAATAATGTTTAAGTATTTAGACTCTAATCAAGAGACGTGACATTGAACCAGTATTCATGCCACTTAAGCACTAATTTTCTATAAGCTCTTCTAATGTACCGATAAACTTTCCTTTTTTTAAATAGCTAAGATTACATTTTCATATTGAAACAGATCAAGATCACATTTTTATTTCAGGAGTAAAACTAGGGCTTTAACATAGGAAATGCACCTATATATCCAGTGTTATAGATTGTAAGCTGTTAACACAAAAATAATTCTATAAATCTAGAAGTCTTTAGAATTTTAGTCAGTTTTATTTTTAACACATCTTAGAAAACCATCTTCAGGTATTTATTAGTAAGTAGCTGATCCTAAACTGAAAACAACTCTCTGAAGGCCATCAATGCTCAAGTTTCAGAACCTTCTAAAAATTAGCAAAGAGCTAGTCACTTCTTTTGAAGAGAAGCTTGCTTTTATCTCTGATTATTCCAAATGAGGATGTTTTGCAACCCAATTTTCATGTATATTACATGACGAAATAACGTTAAGAGGAACATTAGTGTCTCTAATGGGCCAAATGAGTAGGTTAAGTGACTTTCTTCATAACCTAAATGAATACTGATCTGTTTCTTCTGAGTTACTAATTATAAATCACAAAATGGTGATAGGAAAGTCCAGAGAATTAGTAGTAAGACCCCAAGAGAACCAGATGTTCACTTCTAAGAAGAGGAGAGGTGAAGCAGGGACCATGTCCTGTGGTGTCTGGAAGTTGGGCTCCAGAGCCATCAGACTGGGTTTGACTCTTGACTCTACCACTTTAGAACTGTATTAACTGGGCAAGTTACTTCTTTCTCTGGGCCTCAGTTTCCTCACTGAAAAATGTGATTTTTTAATAGTGTTGGTTATTAATGGAACCTATCTCATAGGGCCATTGTGAGAAACAAGGAAATGATGTATGTAAAGCATTTTCCATAGAGCCAGACATAGTAAGCATGCAATAAATACTGGTTATTACAAATACTGTCATCTTTAGGTAAAGATAATGGATAATTCTGAAGATTCAAAGGGGAAAGTTTCCAATAACAACCTAAAAATTTTATATTTATTTTTCTGTGGGCCCAATTTCCTGCTTTAAGGCAGCTTTAATGCTACATTTGGCTCCTCAAGGGATGAGGCAAAGAAACATTCTAAGGAAAGTGTAGAAAAGTTATTTCTTTTAACTCTTTGATTCTTATTCTCCCTAAGTATATTTAATGTTTTTAAATGGTCAGTTGGGTTTTTGTAGTGGATAGTCTACAAAAAGTACCACACTTACATACAAAATGTCAACTTGGAATGCACTTGTTTCTAACTAATAAGTCTTACTGTTCCTAAAGAAATAAATTATTCTAAACTTTAGGTGCTAGATATTTAAAAATTCCTTCTCTGTAGAAATTACAAAATAAAAATAAAAATAAAAAGAACTGATGGGAAAAGTTCTTTGGCATTTGCATAAGGATTTTATAGATCCCAAGGAAGGATGGCAGAAAACACACACAACCACACAGACACGTGTTATTTAGTATTCAGGTTAGTTTAGGATTACTCGGTTTCAGAAAAAAACAGTCATATAATCTCCACAGCTGCTGTGTCTCTGCCAATGACACATTTCCTCCAAATAGACGGGATCTCAAGCCCTTTCCCTGCCACAGCCATTCTCATCCCTGGTACATCATCATCTTGCTGCAGGACCCACTGAAGCTCTCTATTACATTCCTTTGCTACTTTCTCGGTAAAGCCTTCTCCTAACATGCCAGGAAAAATGCCCAGTGGTCTAGGTCACCATCCAGGTTCCACCTTCCTCCCCATCAAGATGCAAGAGTTTTAGTGCTAAAGGGGTTGATACTTAAAACCCAGAACTACTCAAGTTCTGGAAACTGAGGATTCAGGCCTAGGGCAACTACTAGCATTATTCTAGTGATATTTTATTCTATTTATTTTTAGAGCATTTTAAAAAATGTTTATTTCTTTATTTTGAGAAAGGGTGGGGTGAGGAGCAGAGAGCAAGGGGGAGAGAAAGAATACCAAGCAAGTTCTGCAGAGTTCGATGTGAGGCCCGAACTCACGAACCATAAGATCATGACCTGAGCTGAAACCAAGAGTTGGACATTTAATCGACTGAGCCACCCAGGCTCCCCTCTAGTGATATTTTAAATTAATAGGTTTTTGTGGGTTTGTCTAGCTGGTGGTTGCTAATAATATTGCTTCTTTTGGAAAATGTATGCTCAGTTCTGCAAAATCATCTTCTAAATAAACTTTGCAACCCATTTAAAATGAGTGCATTTCCTCAAAAAGTTAAATAGAGAATTAACATATGACCCAGCCATTCCAATCCTAGGTATATACCCCAAAGAACTGAAAAACAGGGATTCAAAGAAATGCTTGTACACAATGTTCATAATAGCCAGAAGATAGAAACAACCCAAATGTCCATCAATGGATGAATGAATAAACAAAACGTGGTTATATGCATACAATGGAATATTATTCAACCACAAAAAGGAATGAAGTAGTGGTACATACTACAATATGCATGAAGTCTGAAAACATTATGTAAAGTCAAAGAAGCCAGACACAAAAGAACAACTACCGTTTGATTCTACTTATATGAAACATCAAAAAAAAAAAAAGCAAATTTCTAGAGACAGAATGTAGATTAGAGATTCCAGTGGGATTACAAGAGGAGAAAATGGGAAATTATTGCTTAAAGAGCACAGAAGACTTTCTGTTTTGTTGATGAAAACCTCCTGAAATGGTAATGTTTGTATAACACCATGAATGTACTAAATGCTAGTGAATTGTATACTTTAAAATGGTTAATTTTGTGATACGGGAGCTTCAAATCAATAAAGAAATATACTCAGTATCTAGAAGTATATAAAAATTGAAGTAGCAGGTAAAGTATGTTTTGCTCTGTAAAGAACATATGGTGGGAAAAGAGGACTGACTTAAGAGCTAGAAAACCCAAAAAGTTGAGTTTAAGCCATAAGTCGGCCATTACTGCTTAGGCCTTCTTAAATGAGTCATTTTCCTCTCTGAGCCTCAGTTTCATCATGTAAGGAATATGATACCATCCGCTCTGCTTAATTCTGAGGCTGAGATTCAGAAACTGCATAGCAAACTAATATATCAGAGAAAAAAGTACTAATTACTGTAATAAGTGGAAAGTTGGAAGCACTGGAACCCCAAAAAGCAAAAGAATGAACATATGCTTTCTCTTTCTAACACCTTATCTCTTACTTCAGATGCTAACTAGGCTTTAGGCAAATCTTGAGAAACAATTAATTTGGTCTGGAAGAGGTTTAGTATAGTCCAGGGTAATTGTTGGAATTTACCAAGCTGGGAAACAAAGTCAATTTTAATCTGAATCTGCAGCAGCCAACCCAGTCTAGATCAGATTCTGTCTTGTGCCGTAAGCAATATAAAGCCCCAAAGTGATTCTAGAATCAATCTGTAGTCCACGACTATCTTTCAGACTATAAATGATCTATAGGTGGAATGGGGCCACTTCAAAGCTTTAGCAGTAATATGTGGTATGGGAAAGAGAATTTCAGTATGTTTTGGTTAGAACTTTCATTAAATCAGCCTCCAAGTTTGAAAAAAAGGGAAGGAAACCGAATATCTAGCTTTTTTTTTTCTAGTGGCACAAGGCTTCCTGTATAGTAACATCTAATTTATCCAACACAATGAGAAAAGGTGTTGAAAGAATTTGTTCAAAAAATTAGTTTCCTAATTTTACAAAATACATCTGAAAATGTATATAGAAATTATACTAGCTAGTATTTACATTTTTATATAGCTAACATAACTAATATTCTCAAAATTTCCTAGAAGCCAAAGGGAAAATGCAAATATAAAACAATATGCTGGTTTATGGGATACTTGTTGAATCCACACAAATGTAAAAGCCTGAGCATACATGTAAGTTGTTAAGGCAACAATAAACATGTTCTAGGTAATCTAGCATAATGGGAAGGATCCTGTATGACTGGGTTCTGGTGACTTGAATTCTAGTCTCCTCTGTACAATGGTTGGGCAATAGTTTTCAAAAGGTAAGTGTTTTTGGGATTTTTTTTTCTGGTTTTCAATTTTAAGCAGTAGAACCTTTTCTTTAAATGAACTCTTCCAAGAAGCCTGCTATTTCGAATAAATAAACTCAGAGCTGCTCTGTTTGAAGTAAGGTAGGAAATCCAGACGCCTGTCTGCTTTCTGCTCTCTTATTGTCCTGACAGCCCCGAGGTGCCTCTGAAGAAGCTTTAGGGCTCCATAGAATACAGTTTGAAACCCACTGGGCCAGATAAAGCCAAAGGTCTCTTCCTGTTCTAATATGTTCTGATTTCACTAATGGAGGCACTTTCAAATGTCCCATATAAATGCTTATTTTTGGAGGAGTTTTTTAATTGTAAATATATTTTTGGTAAATAGAGAAGAAAAAGTTCAGGAAAGCTTTCCAATTCTAATTTACTACTACCATTTTACTAATCTACTTAACACAGCTAATAAAATTAAAGAAATTAAAGGAATGAATTTTCCACTCTTACATTTTGACATTTTTTTCTTAATATAATTTATTTTTAATTTGGTATAAAAATTTGAATTTATTTCTCATTTTTACCTTTTCTGTAGGAGGAGCAGCATTTTAAATGAATATAAACATTCCTTTGAAATATACACATACACTATTGTTGGGTTTTTTTCCCAGTAGCTCACTGTGCACTTAGATCTATACAATCACTATTGGCAATCAGCATTAAATGGCAATCTACCCTCTGGTTAGGAGCTAACTTGCTGCTCTAACCCATTTTTATAAACCTTCCTATATACTTTAATCCTTTCAAATGCAACTGTGACACAAACTATTACAGACTTTTAAAAACCTGTTCTCTTGGGAAAAAAAAAAAAACTGTGGAGCATCAGTAACCAGATAGTATTCTCAAATTTCAGTGATCTAGTCCATGGAGCCGTCCCCTATGCATAGTGCTCTGTTTCATGCAGTACATGGCTTTAGCTGGCCAAATCTTTTTTTTTTCCCAATGAATCAGTAGAACAGTGAAGATCTTACTTTTTTTTTAAGCAGTGGCATATCAATGAGGCACAGATGTGTATTCCAACTCTGCATGGATGAGCACACTGTTCAATAGTGCTGGCTCACACGGTATCAGGGCGAGTTATCACTTCCCATGAAGGCACTCTTATCACCAGGGCCCAGAGAGGTGGCTGCAAATCGCAGCCTTTTTATTTTCAAGGCAGTTCTGCTGAACATTCAGGCTTCAAAGATTCACACTTCCAAAACTCTATAAGAGTTTGTGAACGCTCAATTTGCCAAAACTGTTTACAGTGTAATTGGGCACCGTACCTGTGTCCATGAGATAGCGAAGGCGCTTCTCCACCAGCGCGGCACGGGTGTCAATTTGCTTTTGCTCATTCTCTAGTGCTGCCAATTCTCCTACAACATACTGACTGGTGTCTTTGAACCCTTTCTGTTAACGAGAACAAACAGGAAGGAAAAAAAAATCACTTGTAAGTTGCATTTTTCCTTTCTACAAACACTTAGTAAAGCACTTACCTAGAGAACCAAATAACACTGTTAGTATCACCCTTAGTATGAAAAAGCAACTCCCTGTGATTCAAGAAATTTTCATAAATGCTATGCATAGCAAAACTTTTGTAAATAGAGAAAATTTCAACTGTTTAAGAGTATTATATTTATAATTTAACAAACAGATTTGCCATATTTAAACAGTTAACACAGAGAAAAAAATTCTCCTTAAGGTCAGAGTTATTTAAGCATGGACTAGGATAGAAGACAATTTTCCCCTTGGTGATTGTCAAAACAAACACCAATGACACCTTTCATTCAAATGTGCGATATGCAAAAATGGAGCCTTATTAAGGAAATGATTCTTAAAGTATCTATCCTGAAAAACACAGACTTGTTCTTACAAAAATACAAAATTAAAGAGACACATTTCTTGCTTTCATAGTAAATATACTACTTAAAATACTTTTTAAAAATGATAAAAAAGAAGTTTCTAATATCTCCAGTTTTCCCTCCAGCTGGCTGCTGTACTTTAACATGTCGTTCTGTTGATGTATCACTAATTATTGTAGCTGCGAATTCTAACTTGACAGGTGGTTTCAAACCTTGCTACAGGGATCTAGTGCAACTAGTACAGTGATTTGGTTAAAATTCCATCTAACCAAATGTGGATTTCAATTTGAAATTTTATTTTTTACAATCATCCACGTTTAAAAAATTATCCTTAGAAGTTTTATTTGAAGTAGCAGTTCTATTATAAAGTACCAGAAATGCTTAAGTGATTACTTTCACTACCACCACTGCTATCATCAGCACTCATAATGTTATGTATTCAGAGAAACAAATGTGAACAATCTCTTCTATCAAATCCCTTCCCTACCTAGAAGCATAATAATCTCTAAGAAGCCATGAGGAATTATCTTTGGGTACTCCTTAAACAAGAAACAAAATCAAGAATTAGGTTATTTATGAGCATATTCTGGAATTCCCATGATCAATAAACACATCTAACCATGCGTATGACTTATCTATCTTTGGAACTAGTAAATTCACATGTGAACTCTCTATCAGCTTACTGTTAAATCGATTTTGGTAGTTGACAAACTTAGAGATCAAATATATTTTAAGATATCACAAAACTGATAATTTCTCAGGATAGTGTGATCAAATAAGTTACTATATTTTTTAAAGATCCATAAAAATGGATATTCTCCCAGCTCAGTATGAAACATAACAAAATTATAACAGAATAAATGTAAATGGTAACTGTAAAATCTGGAATAACCTATCTGCCATATAGCAGAGCATTTTCATAAAGGACTTCCCTTTTTTCATTCCCATACAAAGGGGCAAAACAAACACAGTCTGCAAAGACAACATGAGTAAGAAAGAAAAGAAAGCAGAAATGATAAGCAACACATAAACTTCATTGTTTTTACTGATTGGCTCAGTTAAAAATAGTCACAAAGTTTATAACCAGATTTCTTTAGTGTGAGTATACAGTATACTCAAGTATTCTCCAACTTCCAAATTATACCAAATATTCCATCACGATATACGAGTGAGCTGTTCTATGTACTAAAACCTGTCTTAATACAACTTAAAAAGAGAAGTTTTTACGGATCCTAACTTGTAGTCTGTAATTCTGAATACACTTACAAGGATTTAAAAATCCAGCAAAGATCATTTTAACAGTAAAAACAATGAAAATATTTACACAAACTATAGATAATAGAAAAGTAGCACCACTCTTAGACAGCTATGCTTCCAGACAAAAATTCAAGTTAAAACTTGTTCTTCCTGCTTCTGTCCCGCAGCTGTCCATCAAAAGCAGCTTTCTCCCTGCGGTCTATCAAATATTTCCCTCACAAATCAATTTTACACATGATCAGCCCATACCCCTACTGAGCTGAACCTCCCCGTTAATTAAGTGAAGAAATTACCATATATATTATATTAATGCAAACATCATTCAGCTAGTAATTCACGGCTGATCTGGATAATGGAAAGGTTGAACACCCATTAACCCAAGCCAACAAAATGGGTTGGCTGAGAAATTCTAGCAGGTCTCATGTGACTTTTCCCTCTAACTGCAGCTCTGCGGTATCTGCTATTGTAATAATTAAAATCCTCCTGGTAGATCAATACTGGAATCTCTTTATGGGAAGTGCCCTGATGGAAATGTCTCAAGGAAGCTGGGGCTGTGGAACTCTGAAAAATTCATTTTTTTTATCTGACAATTATCACCACACTGCAGACTAATTCAACAGTGCACCCCTCTCACTCTGCTTTGAATGCACTGGAGATTGACATCTTAAAAAACCTAACATCTCATTTTAACAAATAAAGGCACTATTTCCACATACAGTTTGGAATTATCAGCAATCATGAAACCACACAAAAAATTAATATACATTAAGCACTTCATCTTCTGATGGCTTCCTCTGACTTTCAGTTATCGCTGCCTTCTCCTCATTTCCTTTCTTTGTATCTTCCTGTATTGATCTCTGCCTTTTCATCTCTTAAAAAAAAGGGGGAAAGACATGTAAAATTATTATAAAGCTTGATATTTGTGTATTGAAATGTGGATTTACATTATCAGCTTTTATATATATACATATATAGCTAAATACTATTAAATCATAAGATGGGAAAACATTTTTAAAAGTGTTCCTACCTGGTCTATTCTCAACATATTGACTGAAAGACTGAAGTTGAGTTTTTCTGACTGTAGAATCCTTGCTGAACACAACAGGATTTCTAAACCGTTCTGTTGCTTTTTGTAATCGCTCAGTCCGGAGATCTTCTGTGCCATTCTAAAAGCAAAACAAATGTAGTTAAGAGCATCCTGATTGTATAAACATGAAATTACATATTAGCAAAACAACTTTTACTGATTTGAGATAATGCCAAATTAGAAACTTTTTGAAAGAAAAAGGATTTCAAAGAGCCCTAAATAGTTTAACTACAAGTTCTGTTGCCTATAACCAAAACTTTGGGAGGCATAGTTTAGATGGAGGATCACTCTTGATAACTTTGATTCATTAGACACTGTACACCCCTGTGTCTTCTCCAAATGATATGTATAATGTAAAAGCCATGGTGCTTCTGTCTAGCCCCCCACTATTCTGCCCCATCGGTTTGTACAGTCCCACAGACTTGTATGACAAGAAGAACTAGTTTCTAATTTTATGCCCATTGAGATAAACCACTAATGCTGGATGAAGGCTAAAAGGTAGGATTATAATACTACCCCACTGAACTGCATTTCATCAGCTATAACTTTCCAAAGCCAGATTTGTAAGTAAGCCCTTTACAGCTAAGGAAACTACAATTATCTTTTCCAGAGCTTCCTATGTTAATACTGGTAACAAATTCAAATGGTTCTATCAACAAGAAATATCCCAGAAGACTGAACTACTGCAGTGTGTGGAAGCTGCAGATACCGAGGTGCTGTGTACCAAACAAATATTTCATTTTATACCTAATCTTTTATTATTTTTATTAAGTGTTTTGAAAGTAAATAGGGAAAGGCTAAGATGCATGACTAATAGCTAAGCCTGCTGAATGCTGAAACTGGTTATCAAAAGCTACCAAGACTTTGCCCTTCCTCTGCATTGAGACAATCAGTAATGAGGGAGCCCTCCAATGGCCTATTCTCTAGCCTCAAGGAGGCCTGGGATACAGAATCCTCAGGGGAAGGTAACAGTTTATCCTTTTCCACAAACACAGAATGCCTCATTTATAAACGTGTAAACTGCATTTTATTAAAAAAAATAAAACCCGAAATCAATGCTGAAAGCTTCAAGAGAACAGATGGACTCTATATGTTTTTTATAAGCACCATTTAAAAAATCTTAACTAAAAAGATCCATACAAAGACAAGCTGTTTAAACCACACCTTTTGTTGAAATAACTTTAAAAATTACCACATAAGAGATTTTTAGAAAACAACACCAATTTCATCTGTTGAGACAATTAAATCTTAAAAATGAAATACTTCCATTTTACTTTTTCAAGTTACAGAATATCTTTATTATTACTATCATGGGTATACTATGCTAGCTATGTAGCTAGGATAGAAACAATTTTGGCTTTTATTTGTTTGTTTGTTTAAGAAAAGTGTGTATTCTTACTGCTATTACTACAAATGCCCAATGGTTTAAAACTCAAGTCTTTAGCAAAATAAACAAACACAGCTAAATTTTTTGAGGCCTGGCAACATGCTAAAATATCAGTGCGATTAGCCAGCAAATCCCATCTTAAGAAACGTTTTTATGACTAGGGACTTCTGCCACTTTACAAATGTATTCCTCTAAACCCACTAATTCAGTTAGCCTTTTCAATCCATTGTATTATTCTTAGGCCAGCGTCATTCTGCATTAAATCCATTGCAGAAAGCTAAATTGAACGCAAAAAATCAGACCTGATCCAGGCTTCCTTTTGTTCAAAGATAGAGACCAAAAGTCCTCTGGTGCTGCCACACACTTTCATCACCAATTTATAGAAACCAACAGTATAGGGGAAAAGCAATGAAAGTCATTGTTTTGGGACTTCAAAGCATCTCTGTGTCAGAGGAAGGAAATCCTTTCAGTCAGCAGTGCAGTCCACATAGTCCGCAGGTGGGTGAAAAGTTATACAGGACTAGAAGTGCCCTAAAGCTACAGAAATATTAATGATGCCATGTGAGGAAAAGAGGGATGGCTTGTTGAGGATAGTATAAATAGCCTAAATAGTAATCTTCATGTGGCATTTGGCTAAAATCTTACAAAGTTAGAATTCATATTGGCACAAAACACACGCGAGTACCTTTATTATGTACAATCACATACCATCTTCAGGTATTAATTAACGTTAATTCTAACTCATCTAAATAGGTCAGAGGTTGAGGGTAATAGAAAAAATGCTGGAATTCTCTTAGCAATATTCTTCCTAACAAAATATATATACATATAGAAGTCAAGAATAGTTTCTACATTCACGAACACATCAATTTAAAGTAGTAGTTTCTCCAGAAAGCGGTGTATGAATACTGATTACCATATTGCTTCTTAATTGATTCGCTATTCAATAAAAAATGTATATCTTAATCTTAATGTGAAGAACTTGTAAGAAATTGATTTTAGGATTATAAAGTGCCAGTGGAAGCTAGAATGCACAGACACAGAGACAAATATTTTAAACAAGTGGGATTTACCTTAATGTCTTGCTCTGAGGTCTCAGTTATAGCCTTCTGTGCAGCACTGGAGAGTGAATTTGCCACCTGTGGCTGAGCCTCTAGAAGCTTCTTTAGCTTCAAGTCCACCAACTTAGTGTTTTGTTCTGTTAAATACACAAATACTATGAATAACTGAGATGCATTAAGATGTATAGGCTATCAATTTAGGAGACATCATGAAAATATTACTATATTTTTAAAAAGACATTAGGCTTGTGAAGGAACATATCAGACGTGACAAATGCAGAATTCTTCATATATATATATAAATATATAAACTGTAATACATATTATATAACTATAGTGTAACTGAGTAGTCTTTAGGTATGTTAATATTCTGTTTTTTAATTAAGAGACAATAGATATATAAGGTATAAATTTAATGTGTACAAGTGCTGATCTGATACATTTATATAATGCAATATAATTACCATTGTAGCATTAGTTAACACTTCTCATCATATAATTATCATTTCTTTTTTGTAGTGGGAACAACTAAGATCTAATCTCTAGCATATTCTTTATATACATGTATATATATACACACACACATATACATGTATGTATAATCATATATATTTTTCTCCCCAAGTCAGTTCCCTTAAAGAATATAGTCAATATACCTTAAGACAATTCAGTTGCGTCATACAGTGAATAGTAGCCATGTCTACCTGAAAACCTAAGCTTGCATTCAATGTATACACTTATATGAGTAACTGCATTAGGTTATACCTAATAAAACAAGCTATCTACAAAGTAGGTATCTAAAAGATATCTAAAATCCAATTTACTCTTAAGTTATATTATTTCATTTTCAATTCTTCTAGTATATTAAATTTATACACATAATGCCACATTAAAACAAGTTCTTAACATGAGCTCAGTCATGCATACATTGTTAGAATCAACGTTTAAGTGTGTACATTTGTACCCAGCATTGAAATACGGCATATGTTTAAAAAATACCTTAGAATTAGAGGGCAGAAACATAACAATCATATTTTGGAATATAATAATTATGGATAGAAATTTAAAATAAATAAAACATAGCTACACTTTTAAAATAAATAATTTCACATTATTTTTAGCAAGTACATTAATCTTTAATAATAAAATAATTTAGAAACAAATGGAAACAAATAATTCTATTTCAGCAAATTCACTCAAAGGAAGTTTTAATAAAATGGTTGTAAAAGACATGCCAACCATTTGGTGAATGATATTTTTCACAAAGATTAATAAGTTTTCTAATTATAAGACTCTTAATAAATGCTATTATCATTACTTTCATGCAAATTGGTCACTTTATATTGCCAGGCTTCTCTTTTAAACAATATCTGATGAACTATGGTCAAATCAAGATAAAGATTAAACAATTTATTATTAAAACATTATGACTTTTATATACATATTAAAAAAAGAATTTTGGGGAAAATAAAGAAAGGCTAAAATTCATAATACATGCTACGTGCTTCCAGATTCCAGTCTGCATTCCTATTTCTTACTGCCATGAAATAAACTATAGTCTGGATTGGAAAGTCTGTCCTATGTACAGGCCAACATTTATTGGCATGCTTGAGAGGTGTAAACAATGTATTAGTTAACTCCAAAAACAAGAAGACTGAGAGGTCCTTTGTTTGGCATACATGAAGTAGGAGTTTTTAAAAAGGATAAGAGTCAAGATGGTTAACCCTAATATATATATTTTTTAATGTGAATGGAAGTATTGGGGTGTCACTTTCATTTTTTAAAAAATTTGTTTTATTATTTTTTTAAGTAATCTCTGTGTCCAACATGGGACTCAAACTCATGACCCCGAGATCAAGAGTCATGTGCTCTACCAACTAAGCCCATCAGGTGCCCCTAGCCCTAATATTAACCAACCATAAAAGTAACCCATGAAGTTGCTATAACTAAAATGAGAAAATTCCCTTCACCTTACCTAAGAAATGGCTAATTTTTCCTATCTTCATACTCTACTTCAAAATCAGAAAATATGTATCATTTATTGTCAATGATTTTATACTTCCATAAACTGAATCTTAAGGCTTTAATTCTATACCTCTGAGTGCCCTCAGCAGTAGTGTTACTGGTTTCTGAGAAAGTCTTCGGTGGTGGTTCTGGTAAGGGGGTAGGTAAAAAACAACAATCTTTTTCAAAAAGGAAAAAATCAAACTTTTAAATAGAAATAAAAGGTAGTCCTAGTTTGGGGTTAAACATTTAATTTTTTTCCTTAAAATATCAGCATCCTCCTGGATTTGCACAATTATAAATATATTGACTTCTATTTAGTAAAAGTACAGTTTAATACTAGACAATGAAAGAGCTACTGAGAAAGGGCATGGGTTTTCTTGGGTACTCCCTATAGTCGGGAAGACCCTAGGTGATTATTTCTTGGAGAAATGTCACCATGATTTCAAACAGAAGAAGAAGAAACAAAACAGGTTAGCACTGCAGAGACATGCCAGGGCTAGGAAGAAGAACATCTGTTCTCACTCCCTTTAGCTTTTTAAAGGAAAAGATAAATATTAGGGACCTCACTTCCTCACCTTTAAGTCTAGAGAGATTGTCAAACACTTTTTATTGCTAGAAGAATTCAATTCAATAAGCATTTATGGAACCTCTCAGGTATACAAAGCTTTCAATTGCTATCTGATTCTGACTTATAAAGGCAATGCATGTAGAATCAAGTTTACATCTTTTAAACCAAGAGTAAGTGTGTTATATTTTAAACAATAACAGTGATTATTGGTATAATATTTATGAAATAGGGTATGAGATTAATAGTCTGTATAAGCAGTTTTCAGAGAGTCTTATTGTAATTAGTTATTAAGTAGTATAGATTAATTTACTGGTATTACGTAAATTTTTAAAGTAAGCACAAAATTTGCAAAATAATATTACAAGTGAGACTATCATTCTAAACCAAGTCAGAAAATCTGATCCACGGTTGAGGTTTACATCTGAAGTTTCCATAGATACTACATCTATACCTTACAACATTATAACAAAATATTTAGGCTGAGATGGGAACCAATTTTTGAATGCCTATAAATTGTCTCATATAATATAAAATATAAAAATGAACTTTAGTAATAAGAGAACACAAACTATAATTTATTATTCCAATTGTATTGCTAATTTTAACATTAAATCTAAAACAAAATAACATAAAATTGATGGAAAGTGGATTTAGCTAAATGATTTGTGAGAGCATAAGATGTAATAAAACTACAAAAAGAATTTATTATCATTATTGATGAGGTAATAATAAAAATATAATGATAAAGTTTGCCATGCAGCAGGATGCAAAATATTCATAATTTGAAATTACCAGGAGTATCAAGGTCATTTTCTAAGTTAGTAAGTTCATCTCCACCTCCTACAACAAAGCCTTCAGGAATCTCCTCGTTAGTATCTATCTCAATATTATCATTTTCATCTGTAGGAACATGTAGCAATAATGTTAGTATATTATTTCTATTTTATATCATTTATCCAAAACATTAAAGTAGAAAACCCAGTATTTTAATGACAGTTATTCAAATATAGTCAAATATGACACAGATCAGCAAGAAATCAGTTTTAAGTCACTTTTCACTACTGGATTAACATTTATATTTTACATTCACATGTTAAAGATGAATTGTCACATCAAAGAAGTTACAGAGGTTTTGACAATTTGCCACATGCGTTCTCTGAATCACTGAGCTCATCAAGTCCCTATATTTTAAAATGTAATGTGTAAGTAATCTCTAGCAACAGACATACAAAAATAAAGTTGGTTTGGTAATGAAGTAATCAAAAATATTTCTAAATTTTACATTTTTAGCAGTTATTAGATATAAATGTATAAAGACACAAATCATTTTTCATAAACTTGTAGCTACATTTAAATCATTTGTATGAATTCCTGAATGCTTTTTATTAATGAATATTATCATGAAAGCATTATGGATAAGTTAAGAGACATGATTGAGACTGGAACAGACAATACCTTATG
The DNA here is from genome assembly GCA_028646485.1 of Cryptoprocta ferox. Lineage (NCBI taxonomy): Eukaryota > Metazoa > Chordata > Mammalia > Carnivora > Eupleridae > Cryptoprocta > Cryptoprocta ferox. The sequence continues at coordinate 75,935,823 of CM053576.1, read as the reverse complement.
CAAAAGAAAATTCAGAAACAATTAGAACTGTGTATCTTGGGAGACTGAAAGCTGAAAAAAGTTATTACTGAAAATTAAATACATGGAAATGAGGAAGTCTTACACTAGTTTTTATACACTTAGTAAAATGTTTTGGGTCAGAATTAATTAATGGAGTTTTTCTTTACATTAAAGTTTTCTTTAATATGCTTTTTTCCTTTCTAAATCCAAGTGATAAAACTAGTTAAGTAATTTTGAATTTTATGCATTTGAAAACGCACAGAAATAGTTTGATTTGCATGTAAGAGGCTCACATCTTTAAATTCTGACAGGCAGTGTACCTTTTGGAGAAATACCTATCTAGCCCTGAAAGTTGAAGAATATCTCTACTACTCTACCATTAACCTTTAATTGGGCAACTTTTATTAATAATGAGGTATTCCAACATTCCAAAATTCTATAGTTTTGGCTTAATGCTTCAGTATTTGTCCTTTTTCCTGTATATCATTGTGTTTGATTTTGGGCCTCCCGAAGTAAATACTTACTATGATCATTAATATCAATAATAATAGTTTACATTATTGAAGATATCTCATGTACTACATAAGCCATTTAGAAGAACACAACAAAGAAAAAAAGATTAAGAAATGCCCCTGCGGAAAAATTTGCTAAATGCTTTCAAATCATTAAGGCATTATACTTGGTTACATTATTTAAGTTCAATCAGTTGAGGGATATTTTCTAATCAATTGTGCTTATTAGGACAGCTAATTTCATAAATGTTAGCATCTTCATTATCCTTAAAAATTCTTCTCTAAGAAATTTTGCAGTAAACGCAAATGAATGAACAAGTATTTCCTAAGTGCTAAGTAGTGTTTACAACACTTCCTTGTATTACTCTGTCAGAGATAGTTCACTATCAGTAGTTTTTGGAGTGTTGCTGCCAACTAGCCTCTATTGATTATTACTGACCATAATTAATCTAGAGTGAAAACACAAAATCCAACATTCATTCATTTATTTATTCCTCAAATTTCTACTACATACTGTATCTAAAATTTACAAAACACGGCTAGATGTTAAGGAGATACTAGGTTGTATCTTATTCCACATTAAAGGTATACATTCAAGTGACTATAAAACTATACACGGCAGTTACGTGTTATGGGATAAATATAAGTTACAGAGCAAATTCAAAAGATGAAAAGATTTCTCTTTGCCAACAGTAACAGGAATTGTTCTTCAGAAGCATTAACCTTCAAAGCATTTAAAATTAAAAAAAAATTTAACGTTTATTTTTGAGAGAGACAGAGACAGAGCACAAGTGGGGGAGGGGCAGAGAGAGGGAGACACAGAATCAGAAGCAGGCTCTAGGCTCTGAGCTGTCAGCACAGAGCCCGATACAGAGCTCGAACTCATGAACTGTGAGATCATGACCTGAGCTGAAGTCAGACACTTAACAGACTGAGCCACCTACGTGCCCCCAAAGCATTTTAAAGGGAAATAATGGGAAGTAAGACTTGAAAGGTAAAACTGCAGAGAGCCCTGAAGGGCAGAATGGGAAGTTTAAATTTTACTTGATAGGAATGGAGAGATACTGGTATTCTAACATAATCAGCACTGAACTCATTAAGAGTAGTCTATATAAGCAATTTTCTATCAAAGTGTCTTACTGTAATCAGTTATGAAATATATATAAAATAATTAGTAATATTAGCAATGAAATTTATGACTTGTATAAATTACAGTGGTTTTAATATTATTCCTAAAATATCACTCTTGCTTACATTCTGATATGTCTTCCTATGTGAAAGAAAAAGTGGTCTAAGGATTGCCCATGGAAGTATAACTATATATGTGACACCATCCTTCATGTGCGTGAGACTGCTGATCTAGATGTCAGACTGGAGAACTGAAAGGAAATCAAGGTCAGAGACTGTTATAACCTCCAGGCAAGCAGTACAGAGAGCCTGACCTAGTATACAAGAATTGGAAGTGGGTATAATGTGATGTGAAAACTACTGATGGGATACTTGGTGGTTGGGGAAGGATACTGAGAAGAAGGCTGAAGCAGACATCAAAACTGACCCTCCAGTCTGAGTGACTGAAAGGATGGCATTGCTATGAAAAGAAATGAAGAAGTCTGGAAATGTGGTCAGATACGGGTACCTTCAGGGCCCGGGGATATACAGAAAATTCTATTTCCCTTCATTATCCATGTACACAGTGCTGGGTTCCTGCGAGATTTAAACAGGTGCTATTAGTTTTATTTCCAGTTAAATGAACTCTATTTACACTACCACTCATGAGCAATGCTGAGTGTTTATATATGTATTGTTAACCTTAGATGAAAGCATTACTATTTGGGAGGGCAAGAGTAAAAATTGATCTATACAGCTCAAGTCTTCTTAAGAATGGATTTCTACTTTTCATTCACTGACTTCAGTTTTAGGACAAACCCTTAAATTCTTTTCAACAGTTAATATTACACATTTCTTCATACCTGTAGAAAAAGTCTAAATGGATTCTAGCAGAACCAAAGTGCATGTGTGTCTGTGAAAGATATTACGCATTATGTATATGACATCCATCCATCCATCCATCCATCCATCCATCTATCTATCTATCTTTATGGCTAACCATTGAAAGACCAGCAGGTGAGCATGGTAGAAAGTAAATTAGAGATCCAACAGAAGTTGGTTTATAAATATGGCACATACAATGTATGCAGGAAAAGGTAAAAGGAGATGGGATATGTACTGGAATGAGACAGTGCATTACAGTTGAGACTGAACAGCACCATAAGCAAAATGGTAATCCTAGTGATATGATTAATAGCACAGCAATAATGCTTATCTTACAACACTTATCATTTATAAATAAATCAAATGAAAAAACAGGGTATCTGGTGATGGTACAAAAAAAGAATATCCACACTCTCACAAAAAGAAGCTGAGGTTATCATAAAAATATATTCAGAAAAAACTTCAGAAAATATATTGAGAAAAAATTTTCTCACTTGTATGATGATTTTTTAATTCTCACTGAAGGCTCCTATAAAATTAGTAACTCGTTACTATAAGTAACAATATCTGTTCTTTATAATATACATACTATATATAATATAATAATCAAATACCAATGTTTAATAATAAAATCAAACAAGACAGAAAACACAATGCAAATATAATTATTAACAGAAGCTGAATATACAGTTATTGAAGGCCTATAAAATTTCATTTTGGTTTAGCAAATTTAGATAAATCTATTTCCCATAACTGAAATAAAGACAGGAATACAAACATATTCATGGACAAAATTAAAGAAAAAACATTTCCTTTATACACTTGAAATGCAAATACAAAGTAACACTACTTTATCTAAATCAAAGAAAGGCAACAATGTCAGTGTAAAAGTTAAACGACACTAACCTAACTCAAACCAAAGTGATAAGCTACAGAATAAATATAATGATAAAGAAAAAATATATATTTAATATACCATATAACATATAATAAAGATATGATATAATATAATCTTAAAACAGGATAGATACCTCTTTCCAAGTGCCCATGGACCATTAACAAAAACTTAATATTTATTTGGTCAAAATAAAAACTTATTAATTCCCAAAGCAGAAATTCAGGCCATATTCTCCAACCACAACACTATACAGCTAAAAATGAAAATATCAACTTTGTCCCCATATACTTGCACCTTGCCAAGTAAAGATCAAAAAAATAAAATGAACCCACAAGTTTGCTATATAGAACCAGGATTTTTTAAAAAGTGGATATGGGGGAGGGACAGAGAGAGAAGGAGACACAGAATCTGAAGCAGGTTCCAGGCTCTGTCAACACAGAGCCCGATGTGGGTCTTGAACTCACAAGCTGTGAGATCATGACCTGGGCTGAAGTCAGACGCTTAACTGACTGAGCCACCCAGGCTTCCCCCAAAACCAGGATTTTAAAAAGAGGTTATTATAGGTCTACAACTACTGAATGATGCAGAAATTGAAGAAAAAAACATGCAGTACACTACAATATCACCTGATTCTCTCATAAGCCCTAAAATTATGTCAAAAGGAACACAAGTAAAAGCTGTAGCTCCTTGGACAGATATGATTCTGTTATTTCCCAAGAATTAGGCTATTTCTGGTTGCAAAAGGATACAAGTGGGTTGCTTGACTATATGGCTATATACATGGCTTAAAATACTTTGTGTATATTTTCTGTGGACACCATGAAGCTGAAGACACCTCACTTCAAACTTACTAAGTTTCCTTTCTTCACTAAGGCAGGTAGCTGCTTGAGAAATGAAAAAAGCAAGTGTTTCAAGCAAGCAATGAATCTGAGTAACAATCATGTTCAACACATTCCCCAGGCTATGCTTCCACATTATTATTTCAACTCTTGACTACTCCTTCCGCCCTCTGAACCACTGCTTCCAAAATCTTCCATTCTCGTCCTCCATCCAGGCTGGTCCCTACTTATGTCTCTCTCCTTTCACACTATTCCTTATTCAGACCTGATGATTCCCACTAGACATTGGAAGAGTAGATACTAATTTGTTAATTTTCCCCCTGACTTATCAACCTCATGAGGTCATTTTTTCTTAGGAATTAGACTCTTGTGAATCCAAGTGAATTTCTAATTTGCTATGCAAGGGTCAGCAAACTATAGCATGGGGGCAAAATCTAGCCCACCACAGTTTTGGGGTAAATAACCAGCACATGCATTAATTTACATAATGTTCAAGGCTACTTTCAGGTTACAAGGGCGGAAAAGTGAATAGTTTAAACAGAGACCATATGGCCTTCAAAGCCTAAAATATCTACTCTAGCCTTTTTTAGGAAGTTTACTAAATCCTGGTCTAGCACAGTGACTACCATGGCTCACTAGATTAATGCATATGTATAATGGTTGAATTTCAGGCAGGAATTTTACCCTCTCTCTTGTTCTAAAGGTCTCTTCCCCTACTCCCAGCCTCAATAGCTCTAGCTTAGACTTTGAGGCCAGAGCAGACCTAGTCTGATTCATATGCCTTTACAAAGACAGGACAATATCCATCAGGCAGTAGGTCTGCTCCACTTCTGGTAAGTCAACCTTAGCTCTGATTAAGAGCCTACCATCTGATATGTGGCTGCCTTCAATATCCAAAATATAGTGTGTCCCATAGGAGAAACGGATCCTGGTCACTTTGGTCCTTAGGGAACAGAGTCTAGACTCTTCAAGTTTTCATAAGTTATCTGGTGAATCCCATCCCATCTTCATTTCACCTGGCTTTCCCTGTTCTAGTCAACACTTCTTGGCTAGAAAGAATCCAATCCTGGATTCTGTAGGTCCAATCCTCACTTGTCTTTTATTTACTTTGTTGACTGTTGACTGTTAAATGATGCCAAAATCAGGTCTTCACATTCCCTAGTTGCCAAGTAGGAAAGATACCCATTCTTTGGGTTGTCAAACAGATGGAAGTCTCTCTATCTAGTCTAGTCCTGGCTTAGCCTCAACTAGGATTGGATTTTAGTGATAAGACCAATTACACAGATGACCTTTCCAACCTCTGACTCTCCACAGATGCAGAAAAACTTGGCTTTGACTATTAGAAGGCAAATTCCTGATTGATGGGGGCACAGGGTTTATCCATAAAAATAAAATAGATTAAAAAAGATATGAAAATAGATAAAAGAAAGGAAAGAATGAATATCAGTGTCTTCCAATATCAGTCTTCCAAACAGTAGACTGATTAAGTGCCACCTTAGACTAGGGGTAGAAAGAAAAAATGAGAAGGGGAAAAGTTGGTAGAGCTCATGAAAAGAACAGATCAGGAGGGACTACATGGACAAGAGAGGATTGAGAGCCTAGTCAGCACCAGTGCTAGAGAAGACTTTAGAGTGAGCTCCACTCATGGTCTATGATAAAGCCTTTGTTGTCCTCCAGTGACAACTGCCTGAACCCTGAGGCTTCATTTAAATATTAACCAAACTATCTAAAAATAGTAATAATAAGTAATAATTAATAATTAATTAAAACATTTAATTCTTAGCTTTTCCAGAGTTTACAGCTATTTAAAATAGTGTCATTATTTGCTCACCATTGGAAAAAAAAAATAAAAGAGATTCCGGATGCCTCTCTACCCTACTATTACTGTTCTCCTATGAGTTTATGATGCCACAGGAAAGGAGTATTAGTAGCTTTAGAACACTTTATCTGGAGGGTTAAGAATATAACTTTTTTTCTGTATTCTGAGATATAAGGAGGCAAAGATTTTTACAACTTACTTAGAATACTTGGAATTTTTATGATACCAAAGAAACATCTTGTTATTAATAGTTATGAAAGCAAATTATCATAGTATTATATGTGTGTAGCCATGAGTAGTTACTGATGTTACTATAAAACTGTAGAAGAGAGTGTAGAAATTGCATTAAAAATTCTGAATGAGGGAAGTTGAAAAGTAAGATGAAGGCTTTAAGAAGATATAAACATTCTGACAAGACAAGAGGGACAGACACACAGCTATTTAGGGAAGCAATTTTCAGATTTATGGGACATAAAGTTATACATTACAGGCATTAGCTGGCATTTCTCTACAAGAGAAATATATGGAATGAATTAGCAATAACAGCGGCAAATTTCAGTTTACTTTAAAGAAACTTATCATCAACCTAGAAATAGCTTACCTCTGCTACAGTTCTCAAAGGTCTTATTCAAGTTCACACTTGCCTACTTTTCAGTGATCCTAGCATTCTAAGATAAACTAAGGACAAGTACCTGGCATGTTTTCTTAGATAAATAGGTTATATACCTTGGGGGGCGGGGAGAAAACAGCCCATAGGCCTCTTGAATATACTCCTCTTAAACAAAAATGTAGAAAGTTCCAAGTTAAAGATGCCCAAGGTGAGCATTAAGAGGCAAAATCAAAATTGTCTTTAATTATGTATATGTAGTCCTTGTCCCAACATCAAGCTTAGAATAATTTCTCCAGATACTGAAGAAGACTTTCTGAGAATAAGGAGACTAAGAAGAAATGGATATAGGATTCACTCAAAATTCTTCCATGTCACGCTCGAAGGCCAGAACATTGTTAAAGCTACTTTCTAAAGATCTAATTTGAAGCAAAAATCTTTCATGTCAAAGCTCACCACTAACAAGTCTTGTGACCTAGGTTTTGAGGACCTGATTGCCTTTTATTCATTCCTAACTACAGTTAATGAGACATCATGGGGAATCATAAATCAAAGTCTAGATGAGTTTTTTCCTAAATCATATTCTAAGAAAGTACTTCTAAGAAAGTAAAAATTAAGCCAAAAAGTTGATTTGGAAAACAGCAACAGTTATCATCTGATTGACTAAGCTTCCTATAGGTTTTTTGCAACATATCAATAGGTTAGAAACTTTATGTATTTGATGCAACATTTTGAAGTAAGAATAAAAAGTCCCAAAAGGTCCACTGCAGATTTCTAGGTTGTCTGTAGAATATGATACAAGATTCTTTAACTCACCTCCAGATGCCTTTGACCTTTCTTTCAACTTTTCTGCAGCCATTTCACCATAGCTGGGAAGTTCTGACATCTTTACTCCAGATCGAGCTTCTGCTATTAGCTGACGAGCTCTCTCTCTCAGCTGCCGACGTCGCTCTTCATCTTGCTGCTAAGATATATTGAACAGTTGCCAACTCAGTAATTGACAGAAATGCAATTTCATTTTCAATCTGATCATCATGATAGTAACTGGTTTACAGCATGGTGCTTGGCCCACATTATAAATAGGATGCTCTATATCAGTTGGATGTCACACCATTTTTAAAAGACATCCCAGAATCAGATTTTTAAAAAAATATTTACAAATTATTATATTAAAATGTCTGCTAAAAATTCAAACTAGCCTTTAAAGAATGCCTGCCAATATTTATTATTGAGACAAGAGACTATTGTTAAGAAAATAAACAGGCTTATAGAAAAAAGTCAGAATACTAAAAACAATTACAATACCTTATTTTTTAAAACAGAATTTAACTTGCTATTTTCTAATAAAGGTATAGAGCACTAACAGACAACTCTGATAGCAGAAAATGCTGCTACACCATATCATCAAATATATGAAAATGAAATTGTAGGGGGCTGGAGTAGAAAGGGAGACAGTATATTAGTTCCACAAGTCATAGTTGGTAGTTTTTAAATCAGAATTGGGTAACTTATATACTACTCCCATTCCTACTCCCTCTCCTCTCAAATGCCCATTAAGAAGAAATAATAAAATTTAATGTGGTTTTTTTATATTTAAGTAAGAACTACAGAGTATTAAACAACTAAAATTTCTGCCTACTAAAAAAGTATTATTATGAATTGTAATAATCAATATGAAATTGTTTTATAAACTGGAAAACATATAAAATAAGTCATCATAACAAAACAAAGCCTGTAATAATGTGGCCTCAACATATCCTTATAGTGTTATCTTCCCTTAACCTCTCCCAACCTCCATAAAAGTTCACATCTATTTATACAGAATGCTTCTGTAGTGTAGTTTCAGGTACCCAGGGATTTGAATATGTCATTTCCTCTTGGAATGTTCTTCTCTCATTTGATTTAACTCCTACTCATTTTTCAAGATTCGGTTTAAAGCCATTGAATTTCCCAACTATACTTCCCTCCTACCCACTGGTGGAATAAAGTCTCCTTTATGTATGTTACTATAGTACTTTGTGTGTGTGTGTGTGTGTGTTATTACTTTTGAAACTATTTTTCAAGTTACATATGAACTCTGTACAAATGCCTCCTTCTCAACAGAACTGAGTTACATGAAATTAGGAGCTACATCTACTTTATCTTCGTATTTATGGTCCTTAGTACATCTTTGTACTTGGTACTTGCTATAGAAATTTCAGGAATGAAAACTTGTAATTTATA
>CM053576.1:75919747-75926433 GCA_028646485.1 Cryptoprocta ferox | reverse complement strand
TTTTTTTTTTAAATTTATTTGGTGCCTAGGAGAATGACCAACCACAGGTATTATTTGAGAAAGACAAATCTGACAATAGTGTATAAGATAGACTGGCACAGAGAAACTGGAAAGAGACTAGGCAGGAGGCTCTTAAATAGTCCAAGGAAGCTGTAATGAGATCCTGAAGTAGGATGGTGCCAACTGGAATGAAAGAGACAGTGTAAGAATATATTAGAGGTAGAACTGGTACCTATACCAATTCTTTGTAACTGATTAGATGTGGAGGGAAGAAAGAAGTTGACTCAGAAGTTTTAAAGTTGGGCAACTAGCAAAACTGTGGCACTAAAAATAAAAATAGATAAACTAAGGAACTATAGGAAGGGAGGGAGAGGACATTTGGGGTAAGACAGACTGGGTTGGAGAGACTGGCTGGACATCCGAGTGAAGATGTTAGGTAGTAGATGGGAAGTGAAATTCATGTTAAGAACTGAAGTCAAACTAGGACTACAGAGCTGAAATCACAGGAATATACGAAAGTATTTAAAGAGATACTATAGGGAAAAAGGGCAGCTACAGACTGAAACATGGAAAACATCTGTATTCAGATGAGAAAAGAAAAGGAGATAAAGAGAAGAAGAACTAGAACACTCATGCATCCTGAGATCATGATGCTCGTGAAAAAGGGAGCAAACAAGTATAGTAAACGTGAGAGGTTAGGGAGTCTGAAGGTTAAAAAGGGCAACCAAACTTGGTAGGTAGTCTTATTAGGGACAAAGGAAGACAACAGATTGGTGGAGCTCAAACCTAGGCAATTCTTTCACACATTTTGAGATAGCTAGAAATGAGAGCTGTGAAAATTAATGGGAATAGATTAATAGGAGTATCAAATGGACCCAGAGGCAGGCTTGAAGCTCCTAGTAAAAAAACCGAAACAGTTTCCGTATCAAAAAGAACAATTACTGCTGTGAATTGAATCAATGAAATCATACACTGCATCAGTGAAAAGTCATCAATTCAATGTGATATTTGAAAAAGTTCTTAGACAGGGGTGCCTGGCTGACTCAGTTGGTAGAACATGTGACTATCAATCTTGGGGTCATGAGTTTGAGCCCCACGTTGGGTGTAGAAAAAAAGATTTGTGAAAAAAAAAAACAATGAGGAAAAGAATAAAGGGAAATTTTTTTTTAAGTTTCTTAGAAGGATGTATTAATTCATTTGAGGCAGCTTTTAAGATAGCTCCTCTGAAAATCGGCAATTAGAGGAAAAGAATCCAGCAATTATCTTGTCCTGCCAGTAAAAACTGAATTTTAAGGTAACCAAATAGTCCCAGTCAATGAGAAAAGCTCCCCTTCATAAAATAATATGAGCTATAATTTTTAAAAGGTAAAATTACAAAAACATAACTTTGTCATTCATAAAAGAATGACTCAGGCATGGATTATCAACAGTTATTTAAGCTCTTTGATATATGTCTGATGGGAAACTAGATAGTCATGTTATGCTGTGGCAGACTATATTTTCCAAAGATGGCCATGACAGTATTTCTCATTCCACATGTTCTCTGCAATGTGAATTTGCCACTCCCTCATCAAGAGGTAGAGTTTAATTCCTCTCCCGTTGAATCTGGGCCAGCTTTAGTGACTCGTATTATAATCAGTAGAACATGTCAGTGTTGTGGGTGATTTCCAAGGCTACGTAGGAAAGGCCATATCCTTTTTGCACAGTTCTCTTGAAATTCCTACATTTTTTACTGGAACCCAGCTGTCATGCCAGCTAAGTTAAGCCTTGAGTTTCCTTGGCCCATGTACCAGACATGTGAATGAAGAAGCTTTCAGAAGATGTCAGCCTTTAGCCATTTTAAGTCAACTCCAAGTGTCAAGTTTTCCTAGTGGGGGACACAGACAATGTGCAACAGAGACAAAGCATCTCCAGTGTGTCCTGTCTGAAGTCCTGACCCACAGAATCTGTGAGCATAAAAATAATTTTTTTACACCACTAAGTTTGGGGTAGTTTTTACACAGCAATAGTAATTGGAACGTATACTTAAGTAACACCACAGTTTATTTCCTAGTTGCAAGGAGAAAGCCTACTTGTAAATGGAGAGATCAGAACTAAATTAGGGATTAGGGGCCACTAATCTATTGGTTAGTCTTGGCATCATTAATGTTGGGTCAACCATATGTTATATGTTATATGGCTTTTGATGGGAAGAACGTGAAGCGCACATCATCAATAATATTCTCGAACATGCTCAAATGTTTAAAATGAGTGCACTAAGCCTTCCAATATAACTTCCATTTTATCATATACACAGGGGATAGAGTAACATGATAAATGACACAGCAAGGAAGCAACCAAATAAATCCAGAAGGTATGACACTGAGGATAACTGACCTGGTCATTTTAATAAGAAAGATACAAAAACAAACACACAACAAAACCCGACTAACCAATCAATCACCATCACCACCAAAAGAAACCTAACCAGATACAACGTATAGTCCAAGGTTAGCTAGTAGTTTGGACAAACCAGCTGTAAGGGACATTGCTGAATCAATTACAGAAATCTGAATATAACCATAGTATTAAATGAGAGTAAATGCAATTTGACTGAAAAAAAATTTATATAGTAATAACCCCATTTTGTCATTTTGGCAAAATAAATACACATACATATGTAGAAAAAAAGACTTGGAAGGGTATGCAAAGTTGGTATGATGGAGATATCTAGGTGTGGAAATGTGATATTTTTGTTTTCTTACTTTCATTAGTCTTCATTTACTAATTTCCTATAATATACATGTACTACTCTTATAATAAAAGTTATTTTAAAAAATACTCTGGGGAGAAGGAAGGAAAAGATGAGATAGTGGGTTTTCTAGGATGGGTGGTAGTGTGGTAGTAGCAAAATAAGAGAGATCTAACATTCAAGGGAAATTGTCCTAGTATTTACAGACACAGCTTATTTGTAGTTAGAGGAGTAGAATGCATCAGGCAGGGTGAGACTGAAGAGGGGAGAATAATATCTATAAATCTTCAGTTCACTAATATTTCTGAACTTCAAAAATATACTAGGAATAAAAAGAGATGCATGCTCGATAATGATGATTCTGGTAATGGCTGCTAAATATTTCTTAGCTTTTATGTGCTAAGTGCTGTATATGCATGATCCCATTTAATTTGCACACCCTGGTTTTTACCAATGAGAGTATTTAGGTTTAGAAGTCCAAATTCACACCAACTAGAACTGATGTCAGAACTGGGAGTCCGGCCCGGGTCTGTCAGAGTACAGAGCCCTTGCTCTTCACCACCACTCTACGTGATTCCCAAAAGTATCAAATTACATGACCAACTGAGGAAAATTGAGCTTTTACTAAACTTTCATCTTTCAAACTTAAGAAAATTTAAGAGCGCTACTAAAAACCATTATTTGATATGCCTCAGGCAACTGGGTTTAAGTGAATTTCACCGCGTGAATTATAACTTCTTGCAGAGCTGGAATTTGGTGATTCAGACTAAGATGAAGTGGTCGTGGGTCATCTTAACCCACTTAAAATGGAATAAATGATTCTACCTTTCCAAATATGAAATAGGAACCTAATTTTTTTTCCTCACAAGCTACCATCTCCCCTTGGTCTCCTGCCTCCCCCAATAATACTCCTATCTGCAAATGTTTCTGAGAGCTTACCAAGAGTGCAATTTAACACAGGCAATCATTAATAAAACCAACTCTAAATACTAATTAGGGACACTTTATCAATTTCCATGTAAATTGTTTGTTTGTACCTATTTACCCATCATTGTTCTCTATACAATAGAAAAAATGCAAATGAACAAATCAGAATGCAGCCCTAATGGGACTTTCTGTTTATAACCATTAGCCCAGAGGTGTGCTGTAATTCAATTCTCAAGTAGCAAGATTTAGCCTCATTAACAGACTGCAAGGGCAGGTTACAACTCATAAAACCCTACAGTAAACAAAGTTTATGGACACAGCACAAAATCTTGAGCCTGATTGACAGAATTCTAGTTCGCTATCAGATTGCCTTGATTTACTTTTCTACTAATGTCCTAACACCACAGAGACAATTTTGCTTGGGCCTAGAGCTCTCCAGTGGGATGGCATATCTGCGTTGTTTGTTTTCTTACCCATTAACTTCCCTCAAGACAAAGAACCAACTGAGAAAATAGAAGTTAATTGTTAAGGTCAAAAAGAAAAGCATGTAATTATAGCAATTGATTATGCAACAATTTTTAATTTAATTGATAGTATTAATTTCCAGATTCATTATAAGTAAAACTATTTCATTTTCATTTTTATATATAAGCTCCATTAAAAGTTGATTTTTGCAGTAACATTTATAGATTAGTTAGCAACAAAATCTATGAATCTTTTACTCAGAAGAGACATACTGTTTATGTCAAAGGAATAAAATGACCAGACAGTACAGATGATGAGTTTTTTTATATGGTATTCAACACAAACTGTGCAAATATGTAGATAATGAGTATTTCTGACAATAATGGTTTATTTAAACCTACCATGTGTTATTGCAATTTGTTCTGACCATTCTGCGTTCAACAAAGACAAAAACTCACAGCTGTAAATAAATCACCTGTTTATTATGTCTGCTAAAAAAAAAGGGAGGAATCTTTTCACTGGGATGCAGAGGTAAGGTAACTTAGAAGACTGCTGTCATTAAAAAGAAAAAGTATACTTGAAAAATTGAATACATTAGGAAATTTATATATCTTCCATTTACCTGCCTAGTCTAAATAAACTTAAGTAAATTGAAGTAATTAGGCTTCCTATTTCTATGAATGAGTCTGATGACATTTACCTTTTTCTATATAGTATTATTTGGAATTAAACCATTATGTGGATAATCTAGCTATTGTTAACATGGATGGACTCTTTGGAGGGTTTGATGAAAGCTGGAATTTTGGAAGGCCTCCCTCCCCACAACCATCTTTTTACCAAACAAGTTATAACAAATTTTTTAGTAAATACTACCTCTGTGCCTGTGCACAGTATTTTCACACATGTTGTCTCATTTAGTCGTCACAATTATATAAGGGAAATTACTATCTCTCTGACTTGATAGAAATTGAATCACACCTAAACACACTGCCCAAGGTCATATATCTTGTAAATGGCATAGTAAAAATGAAAATCACTGTCTGATTTCAAAGCACCCGTCCTATCTATCACATAACTGGTGTTCAGAGAATGTTTCTGAGGTCCTATTGTTATTGTGATTTTTTAAAAACTCAGTTTTTTACTTATTCTTGGGCTTTACAAATCAGGATAAGTTCCCCTTTGTGTTACTGAATACACAGAGGTGAGGAGAAACTAACTTGTTTATATTCATTCAAAATTTAGGTTGCCAATGTTCAATTATAAGCCTTCACAAAAGTGCTGAATGTAGTACATTTAAGCTTACTTTTCTTTTTGCTAACATCTTCAGGATCAGGCAAAAGTCCTGGTGCAAAGAGCTTGTATTTCAATACAACAAATTTAAGTATTTTCAAATGTAGAAAATGGATCAGAACTAACTACTCTGGACATGAACTGAAAAAATATTTAGTCCATTTCACAGCATGTCAAGTTACTATTTTCCTTATCGTTCTGAAATGGCCTACAATCTGCCATAGATAGATGCACTAGTAAAACTTGAACAATTTAAGGACAAACTCTTCAAGAATAAGTAATGTAATTCCTTGTTTCCTTTCCATAAAAATGTATTGGTATGCAATTTTTATATTTCACAGTTCACCGACATCTAGGCAAGCTTTCTTCCACTGCTTCAATGGTGCTACTTTTAATTTTATCCTCCTTAGTCGTAGTAATTAAAGTGATCAGCAGTGGCATCCCAGCGGCTTTGACACAGCTACAACCCCCTAGCAGACTTTTGCTTTTAAGGGGAAGGGGAAGAAAAAGACTAGAGTTTCATTTCACAGAGAACAAGAAAATCAAGCTTCTCCAATCCTCAACTTCATTCAATTGTTCTTTCAGCAGCCTTTGGATCTTAAGAATCAAATAAAAATGGTTGCCATGGGGGGTCCTTTTTATACTTGCTGCAAATGTCACCAACTGACATTACTTCAGCCAAAAAATGATGCCATGGATTTGTGAAGGTGAATTAGAACATGAGAAACTGTCAGTGTAGCTGCTGAGATCATTACCCACCCATGGGTGTCCTTCATAACGCTAGATATTTTTATTCAGTCAGTTGAAAATTATAGATTGAAAAGTCTTTCTAAGAAACATGTCTACACACATTTTCGTGAAATAAACTTTAACAAAACTAAAAATACATTATTTCAAATAATGTAGTTTGCATTTTTACTCTTTGTAAATCTGTGTGTACAGCAGAACAAAGCACCCTATTTCTAACAAACCCATAATTCCATGTCCTTTACAATCCTTAATAACAAAATATCTTGTGCTTAATTGTGTTACTTTCAGTCTTGTAATTGGACTTTTATTAATTGGGTTAAATACATTTAATGTATCTAAATTTTTTTTAAAAAAGTACTTTCTTAATACTGCTAGTATTTCACAAGATTCTGTTCTCAAAATGGTCCATGAAATTCCTTAATTTTATAGTAAACTAAGAGAAAGAACTTGACTGTCACCCTTTCATCATTAGACAGGAAGCAAGGCTCTGTTATTAGGCATTCAGAAAGGACACACAAAAAAA
>CM053576.1:75872247-75914747 GCA_028646485.1 Cryptoprocta ferox | reverse complement strand
GCGGCTAAAATCAAACAAAGACCAATTAAACTAATCATAACGTTCCAGTGAACACAAGGAAGCTCACCTGGTATTCCTGGACTTCTTTCGTGAATTTTCAAATCTACTCAGTTCTTGGTATTATAATTACCTTGACCAAAATACTGTGAAATTACTGCTCTGATCTACTAATGGCTGCAAAAATCAAGTCGTTGTGGTTTCATGCCAAGGGGCCATAGCAAGGTGGCGCAATGATTTCTGACACAGAAGACAACTTCTAAAAACTCAAAAGGGAAAATTAACGGGATGTGGTTTACATTGCCAAAGACTGTTCATTAATTACCAATTTAATCACTGCTGGAGGCATGACATTACAAAAATCTGGCTGAAAGTTCTAATAGATTATGAAGACCACCTAAGAAGAGTGACCAAAAAATGTACAAAACAATTAATACTGTTTCACTGCTATCAAAGACACTCAGATTATTTTACATCAAGTGAAGCAAAGGAATTAGTAGCTTCACAGTGCCACCACTAGGAACTGTAAATACAATAGCACACAATTAGTAATGCACATGTGACTTTTCGTTCAAGGCATATATCCTTGGGAAAGCCAGAACATGATAAGGAGAACAAAAGAAACATTAAAAAAATGAAATGAATAAAGATTTAAACTCTACCCTCTTGCATGCTGAGCAATAACAGAATAGGCAATATAAAATACAGCTCTTAGTGATATCATCCTGGGATGTTCAACACTGCACTGAACAGCCATATGGAAAATGTCTATGGCCATTAATAGTCACATAAAAGGAGTGTTCCTGATGCTAAGACACCTAGCCCTAGCTTTATGAATTCATAGCAATCTCAAATAAATAAGACTTTTGAGGCTAGGGGTTTGTGGCGACATAATAGAAAAGATGCTTGAGTTTTTTTCCCCTCCTAACAATGATGGTGTTTTGTGTGACTTTGAAGATATGCTAGCAAGCTAACAATATATTTTCTAAGAAGTCTAGTAGCCATTGTTAGGATAGCAGTCTTCAAGTCAACTTAAATTTAGACATAATAGATAAACTATTATTTAAATCATGATGAATAAAAACCACTGCCATGTACAGAGGCATTTATGCTGAACATAGAAGTACACTGGCATTCTTCTCCTATAAAATGCAACTGTAAAAAAGATTAGGTATACATTTAAAGTGTCTTACTGGTCTGAAGCGGATTATGTACATTAAATCTTCTGTCAATTGTGTTGGAGTAAGAAATAAGGAATATATTTTCATCTTAGTGCCTTGGGTATAGACATTCCAGCTCATACATAGAATAAAAATCCCTAAATAAGACAAAATTCTCACTCCATATGTTATTAAAGGTTTTACATTTCTTTTTATAATATTTGATGTTCTTCTTTTAAAATCACAAATGTGAAGTTAACCTACTTCTTAGTAAGAGAATTGATAATATGCATAATTTGGAAAGATAAAAATTTTCGCTCAACCTTAATGTTAAAGTTTAATTCGTAGAGGCTATAGCCATTTAACTGTAACACAGCCAATATTCATAAACATATAATATTATCTTACATATATTTTTAGCTTAGGATACATACATAAAAACTATGGAAGAAGTTTCTCTCTGTCAGGGATTACCAAAATGATGGTTAGTTTTGTTTGTTTGTTTGTTTTTGTTTTGTTTTGTTTGTTTTACCAACTGGATGGCAACTGCTTCTTTTATTATTTGGAAAAGATCTAGTGATCTTATCCAAATCTGCTACAATTATCAGCATGACAGACTAGTCCCATTTAAATCAATATTTTCCAATTAACATCAAAAGTACAAGGTTGATGTCCTACCTCTTCGTAGCAACAAAATACCTGTTAAAGGTTCAATTTGTAAAAGAGCAGCTTGCATTCTGTTGGTTCTCACCAAATAAGCCTTTTGGATTTACTACCAAAGACTAGTAAAAAAAAAAAAATCATGGTATCTTTTTTGATTATTGGTCCTTGCAGTTGTCTAAGACTGACCAAATTGAAATTCCTTTCCCATATACAGTTTTCTTCAGAGGATACAAATATTCCTGCAAACCTTTAAAGATGGATGCAAACCTTCTAGAACTTGCTGATATCTTGCAGTCTGATCCTGTTAAGTGAGGATGGGCTACTACGCCAATGGGCTGTAATGGGTCATTCACTATCCTTGCAGATTAAAATTGAGGAAAAAAACTTTAAGTCTGTTTTATAATAACATTGTAATTCTTTTCTGACCTTTCTATTTAAAAAAAAAAAACTTCTAGGGGCGCCTGGGTGGCTCAGTCGGTTAAGCTCCTGACTTTGGCTCAGGTCATGATCTCACGGTTTATGGGCTTAGGCCTGTGTCAGGCTCTGCGCTGACAGCTCGAAACCTGGAGCCCGCTTCAGATTCTGTGTGTGTGTCTCCCTCTCTCTCTGCCCCTCCCCAGCTTACATGCTGTCTCTCTCTCTAAAAAATAAATAAAAACACAAGGAACACAGGAGTGCTGATGCATAGGGGCACATGTACCCCAATGTTCATAGCAGCACTTTCAACAATAGCCAAATCATGGAAAGAGCCTAAATGTCCATCAACTGATGAATGGATTAGGAAGATGTGGTTCATCTATACAATGGAATACTACATGGCAATGAGAAAGAATGAAATCTGGCCATTCGTGGCAATGTGGATGGACCTCGAGGGTGTCATGCTAAGTGAAATAAGTCAGGCGGAGGACAGATACCATATGTTTTCACTCATAAGTCTAACAGGAGAGACTTAACAGAGGACCCAGGGGGAGGGGAAGCGGGGAAAAAGAGTTAGGGAGAGGGAGGGAGGCAAATCATGAGAGACTCTTGAATACTGAAAACAAACTGAGGGCTGAAGGGGGAAGGGGGGTGATGGACATGGAGGAGGGCACTTGTGGGGAAGAGCACTGGGTGTTATATGGAAATCAACTTGACAATAAACTATAAAAAAAAAGTACTTAATGGGTGCTAACTATTTAGGCCTTATATGAATGATTAGAATTGGAATAAAAACATAGTTTGACATTTAAAAATAAATAAATAAATAAATGAATAAAATGCTTTTTAAAAGAAGTAGTAAATTGGATAATAGATATGGATAGATAAGTAGAAGATATATAGATAAAGCAAATATGGCAAAATGTAACATTTACTGAATTTATGTGATGTATGTAATGGTATTCACTGTACTATTCTTTGAGTTTTTGTATGTACATGAAGATTTTTATGATAAAAAGCTTGGGAAACTAACTAAATAAATAAAAACATTAAAAAAAAACTTCTATGTATCACCAAGTATCTGCAAACCATTTTCTTATGCTATGTAATTTACAGTGGAAAAACTAAAAACAAACATATTTGTAAAGAATTACCCTAATTCTTTTTAGACTTATAAAATAGATTTTATTCTTTCTTAGAAACATAAAAGTAATAATTAAACTTCTTTGGCATTCTGATAGGTTCTTCTGATAGGTTCAAAGTCTTCACAAATATCCTAACAATTTCAAGGACTGTGGGAAGCAGGATTCTCATTCCTTATTCTTGGAGTGTATTGATCCTAAACTTTAGCACATAAATGCAAACATCTCCTTCAGGTACCTACATAATTACATGAGCATTATTTAAAGTAATAGATTTATTAAATGTATTTTTAAAAAGCAGTTATATTCTAATGCAAAGTTGTAAGCAAAAGAGTCTGAAATAGACTAGCTTGTTAAATTCTTTTTGTGCATTTCTTGGGAAAAGAGTATTTGGGGAAACTGAGTAGTAAAGAAAAATAATAAAAGAGGAAATTTTTTTTTCTTGAAAAATAAAACGATTACATTTTTCTCACAGTGTGTGTTCATGCCAAACTCCTGAGTTTGAAAAAAAATTTTTTTTAATTTGAGAGAGAGAGAGAGAGAGAGAGAGAGAGAGCATGTTAGCAGGGGAGAGGGGCAGAGGGAGAGAGAGAGGTAGAGAGAGAAACTTAAGCAGTAAAGCACAGAGCCCGACATAGGGCTTGATACCTCAACACTGGGATCATGACCTAAGCCAAAATCAAGAGTTAGACTCTCAGCTGACTGAGCCACCCAGGAGTCCCTGAAAAAAATAACTTTAAGTGCATGTGGGAACCATAAACAAAAGAAATATCATCTAAAATTTGCATTAGTAAAATCTAATATATGAAAACCTTCACAGAATAGGAAAAGGAAGTGAAAAAATATAAATCACAGAGATTCAGAGCAATGAAATCTGTTTCCTATAGAAAAATAATTTCAGGAAATACCTGAAACAGGTTAAATGAACATTTAAAGGCACAGAGACACAAATGAATCATGTAAACTACTTTCTCTAAAAAAGATCTAAATGCAACATGTGCTTGCTTAGCAAGTTCTCATTAAAACGTTCAATACTGATTTTGACAAAAATTAAAAAAAATTAAAAAGTTTATAATATCTGTGTTTGTGAGTTGATATTTAAGATAAATTACAGCTCAAGTCTTTCCCTGAGGATGACTTAAGTAGAGTCTGTACATAAGGACCTACCAGATAAGATTACAAAGAGTTGTCTTCAGTATCTTAGAAATTGCCTAAAGCTATACTAATTTATCTAAGAGGGAATGTTTGGTAGAATGGTGTGCTTCAAGAGAGAGTTGGGGGTTGCACTCTAATCAAAAGTCCTAGTGTACAGGAAGGACAGATGTGTGTAAGGATTTGGTGTGTACACATCATAACAACAAAGAAAGGTATAACAATGTAGGATTCAAGAAAGGAAGAAAAGAATGATCCAGGGAACCTTAAGTCCCAACGTGGCCAATGTCATCTCTATAACAGACTCATGGAAGGGGGACAGACACTTTAACTTTCTCTGCTCAATGATAATCAATTCCACTTTAAAGACTTTCAGAGGGATATTTTGCCTGTTTACAAACCTTTACCACCAAGAAACTCCTTATAACAAGCCAAGTTTTTCATGTTTAAACTCATGTTTTTATTAGCTGACAGTCAGAAAATATGAAAAAGAGACTGTCACTATTCCCTTCATTTATTTATTTAATAAACATTTACTTAACTTGGTGATGGGAATACAAGGTTCCTGTACTTTGAATAGGTCATAGCTCAGTGGGAGAAAGATGTGTAATTAGATAATTATATGGGATAAATGCAATGGGAGAGAGATGTACAGCATATTAGAGAAAGATATAGGAAGGAGAATTAGCTTTACTGCTAGGAACCAAGGCAGAGGTACTCAGAGAAGAAGAGATATTTCAGTGGAAACTAAAAAGGAAAGAAGGGAATTTCAGGGAGAGAACAGCCAGTGCTTGATGCAGGAATTGAAGAGTATGCCATACTCTGTAAGCAACTTAGCAGAGATGGACTGTGGAGTGAATAATGGGAGAGAGGTGAGAAATGAGACTAGACAGGGAGGGAACAAGATTTGCAAGGACCTTGTATAAGGCCATTCTACATAGTTGGGAAGTTTATTCTCTTGGTAAGCCGGAGTTACCGGAAAGATTCTGAGCCTTCATATACTCAAATTGTACTTAAACTATTTACCAGTTTTCTCTTTTTCATATTTTATATGCTTGTCTTTCCTTATATGTAGATCTTTGCTTTCATTCTCTCTCAGCCCAGAACTAGATACAAAAAGCCTCTAAAGGAGGTAACCTGTATTCAGTACATGGACATTTTCCCATGTACTATATGCCTCAAGTGCTCCAACATTTATTAAAATTATTATTAAAATAGCTCTTCTTATTTTTCTTGGTGTTCATCAGAAATCCTAGGTTAGTTTTATAGGAACAGAGTTCAGAAAGATAAAAGACCATTACTGAGTTAAGTCCTAAATCAGTGAACAATCTTAAGAGTATGTAACAGTAAGCTCTTCAATAAACTCTAGAAGAATTGAGGTCAGTGTCTCATTCAGTCAAGACTTGAGGTCATTCTTGGGTACCAACTTTTTTTTTTAAGCTTATGGAAATTCTCAGGTAAACTAAAAACACAAAAAGCAGTGAGTAGCAACAGGTATAACTCCCCCCATCAGCAACTTGACTTTCAGTACAGTAGCATACATTATGAAGGGCAAGATAACTTACAATGAATTTTAAAATAAGAGCACTCTAAATTAAGGCACAAA
This sequence comes from Cryptoprocta ferox, assembly GCA_028646485.1. NCBI lineage: Eukaryota > Metazoa > Chordata > Mammalia > Carnivora > Eupleridae > Cryptoprocta > Cryptoprocta ferox. The sequence goes on along the minus strand of CM053576.1, from coordinate 75,908,610 downwards.
TTAAAGAGGATAAACAAGTGAAAATAGTAGCAATCAGTTCACTAAATTAGATGCCAGCTTCTTTTTTTAAGTTAGACCTTCTTTTTATTTACCAGCAGTCTTTTGATCTCTCCAGAGTGAAAGAGATGCTGACACTGAAGTGGGAATGGCATTAGTCATGGTTCCCTTACCCCCTTCACTGTGGACACCTATTAATTTGAACGTCACCCAAGGGAAAAAAAAAGAAGAATTTTGCTTCCATTTAATAAATGGAAAAACAGATTTAGAGAAATTAAGTATTTTCCAGTTTTAGTATCACTTAACACACATCCAATTGCTCCAGAGATGAAACTGGGCATTTTCCCTTTTCATCAACTAAGTTAGCTAAACTACTTTTCCAAAATATGGACAGTACTGGTAAATAATTCCAATCTGTATGTACAAGAGCTACCAGAAATGATGAAGTAATCAAATTAAGAAAACTATTATGTCTTTGGAAAATGTATCAACCTGGTATCAAATTGCACACTAAACTGAAAATCTAAAAAGCAACAGCAAGGTCTAACTTCTCTGTGCAACTGGACTGATCTGCCATTTTATATTCTTCTTCTTACATCACTTCATTCATTAATATAATTAATATAAGCTATAAGCCCCACAGAGTATCAAGTGTCAAAACTAGAACAACAGTTGAAGAGCGTACTATTTAATTCATGAAACTGATGCTTTTCATAAGAGGTCTTTCACACAGGGCTTGACTTTGTTGAAAAAAGAGCAACAGTAGAATGCACAAGAATGTTTTAAAATTGAGTTTAAGCTTAACTGAGAAGAGGCTGCAACAATATCTCCTATGGCACACTCCTCTCATTCAGTGGTGTGGAGTCTATGTCTCTGCTCCTTAAATCTGGGTGGAGCTTTGGGTCTGCTTAGGCCATCAGTATAGCAAAAGTGATGCAACATGGCTTTTAAAGCTAGATCATAAGAATACCATGCATGTCTGCCTGATGGTCTTGGCATATCTGCTCAAAGACCCAGCCACCATGCTGTGAGGAAGCCCAAACTAGCCCAAGTGGAGAGACCACAGGGAGAGGCTACATGTAGGTGTTCCAACTGAGTTTAGCAGAGGTCCTCACCAAAACCCAGCCCCAGACGTTGTGGAACAGAAGCCACTCCCAGAGTCTCCTATCCTCATGCCTAAATTACAGAATCTGTGACCATAATCAAATGGTTGTTTCATGCCAGTAAGGTGGTTTTTTATTCAGCAAAAATTAACCTGAAAAAGGAAGGGTAAAGAAAGTATCTTTGGGACTGTTTAAAGCATGGTTTCATTTCAGCAACAGGGTACAACTTTCAGTAAGTAGAAAACAAAGTAACAAAGTGACCAGCCTGGCATACAGCAGGCTAGCTATGTGGCCTGGAGTTGCTCTTTCTGGGAAAAACAACTATAAAAATAAATGTGTACAGGACAACTAACCCAAGTCCCATCAGTGGTAGTCAAAGATAACAATGAGATATTTTGTGAGATACCATGATTACTACTCATCAATCATAAACAATAGTCATTGAGAATTTCATGTCTTCTCAGTGTGAACAGGACTGTTGTTATTGAATCTGCCATTTATTCCATACCTAGGCAAAAGCTAGTTATCATCAACTGTCAAAGTGAAGAGTTCTTGGGGCGCCTGGGTGGCTCAGTCAGTTAAGCGTCTGACTCTTGGTTTTGGCTCAGGTCATGATCTCATGGTTTGTAGGTTTGGGCACCGTGTCAGGCTCTGTGCTGAGAGTACAGAGCCTGCTTGCGATTCTGTCTCCCTCTCTCTCTGCCCTTCCCCTCCTTGTTCTCTCTCTCTCTCAAAAATAAATAAATAAACATTAAAAAAAAAAGAAGTGTTCTTTCTATGTCTCTATCCTTAAACACACACGTACACATGCGTTATCTTAGAAATACTGAAGTCAAGTTTGTTTGGATACACTAAGAAAACAGTATGATAAAAATACTTTTTTTAGATACCAAAAATTTTCCTAGTTTAAAATATTTATCTTAACATGTCATATTTTTAAAACAAAGAATAAAGCAGAAAAAACGCTCTATAAGCCATTTGGTGTACTATCCCTTAGAGATAATTATTATTAATATTTTGATGATTTTCCTTCTGTCCTTTTTAATGCATGTAAAAAAAAAACCCACAGCCTCTATCATTTCAAAATGGAGTTCAGGGGCACCTCGGTGGCTCAGTTGGTTAAGAATCCAACTCTTGATTTTGGCTCAGGTCATGATCTCACAGTTCATGAGATCAAGCCCCATGTCAGGCTTTGTGTTGACAGCATGGAGCCTGCTTGGGATTCTCTCTCTCCTCTCTCTCTGGACCTCCCTCCATTCACGTGTGCAAGCTCTCTCTGTCTCTCAAAATAAAACATTAAAAAAAAAAAAACCAAAATGGAGTTCATATGTCACGTATACTTTATATCCTTCTTTTTATACAAAAGGACATTGTAAGCATTCTCCTATGTCCTTTCAATATTCTTTCAAGACATTATTGAACAGATAAGTTTTAATGGCTATATAAAAAGTATATTTACTTATAATTTATCTGATCATTTCTGTTTTGCACAATTAACATTTTATAATTTTTGCTATTACAAACAACATTGTGATGAAAACCTGAATACAATTCTTTGTTAGTAAAATTATTAGGTAAAGGAATGAACATTCTTGATGAAGTCTAATGGTTTTCCAAAAAGATGTGGCAAGTTACATACTATGAGGAGTATAAAGAGTATCTAACTGAATGAAACGTCACCATCATCATGTTTCTTAAAATCCAAGTTATATATTTTACAGATACAGTAAGATGTCATGACATAGAGGAAGAGATAATTTAGTAAGTAACTTCTGTTGTTGAATTCACACTAACATAATTTAGATAAAAGTATTTCATTTGAGAAATTAAAAGTGTAAATTACTGGTACCTTAAACAGAAGGGGTGACCAATAAAATATTTGTTGAAAATCTGAAGTAATAAATGAATAAACCAAATGGAAGACTAACCATCATCTTTTTAAAAAGTCAGGATACTATCTAAGCCTCATATGTCATAGTCTGCAACCCAGGTAAATTTAAACATTCTTTCCTAACTTACTTTCTTAATCTCTATGAGAGATAAAACAATAGTCTCTATTTCTATTTCACAAGGATGTCAGAAATATAAAGAAGAAGGAAATATAACATAATGCCTTAAAAACATAACCTTTGAAATCAAATTGTCTACATTTAATTCTTGGCTCTGTTATGATGGGCAATTCATTAATTTGTCAGTTTTCTCAACTGTAAGATAGGGATGATAATACTTAACTCATACAATTATTGTGGAGATTAAATGAGAAAATCCATGTTAAATTACTTAGAATCCTGCCTGTCAAACAGTAAGTGCTCAATAAACATTCAATGATAATTATTAATATATGTAAAATTCACATATAAGTGAAGTAACTGGTTTTAAAAATCTACTTGATATACAGATCATTTAAATCTCAGGTATTCTCAATTTAAAATCAACACACTGGAACAATATAGAGTTATACATTCCCCATAATTTTTAGAGTCTGAAAAACTATGAAATAAATTAATCACAAATAAAATATAGTATTAACAAAATAACTTTCTTTTTAAAGAGATATCCTTTTTGTGGCTCTTCACTTGACTAGATCCTTTTTACCCATCAAATCTTAGTTCAAATGTCCCCTCATTAAATCACTCAAGCCTTCACCTACTTAAATTATCCTCTATGATGCAGTTTTCACACTCTAGTTATTTATCTGTGTCTTCCCACCATAATGTAAACTCCATGAGGGAAGAAGCTTAGCCTTTTCTGTCACCATGAATACACTCAGTTCAGACATTTAATAAATATCTGACAAATGACCAACAAATTGTTGATATAACAGATGGCTAGGCACTGAAGGAGTTGGCATAAAGGCTACAAATTTCTTCAAAGATGGCCCTCTAGATTAGGGTTTCTCAAACATTTTCATCATGACCTACAGTTTAAAATACATTTTATATCAAGATCCAGTAGGCATACATATCCATATAACTAAAGCAAGTTTCAGACAAAAATACCATCGTTACTATGTGTGATGAGTTCTGATATTTTTATTCCATTCTACTCTATTCCTTTTCATTAAAAATAAAATAATTACTGCAGCATGCTAAATAGATTTTATATCACATTATCGTGGAAAGACTTGAAATGTGAAAAACACTGCTCAAGGTCAGAGGTTATTAAGCTCATATCTGAAAGATATGTTTAAACATGTGCATAGAAAGGAAGAAATAAAATGTCTGATCACAGATGATGTGATCACCTATGTAGAAAATCTGAAAGAACTAGAAAAAAAAAAAACCTCTCCTGGAACTAATAAGCAATTATAGCAAGGCTGTAGGATACAAGGCTAATACACAAAAGACAATTGCTTTCCTATATACCAGCAGTGAACAAGTGGAATTTGAAATTAAAATCACAATACTATTCACATTAGTGGAAAGTTGATAGGTATAAATCTAACAAAATATGTACATGATCTATATAAGGAATATAATGAAATTAAAGAATAAATAAATGAACAGATATTCTATATTCATCAGCAGGAACACTCAATTTATAACAGACACATATGATAAAAGATTATATCCAAAATATACAAATAACCATCAAAACTCAACAATAAAAAAAACCACCTAATTAAAAAATTGGCCAATGACCCCAACAGACACCTCTCTAAAGATTTATAGATTGCAAATATGCACACAAAAAGATGCTCCACATCATATGTCATCAGGGAAATGCAAATTAAAACAATGAGATACCACTAAACATCTATCAGAATGGTCAAAATTTGGAACACCGACAACACTCAATGTTGATGAAGATATGGAACCCCACAAGAACTCTCACACATTGCTGGTGGGAATGCAAGATGGTACACGTACTTTGGAAGACAGTTTGGCAATTTCTTATAAAAGTAAACATACTCTTACCCATAAGATCTAGCAATCACACTCCTTGGTATTTACTTAAATGAGTTAAAAGCCTATGTCCACATAAAAACTTGCACATGGATGATTACAGCAGCTTTATTCATAATTGCCAAACTCTGGAAGCAATTAAGATGTCCTTTAGTAGGTGAAAGGATAAACTGTGGTACATCCAGACAATGAGATACTACTCAGCACTAAAAGGAAATGGTCTTTTTAACCATGAAAAACATGGAAAAACCTTTAAGCATATTACTAGGTAAATGAAGCCAATCAGAAAAGGCTATACAGTGCATGATTCCAACCATGACATTCTGGAAAAGGCAAAATTATGGAGACAGTAAAATTATCAGGTTTCCAGGTTGAGAGTGGCAGAAGGGATAAATAGGTATAATATAATATTCATAAGGCAATGAAAATTCTCTATGATACCATAATGATGGATATAGGTCATTACACATTTTGTCCAAATTCATAAAACGTAGAGCACCAAGAGGGAATCATAATATAAACTATGGGCTTCGGGTGATTATGATGTAGGTTTGGTTTATCAGTTCAGTGTAGGTTTATCAGTTCTAACAAATGTATCAGTCTGGTGTGGGATGTTGTTAAAAGGAGAGGATATGCATGCGTAGATGCAGGGTGTATATGGGAAATCTCTGTACCTTCCCTACAATTCTGCCGTGAACCTAAAACTGCTCTAAAAAAATAAAATCTTAATTAAAAAAAAAAGAACATATAGTTTTGTGTATGTGAGTTTGATGGTAAGGGAGGCTGATTCATGAATCAGGGGAGGCTGATTAAGGCTGTCCCCTTAAATTTAAGGGCTTCTATTACCATATATTCATTATCATTTGTGAAGCACTACACAAAAACATGTATAAAAATGTGGTTTAACATAGGGATGGGAGTATATGATAGAAAAGAGCACTGATTCTGTAGTCTGAAAAGGCTCATGTTTAAATCCTGGATTCATCATTTACTAACTCTGTCAACTTTATAAAAATTACCTTACCTATCACCCCAGTTTTCTTCTGCGGAAAGTAGTTTGAACATCTACTTCATGGACTTAAGTAAAATAAAAATTAAGAAAAATAAAAATTATGTAAAATACCATTATAATAATGATGCCTATTTTTCAATAAACAGAAGGCATCATTATTATATGCTAATATTTCCAAAAAAATTAACTTTCACAGACAAAATACAATCTTAAAGTACAATTAAATTACACAATGTAAATTAACAAAAAATAGGTCACTCATAGATATGTAGAAATTATATCCCCAAATCTTACTTTTTCTCACAGCTAACACTGCTGTGTAGGAAAAATTACATGTTCTTCCCAATATGAATTTATCAGTTCAGTAAATGTACCAGTACCCCCCAAATATAAAGTCTGGAAAAATGATTTAGCAAGAACAGTCTGATGGCTTCCAGAGGGGAGGCGGGTGCAGGGATAGGTGAAATAGGTGATGGGGGTTAAGGAGTGTTCGTGTCATGATGAGAACAAGTGATGTATGGAATTGTTGAATTACTATATTGTACACCTGAACTAATATAATACTGTGTATTAACTAACTGGAATTAAAATAAAAACTTTAAAAAAATGACTTAGCAAAAATATAAATAAAATACTCCCTTCACCCCCATTATTGCAATTAACAATTTATAGCTTTTTAACCAACGTTCCTCACATCACTTAGCTGCCTGCTGCAGAGTGGTGCGGCTGCGTTGGTATTCTGCTTATTCCCTGCCTTTAGAGCTGCATCTCTTCTTGCTTGCTCAAGCAGAACTCTTGCTCTTTCTTTAAGTTCTTCTTGTCTGGATAACATTCGATGCTTAAAAGCAAAAATACAGAATTAGAAGCTCAAAAAAAAAATACATCACATAATCTATATTTGTAAAATAATCAATGGTTATATTATCTGTCAAAATAATAGAGATCAGGAATAAGATTGTATTTTATGAGAGTACTTACAGAAAATATTAATTTTAACTAGAAAGTGCAGAAAGTCTTGACATTTAGGAAATATATCTTCTTTTTATAAAAGTTTATTTATTTTGAGAGAGAGAGCATGCGTACGTAAGCGGGGAGGGGCAGAGAGAGGGAGAGAAAGAGAATCTCAAGCACTGACAGTGCAGAGGCCCATGCGAGGCTTGAACTACTGAACTCTGAGATCATGACCTGAGCCAAAATCAGGAGTCCGACACAACCAACTAAGCCACCCATGTGTCCCTGGAAATATAACTTTACTGCCTAAAACTGGATTACATTTAATTACATCTTTATTAGAACATATTCCCATAAAACATAAGGTCCATATGTATATTATATACATTCTTCATATTTGCTAATCATAGTATAATCTGGCAGACATTTAAAAAGTTTTTATTTCGTATAGTCTTATAGGACTGATAACAAGGTGTCTTCTGAACTTGTATGTTGAAAGATATTAAGTATCTGTGACAATAATCCTTTAAATTCTTACAACTAACATTTACAAAAAACTCAAAACTATCATATTTTGTTTTAAAAAAAAGTAAAATTGGTTTTGTCTAACGTTCACTTTCCTTATAAAAAGACAATTAACCATATCAAAACTGGGAGAGTGTTTTCCTGGATTAATTTGTAATCTTACAATATATGGATAACAACAGGTAATGACCACCAATGGAAATTAGGTCTTAAATGAGGACATTAATTCAACCCACAAATATCCATGTTTATAGTTCAAATTCCTTTTTCCTCCCCAAAAGTAGTCAAAATCTGGCTTTAAATTTTTTTAATGTTTATTTAGTTTTGAGAGAGAGCGAGACAGAGTGTGAGCAGGAGAGGCACAGAGAGAGAGGGAGACACAGAATCTGAAGCAGGCTTCAGGCTCTGAGTTGTCAGCACAGAGCCCGATGCAGGGCTCAAACTCATGAACTGCAAGATCATAACCTGAGCTGAAGTAGAACGCTTAACCAATTGAGCCACCCAGAGGCCCCAACTAACATCTGACTTTAGACAGTTATTACTATTGTTCTGATATTTAATTTCTTTTACTTCCCTTTCATTGCATAGTTTTAGTTGAATCATAAGTAGCATTTATGATCAAGAAAGAGGTAACAAACAGTAAACATATTTATTTGGTATAGTGTGAAACTTGAAAAAAATTATAACATCATTTTTTGGTCTCTGAGACTTTTATGTTTTAATATAACAATTTTTAAACACTTTTCTGTAATCTTAAGGAAAGATTTTTTAAGTATCCAGCTCAGTAGTTTTTACTATATTCTTTTCTGTAATCTTAAGGAAAGATTTTTTAAGTATCCAGCTCAGTAGTTTTTACTATATTCACAAGGTTGTTAACCATCAACACTACCTAATTTCAGAACATTTTCATCACCCAAAGTTTTAAGAGGATTAAACAAAAATTCTTCGCTTAATAGATATAATTGAAAGGTATAAGTGATAATGATAGATTTTTCGTCATGTTGATAGGACATAATAGAATAGAACTGGTCATTGCATTTGAACTGGTTACAAATCAACACTTTCTAAAAACAGACAAGATTAATTAAATGAACATTGAATTTGCAGTCAAGACATCAGGTTTTTAATCCTTCTTCCACTAAAATAATAAGCAATGTAACATTGAACAGTTCACTTAAAAACTATGCTGTATTCCATTACATGATATTTAAGAACCCTAAAGTCAGGAAGGCCTTGGTTCAAATACTAGATATTTCACTTAATTGTGGATATAAAAGTTACTCAATCTCTCTAAGCCTCAGTTTCCTCACTTATAAAATGGGGGTAGGGGAGCCCGGGTGGCTCAGTCAGTTAAGCGGCCGACTTCAGCTCAGGTCATGATCTCACAGTCTGTGGTTTCGAGCCCCGCGTTGGGCTCTGTGCTGACAGCTCAGAGCCCGGAGCTGCTTCAGATTCTGTGTCTCCCTCTCTCTCTGCCCCTCCCCACCTCACTCTCTGTCTCTGTCTCTCTAAATAAAAACATAAAAAAAAATTAAAATCGAAAACTTAAAAAAATTAAAAAATGGGGATAAAAATAGACAAACTCTCAGAAGGATATTATTAAGATTAAGTGAAATAGAGTAATGTACTGAGCACTAGATAAATGTTAACTATTATTATATACTTAAAAATCTCTTAATAGCCTCTTTTTTTAATGTTTATTTTTGAGAGGTGTGGGAGAGACAGAGAAAGAGGAGAGAGAGAATTCAAAGCAGACTCTGTACTGTCAGCACAGAGCTGGACGCAGGGCTTAAACTCACAAACCGTGAGATTATGACCTAAGCGAAGTTGGTCAATTGTCTGACTTCAGGTCAGGTCATGATCTTGTGGTTTGCGAGTCAGAGCCTCACGTTGGGCTCTGTGCTGACTGACGGCTCAGAGCCCGGAGCCTGCTTCAGATTGTGTGTCTCCTTCTCTCTCTGCCTCTCCCCCACTTGCACTCTGTCTCTGTCTCAAAAAATGAATAAACATTAAAAAAGTTTCTGAAATACGGGGAGATCATCTTTAAAATCCCATTAGCCCTAAAACTGGTAATTAGAGTACATCATCTTTAAGATCCTATATTGGCTCTAAATTCTGTGAGTATACAGACCTTTAGGGATTCCAGTTAGCTACACAGAAAGCGAAAGACTATTTTGGTCTTAAAAACACACAGAAACAAACTTTTTCTGATTATAAATGCAATTCATATTTCTTATAAAAATTTTAGAAAGTACATAAAAGTAAAAATAAAAATAATCAGAGGCATCATATTCCCTGACTTCAAACTATATCACAAACCTATAGTAATCAAAACAGTATGGTATTGGCATAAAAACAGACACACAGATCAACAGAACAAGAAAGAGAGCACAGAAATAAACCCAAGTATATATGGTCAATTAGTTTATGACAAAGGAGCCAGGAATATACAATGGGGAAAGGACAGTCTCTCCAATAAATTGTGTGGAGAGAACTGGACAGCCACATGCAAAAGAATGAAACTGGATGCCTATCTTACACTATGCACAAAAATTAACTTAAAATGGATTAAAGACTTGAACATAAGATCCGAAACCTAGAAGAAAACACAGGTGGTAAGATCCTTGACAATGGTCTTAGTGATGATTTTTTTGGATTTGATAACAAAAGCAAAAGCAAAAAGGGCAAAAATAAACAATGTGACTATATCAAACTAAAAGTTTCTGCACAGTTAAGGAAACCATCCACAAAATGAAAAGGCAATGTCTGAATGGGAAAAAATACTTGCAAATCATGTATCTGAGAAGGGGTTAATAATTCAAAATATATAAAGAACTCATACAACTCAACAGCAATGCAATTAAGGAATGGACAGATTTGAATAAACATATTTTTAGAAAACCAAAAAAGACATAAAAATGGCCACAGATACATGAAAAGATGTCCAACATCACTAATTATCAAAGAAATGCAAATTAAAACCACAATGAGATATTACCTCACAAGTAGTTAGAATGGCTATTATCAAAAAGACAAGGAAAAGTAAGTGTTGGTGAGGATGTGGAGAAAAGGGAACCCTTATGCACAGTTGTTAGGGATGTAAATTGGTGCAGCCACTGTGGACAACAGGATGGAGGTTCCTCAAAGAAATTAAAAATAGAACTACCTTATGATCCAGAAATTCCACTTCTGGGTGTTTATCCAAAGAAAATAAAAACACTAACTCGAAAATATATATGCATCCCTATGTTCACTGCAGCATTATTTATAATAGCCAAGATACGGAAACAACCTAAGTGCTCACTGATAGATGAACACTGGGCATGGAAACTGTGACACACACATACACACACAAACATATACTCAGTAACATATTATGCATCCATAAAAAAAGAACAAAATCTTTCTACTTGTAACAACATGCATGGATCCTGAGGGCATTATGCTAAGTGACATAAGTCAGACAGACAAAGCCCAATGCGATATGATTTTACTTATATGTGGAATCTAAAAATAAAACAAAGCCCCCCAAAACCTAAAACACCAAGCTTACAGATATAGAGACCAATTGGTAGCTGTCAGAGGCTGGGGGTAGTATGTGGACGAAATAGGTGAAGGGGGTCAGAAAGTATAAAATTCCAGTTATAAAATAAATAGGTCATGGGGATATAATGTATGGCATGGTGACTATAGTTAATAATACCATATATGCAATTTGTTAGGGGAGCAGATCTTAAATGTTCTCATCACAAGAAAAAAATTTTTTTGTAACTATGTATGGTAATAGATGTTAACTAGGCTCGCTGTAGTGATCATTTCACAATGTATACAAACATCAAATAATTGTATACCTGAAACTAATATAATATTATATGACAGCTATATCTCAATAAAAAAGAATAATTTAAAAATAAAAAATTGGGGTGACTGTGTGGCTCAGTCAGTTAAGCGTCTGACTTTGGCTCAGGTCATGATCTCACAGTTCTTGAGTTCGAGCCCCACATCAGGCTCTCTGCTATCAGCACAGAGTCCACTTCAGATCCTCTGTCTCCCTCTCTCTGTCCCTCCCCTGCTTGTGCACATGCTCTTGCTCTCTCTCTCTCTCTCTCTCTCTCTCTCAAAAATAAATTTAAGAAAATAATTAAAAAATAATAACATAAAAAATAAAGGAGGGGCCTGGGTGACTCAGTTGGTTAAGTGTCAACTCTTGATTTTGGCTCAGATCATGATCTCATAGTCATCAGACTGAGCTCTGTGTCAGGTTCCATGCTAGGCTTAAGATTCTCTCTCTCCTTCTCCCACTGCCCCTCCTTGTTTGCTCTCTCTCTCTCAAAAAAATAAATAAATAAAATAAAGATAATTAGCAATCCTGGCACCCAGAGATAATCACTATAGAATCATGCTTTTTAAAAAACTTTTTTAACGTTTATTTATTTTTGAAAGATAGAGAGAGTGTGAACAGGGGAGGGGCAGAGAGAGAAGGAGACACAGAATCTGAAGCAGGCTCCAGGCTCTGAGCTGTCAGCACAGAGCCCGACACAGGGCTCAAACTCACAAACTGCAAGATCATGACCTGAACTGAAGTCGGCCGCTTTAACAACTGAACCACCCAGGCGCCCCGAATCATGCTTTTTTTTTTTAAACATAATATTCTATTGTGAGCATATTCTTATGTAAATATTTTAAAAAATATTTTTAAACACAATTTAAAACTGTTTACCTAGCACTCTATTAATACAGATGAATCATACTTTAACTTGTCTTAAGGTATTTAGGTTGTTTATAATTTTTCATTATGAAGAACAATGTTTTTATACACATCTTTATAGATAAATTCTTGTATACACTTCTGATTATCCTAGGGAAAATAATTCCTAGAGGTAGAATCTAATGAGATAAACATTTTTAAGGGACTTGATGTACATTGCTAAATTGTCCTTCAGCAAAGCTGACTGCTTTACATCTGGGCTGATTATCTTTAGTGCTATTATGGTCAAATATGAAGAGATATTGTAAGTATATAGTTTAGGAGTGTAGACTTTAGAGTCAGAAAAGGTTGGTTTTGAATTCAAACTTTAACACTTATTAAGTGATATTAGGCAACTCTGTAAACCCCATTTTCCCCATATATTAAGTAGAATATTACTTACCTCATGGGTTATAAAATTTAAGAGAGGTATGTATAAGATATATAAAAGTCAATCACTCAAATGAGCAACACTATGACTTTAGGTCTATATAGCCTATTAATGATGAGATTTTCTCTAATCTAATACCATTAGGTACTAGAGGTACTATTATCTTATGAACTACTAAGAAAACAAATATTGTCAAACTCTAACATACTATTATAAGTACCATCTTGATTTCAGAGAAAATGTAAAAAGATGCTTATCTTAGAATTGATGAAATACAGTATGTAAAAAAAACCCCAGATTTTTAAGAAATTTGTCCAATTTAAAAAACCTGTTAAAATTGCCCAATTTAAAAAACCTATGAAATACTGGCAATCATTTTATAATTTTTTGTGTCAGGCAATACTTCTGATAAAAAAACAAAAACAAAAAACACCTTTCACTTCATTCTAAACAAAATTCTGACCATTTAACCAATGGTCAATAAACACATATATATGGAATCATAAATAGATGTTGCCTCCATTATCCTGTGGATTTATTGTACATCATTTAAACCTGCTGAATAGCATCACAGCATGACAGAGTTTTAGAGCTAAAAGGGCTCTTAGAGATTATTTCACTTAATATATGTGGAAAATAAAAATAAAAGAATTTAAATGGCTAGTTAACATGTCACACTGGTAATTAGCAGAGCCAACATGAGAATCTAGCTGTACAGATCCCAGGTCCAGAATATTTTTAATTTTTTAAAGATTAATTAATTTCTAGGCTTAATTAAATATATTTACCTTAAAAATCTGGGTTATAAGAAAATTCTTTATTGGGTAATACTTTGAACTCAGGTTACCAAATTCTGCAGTTATTAACCACTAGATGTTTATTGAGTATCTGCTATGTATGGACATTCTGATGTCTTGAAAGCTTTTTTGTCCTAAAAGTTAAAGTACTTAGAACTTATGATTTGTAACTTTTGATTAGGAGAACAGGGGCTTGTTTTGTTAGCTACTATTATTTCTCTGATTTGAAAATGTACATTTTTTCTTAACACCTCTGAAAACTTAATATTGATATATCTTATAGTCTTTGTCAGCCAGATGGTAGTCAAGACAGCCATCAATGACTACATATGCATGTGCTTGATATTTCAGGTGGCATGACTGCAATTCCTTGATGTTTCAGTTAACAAATACTTAATAGTATTTGAAAAATGGAATATAACTCCAGGTTATTGTCCAAAAATCTTATTTTGGAGCCTTCTGATAAGGTCAGGAAAATGCTATTATCAATCAGTATTACTGAGAAGAAAGCCCCAGAGACAACTGTAGAGGAATGCTGTATTCAAAAGTTTCAAACTTTTTGGTCTCAGAATCCCTTCAATATGCTCAAAAATTATTGAGGATCTCAAAAAGATTTCATTTATGTGTTATATTTATATGTAGCATTTAAATTAAAAGAGAAATGTTAAAAATATTTATATATCCATTTAGAAATAACTATAATGAACCCATTAGATGTTAACATATCGTAACAAAAAATAATACTTAAAGAAAACAAAAAAAGTGAGAATGGCATTATTTTATAATTTTTAGAAATCTCTTTAATGTCTGGCTTAAGAACAGGCAGCTGTATTCTCATATCTACTTTTGTATTCAATCTTTTGAGATACCACAAAAATCATGTAGCCTACAGAAAACGTCGCTGTATGCTTGTGAGAAAGCAAAAGTGAAAAAGGTAAATGTTCTATTATTATAATGAAAAGAGTTTCAACTTTGGGGGCTCTCTGAAAGAGGTTAGGAGAGCCCCAGGGTTCCCAGATCATACTTAGAGAACCACCACTGTAACATCGTGCTTTTGATGGCACAGAGGGTAACACTATGTGGAAAAACAGGAACACCAACAATTCCAAATCAAAAAGTGACTCACAAAAGTCAGATTCTAAATTCTAATTCTAAATCAGTTATATCTTAACCAATTTATTTTGCTTAAATTATTTTTTATGTATACATAAAAGTGTTGTTCTATGATGAAAAAAATCCATGCTTGAATAAGTTTAAAAGAATTCATTCAGTAGGTATAAAATAAAAACTCTATGTGATAAGAAAACCATTTATCATAGTTTTCTGCCAATGTTTTCCTTTCTTTCTGGTACATAAAGTATTGGTATATCTATAATTAATGTTGCCAGAGATTCAATTAAATATAGTAAATACTGTAAGGTCAAATCTGTGTCATATTCCCCTCATGGGGAGAAATTGGGATGTTACCAGAATTTTTAACCACAAGTAACAATGGGAATGAAAATATCAATTACAATGCAACTAAAATATCTGAAGAAAATACTTTAAATGAGAAATATTTAACTTAGCATTACATATTTTCAGAATGATATTCCTACTATATGGAATAGTGAAATATCTTTGACTTATTCTTACAGTGAAATGTTCTGCTTTTATAGGTAAATATTATGATTTGAAAAGGTAATATTCTTTATTCTTCAATCTTCAAATTTGGATTTTTTTGTTGGCTTAAATTATTATATCATAAACTTTAAATGGAGCACAGGTATATTTTAGGTTTTTATATAATGGGAAATTATACTTTACCTGTAATCAGTTGTATTTTAAAGGGGTCTATAAACACAAAAAAATAGAATAATTATTTACTAAAATAGGAAATCATCATTCTAACTCACTTACCTGGACTGTTTTTGTGGAATGATCTGCGTGATTGAAAGGAGTTCTATCAGCATCTGGATCAGACTCTGTCTGCCTCAGGGACGTACGTTTTTTCTTTGTAAGGTCTGCATCTCTATTGTATGAGTATCCAAGTTTGGAAGTGGGTGATAAGCTTGGTTTTTTGATAGGAGATTCAGGATCTGATCTGCATTCTAAGGGTCTGGAATTCTCTAATTTTTCCTTCTCCAAGTTATTACTGATGTCTAGAGTCTGAAGCTTTTGTTCCTCTGTCTTCTCACTAATAAAGGGTGGAGACACATCCTTCTTCTTATCACTAACGTATAAGTCACTTAATTCTAAAGTCTCCACTTTCAGGGGTCTCTTCTTGCCTAACAAAACTTGTGTGTGGATTGAATCTGTATTGTAACATATTCCAGGGTCATCGGATCCTGAAGTCCTTCCAGAGCTCTGCTGGGACTTTTGGGGTTCTGTGTCACTTTTAGTCCTGCGACAATAAGGGGAGGATGTGCTTGGACTAAGATGATCATCAGGAGTCTGATGTTCACTTTCTGACTCTCCAACCCCACTATCATTTACAAATACAGAGTCATCTTGTGACAAGAAGTCTACTGCTCCGCTGGTAGGCTGCTGCATTTCAGGCTCCTGTTTCAGATCACTAAGCTCGGCATAAAATTTTTCCTGATCAACAGAACTATTTGTATCTGTTTCATAGTTTCCAACTTTGTATGTGCTTTTACTGCTGTTCTCCTCTATCTGGACAACATTCAGTTCTTGGCCACTGAAATGTGCCCTGATTTGATAAAGATAAGTCATAACAGTCAGCTTGTCAGGAATTGCTAATAAAACCATATCAGAAGGTTCCAACAACCGGGAAATTCCTATGCTGGCAAATCCATCATACGCCTTCAAAGAAAGGAAAAACAAAGATATATTGAATAGTTCAAACAATCCATTCATTTTAAAAACAGCAAAAGAACAGATATTAACTAGACATACTGTGGGGATCATTTTACTGTGGTGATCATTTTACAATACACTGAATCATTATGCTGTGCTACATGTTTCATATATGTTATATGTCAATTACACTTTAATAATAAAGTTATAAAAATAAAGTTTAGTTACCATAAGAAAAAGCAAATTTTTAAAGAATTTTCTTGTTGTTGTTGCTGGAGGGTATATTATATTACTAACATTAGCACTACAAGAAAGAACAAAATTTCATGTCCAAAATTTGTAAAAGTGGGATAGATGCAAGAAAAAATATTCTTAATTAATAACAGTTAAAATGTTCTTTTCCAATAAGTAAGTAAAAATGAGAATGAAAACAAAAAAAAACCCTTAGAATCACTTTTTATAAGAAACTAAGGTATAAGGAAATAATAATTAATCTGGAGCTTTATCATTCCTATCAATCTGTCTTTACCATGTTCATGTAAATGCAGTGATCTGTGAAGAAAAAGTAGAGCTAGATATCCCCAAAGAACAAAATCGTAGATTACCTGGTATAAAATACAAGTAAGTGCTTTTGTGAGCCTAAAAACATAGAATCATTTTTTAAATGCCCAGTTAGGACTGATTTTCATAATGAGAAGGGTGATTGCATTTTAACTTCATCCATTTTGTAAAGAATGAAATGTTTTGAGTAGTACAACCCAGTTGAGAATGTGAGGCTGCATTGTATTATTTTTGTTAGCCTTTAAAATGACTGTGGCACATCAGGTTTTTCTAGTTTTGAAGAATCAAAGCTGTTTCTCAATTTACAATTAATTATTACTATCCTGAACTAACCCTTGAAAACAGCACTGTGTTGCTAGGAAGCATTAAAAATATGCCTAAAGGTTCAGGTATACTCTTGGAAAAAGTAAGGACCCTCTTGTTGTACTTTCACTTTGGAATATAAATGTCTAGTCTTTGTAACAATCTAGATGTAGGATCATAACTCAAAAGTTTTTCTTAAAATAAAGGTTAGGAAATTATGTAACAATTTAGAAGGAATTAGTCTTTTGCACTTACATGTTAAAGAGCATTTCTACCTTTGAATTTAATCCTCACCTCATAGTCTTCCTGGAGTTTAATAAATGTTGTGGAATAAGTAAGAAAGAAAATGAAAAATAAATTGCAATATTAAAACCTCTTCATTTTCACAGCACTGTGTTTCATAATATAGGTACCTCAAAATATTTACTCAAGAGAATGGCTCAGTTGCTGTGCATGTTTAGGCCTGTTTGTTATTTTACATGTTTTAGGAAAATTAAAGTCATTTTCCTCCTCATGTGTCTTGACAACTTGATTGACAGACATCAATTGCAGACCATCACGAAAAGCGCCACAGGCAGTATTCTAAACATTTCCCAATTATCTAAAACACTGACATACTGGTTAAGATCATATGTCACAGGTAAATACCTTTTTTTATTCAGCACTTTTTACAGACCTGGGAAAATGATTAGCTTCCTTGTGGGGAATCTCCTGCTGGTGTTTTGCTTCATGTAGCAATTCATTTTATGCGCACTAACTGCACTAAAAAAAATTTTTAAAACAAACTGGGTTTCTTGTAAGCGAGGTCAAGACTTTATAAAGGAATCTTCCCCTAGGTTAACCTCTTTTGCTGTGGTCAATCACCTGTCTTTTCAGCTGTTTGTGTGTGGAGGAAAAAAAGAGGTTTTTCAAAGAAAATGGTCTTATTCATTCCTAGATGTTATTTAATTGGTAAGGAGGAGTCATTGCCAGTTATGTTATACATCTGCATGGAACTTAAGACACAGGCATTGTTTCTTATGCTCCTTTAAGTCCAATCAAGGGCAGATGGGGTTATCGAGAAGAACTGTGTGAAGCCGGAAATAAATCTGCAGGTAGCAGCTGATACTCAATGTAGGTATCAGGTAAAAAGTTGCAAAGTGATGAAAAGCAAAGAGTGTATAACAATTATTTATTCAATTCTGCAATGAATAGGACCGTCTAAATTAAAATCCTTTCAAAAAGCCATGATTATCTACCCTAGAAGATCTAATTGAGAAAAAATTTAATAGGATATTCTTCTCTATATAGTAATATGTAAACCCAAGGTTTGCTCATCATTATTAAGTTCCTGAAAAAATAATGTAAAGAAGTATGACCTAAGCCTTAAGGCAAATCTCCATACTCTTAAAAATACTTAGCCAGGTAAAATCAACCATGTTTCCTTTTCAAAATTTCAAACAGTAACTTAAAAGCTTCACTTTATAAAAATAATAATGCTCTATTTTATGCTTTTATCTGCATTTAAATTAGCTTAATATTTTACTTAAATGCAAAAAAACACAGGCATAGATGACATCTAATATATAATTTAATTGATGAAAACAGGCATTTCACTTTGATAGACACAAGCTCTCCAAAATCATACAAGAAATAATTCACGAGAATGACCTACTCTGTAGCATACCCACCACAGATGTGATTTCTATAAGGAAATATACACTGATATTTTAAGATTACCTTTTTTGGCGGCATATTCAATTAAAAAACCTGATAGTTTTAAAATGTATTTCTCTAGGGCCAGCATCATGCATTTGTAAAGGTTTTTTTTTAATGACAATACAAATTTTTGGGTTTAGAGGGCAATAAAGGCAAAAAATTGTTGAACTAAATTCTCATCTGTTAACTGAATTTCTATCAAGATTCCATTTATAGACTTTTTAACACTGGTTGGTGGTTTTAATTATCTAATTTAAAATAGACTGAAAACTTTAGACCAGAGGTTATTAATCACTTTGTCCTATGAATCCTTTTGGCAATACACCCCTTCTCAGAATAATGCTGTATGTTTATAAAATACACAGGATTACAGTAGAAACCAATTATATGAAAAATAAAACCATAAAAATATTAGTAAGACTGAATTTGATAAACAGCAATATGTATACTTTTGGTGAATGTATTAACAACTGTAATTGTGAAGAAGTGATGAGCTTAAAAGATATTTGTAAATATTACAACTGCAACTGCAATGTGAAATCAAAATATCTGAGATTCTTAAGGTGATAAAGTCTTAGGCATGGCTAATGCTAAAGTGGTGTGTTGTCTAAATTCATAATTAAAGGAGATGTTAAATTTCACTTAAAGAATTAAGAAAAGAAAATACATTTTCCCCCTAGTCATGTTCAAGAGCCCTCTGAGTTCTATCCATAGCTCCCAGATTAAGAACTCCTATTCTAAGACAACAATGTATTTCATTAATTTTTCAGTTGAAGAATTCAATTCAGTACAAAAAAACACTAGAGTACCTACTGTGTGTTGAGTTAGTGCTTCCCTCCGTTCTCATGCCACAGTGCACATACATGATTATAATATTGTACTGTGCACCAGGGTAAATAGTAAGTTAGCCTGCAACCACAGTCAGCTGGCCCAGCAGCCTCTGGGCAACTCAGCCCCACATAGCTACCCTGAAGGCCGAAAGAATATCCCCCTGCACAGCAATTAGGAAGCTCTGACCTCAGTATGCTAATTAATTATGTGGAAAAACTACAGTTTACCAGAAAATGAAAAAAAAAGAAACCCAAATTTCATATCTTTTGGCTTCTAGGAACATATGCTTTCTTTCTTGCATACTTGCCCTCATTCCCTCCCAAGAGATTTTTCTAAACTTTACGGTACAAGAGTTTTGGGTGCACTTTTTAAAAGCTCAATCTTGAATAAAAAAATATGCTTTAACAAATATTTAAAAATTAATGAAGTCCATACACATTAAAATCTGATGCCAGTCTGGCAGTTGTGATCTTTAAAGGCCATGACAACCTACAGTAACTCATGCATCCTAATTTGAACTGCAAGAAGCGGACTATTGTTTTTCTGTGAGCTGCAGTTATGACCTTACAACACAACCTCACTCTCCCTAAATCAAGAAAAGCTACAGAAGAGCCAAATTTGAAACTATGTATTTTTTTCCTTGGCAATTCTTACCTTTTTGTTGTTCTCTTTAATATCTTGAGGATTCAGAGATTTGTAGTCACTGAGGGAGAAAATGGCATAGTAGGTATATACAGTATTTGATAAAAACAGCTGCTTTCAAAACAAACTGAATCTAAAAATTTGACATTCAATAATACCAAAGAGTAACTAGCAATTTCATAGCAGTTCAATCAACAAAACTAATAGTGTGGAAAATTAAGGAAATAAATAAATAAATAAATAAATAAAAACAGTGATTACATGTTTCATTGCCTGAAGCTTCCCATCTAAAAGAGAAGTTAAGGCATGGCACCAGAGACCTGTCTTGACAACCAAATTTACCATGAGGTAATCCCTTGTCAATGTACAAAGAGCTACGGCCTTATATGTTGCATCTCATTTTAACAGTAACACAATTTTCATAATAATTTAAAGTCAGTTATTTGTATGAGATTAAGAAGAAAAAACTTTTTTTTTTTTTAAGAGAAGTTCGGCTTTAGGAATCAAGAAGGGAGAACTTTTCTTTTTGGCACACTTTTCTCAAAAAGCAAAAGTATGAGTAATAAAGAAAATAAAGTCAACTGTTTTAGGACAGGTATTAATGAAATTATATGTTTGGGGCACCTGGGTGGCTCAGTCAGTTAAGCATCCGACTCTTGATTTTGGCTCAGGTCACGATCTCACAGTTCATGAGTTTGAGCCCCACATCGTGTTCTGCACTGACAGAGTGGAGCCTGCTTGGGATTCTCTCAGAACCTCTCTCTGCCCCTTATCTGTGCACATGGCGCACAAATAAATAAATGAATGAACTTTAAAAAAAACAGAAATTATTTATGTTTTTAAAGAAACTGTCTATTATCTACAAAACATTTATAAGGAATGGAAAATGTTTTTACTTACATTAAATCTGGTCTAAAGTGGTGTAATATTGCACAAAAAGATAAACCATTTCTCCATGATGTAGTAAAATTGGTGATTTTTACTCCTCGGTAGTTTTTTGTAACTTCTTTGCACCATACAAGCAATGACTGACTAGCATTTGGCTTTCGCCCCAAAACAGGACTTGGTATAGGACTCGGCTAGAAGAAAAGGAAAAGAGAAAAACATTAAAATAATTTAATGAAAGATGAAAATTAACATTAATCGACCTAAGTAGATCATTTAAACCCTTTGATGTCAGTTTAGGTCCTTCAAAAATGTCAATTCAAGACAACTGTAACCTCCAAGAAGGAGACATGAATCTTAAGTTATTATCTTCAGTTTTAGCCTATGGCATTTGCCTGACAAGGATGTAGATATGCAAGATTTTAAACTCATACATAAGAACAAGCCAAGAGCTACACTGATGGAAACGTTATATTAAAGTATTTAAATACTTAAGTCTGAATATCTGTGTAACTGTTATACCCTAAAAAATTTTCCTCAAATACAATCATGGACAAATATAGTTCCTTTTTGACTAGATTAAAAATAATGTATTTTGAAGTCTAACTGTACCACAAATTGTTAGCAGTGGAAAGATCAAGAACCTATTAAGTTTTTTTAAATGCAGTAATCATATTTTTGACAGCACAATGGTAATCATATTCAAACATATTTCTTATATAAATTTAATGATGACAAAATAGATTTAGAGTTATTAGCAACAGTCGGGCATTGATAGCAACAGCACACAACAGTAAGTAATTTGGATTTGCTTAAAATATCTTCTAATTAGCACTGATAGCTACTTTTGTAGGTCAGTTAGGGGTGTGTGTGTGTGTTTAAATCTTAAGCATATACTTGGTTTTCCCCCTGTTTATATATGTAAAACAATGATGACCAAAAAAAAAAACTGCATAAGATTTTTATCCTAAACTTTTATTATTCTTAAAACCATGTCACTTTCTTTTACCGAATAACAATCACCATTTGTGATAGTAATTGTAACACTGGTACAATTGAAAACCATAAAGAAAACTATGACAGGTTTCTGGACTTTATATCTTGCTATAGGTTAAGAGTGCTGATGATAAAAAAATAGGGCCTTCTGAAATAAGGTGAAAGGACGATGATTATTTACCCCAATATCACTTAAGTTTAACATGCAAACCATTCTTGCTACAAAGCTTACTGAATGAAGAAAGACCAAGGATGCCCCCACTTGACAAAAGCACGTTAGTGCCAAATAATTAAAATCATCAACTCCACATAATTAAGATTATGCATACACTGCTCCTGTGAAAAAACTAAGAAACACCAAGGATATAATTTCTTATTTTTATTATATTTTTATTAACCACCATATTAACAAATTCTTATATAAACCAATGTTACAAAGGGCTGGTCTTTAAGTCATCACTTATACAAAGTAAATGTGGAAAAATACACAAGCCATAAAATTCAATAATTTAGGTTCAATTCTACTTACTCTGAAGAAGTAGGTAAAATGTAATTCCTAATGTAATAAAGTATTTACTTTAGAAGAGTTCTTTTAATGACATCAATTTGACATGTAAAAAAATGAACTATTAAATATCTTTTCATCTAATGGTGACTTTCCACTGTGATTTTCAAATCATTCTAGTCACTTAACCTGGAAATAGAGTGGAGAATGGTCCATGGGTGAGGTAGGGGGATCAATGAACTGGGTACAAACACATTTTTTCTTAGGCTTTCTATTATTTAAAGGACTGTCTTTAGTAAAATGTTTTTCTGTATCAAATTATATTACTAAGACATTGATTCATTTCAGGTATGAGTAATAAGTACATGGGTCAGATAATCTGCAACTATAATTACAATGATTCATTCCAATCATCATTAGCACGTAGACAGGTAATGTACAAAAGTCATCATTATGTTATAATCTAGAGTGGCTTTCTGTAAGAATTAGGGAAAACATACCATGTCATTATGATTATGAATATATCCTTGTTTCTTAGAAGGCTCAGTATGAAAAGGCTAGAAGAACTAAGCTAAACTTTGGATCTACCCTAACACAAAACCCTTGAATTAAACATATCATACAGGGATGCTTGCTGCTCTGCCAAGAAAAAGAAGTCATATGTAAATGAAGAAACTTTGATGAAATTACAAGCCCTATAACTGGTCATATTGGTTGCAGAGAAAGAAAACTGAAGTAGAAGCACTGTACAATAAATCACTTCAGAACAGGTGATCTTTCATCTACAATTTTGCAAATAGTCATAAAGAAATAAGCAGTTAAATAATTTCAAAGCCTTCAGGATATGAACGAATGTAATTGCTTGTTTCTTGCTATAGCTGGCTCCTGATGTGGTAGGTTACTTTATTTCTCTATGTCTCCATTTCCTCATCTATAAAATGGGGATTGTAATGGTACCTATCTTATAGTGTCATTGTAGTAACAGGACTGCCTCCCCCTCCTCCCACCCATTATTGCTCATTACCACTCTCTCCTTGATCACTTTGAACCATATAACCTCTTTTCTGTTCCTTGGATACCCAAGACATGGTCCTCCATTTGCCTGGATGTTCTCCTGTCAGATATCTGCATGGTTAACTCCAATGCAATCATTTTCATTATGCCTCTTCTAACAACCCTATTTAATAATGCAACCCATCTCCATTATTCAACCTCAACCCCACACTCCTGACTACCTTACTTTGCTCTACTCTTTCCATAGTACATACCATCCTATGGTCCATATACTTTATTTTGGTTATTACCAAAATATGCTTACTGGTCATGCTTACTACTTATTACTTTGTCCATTCTCACTAAATAAAAGGTCTATGAAGACAGGGGTCTTAGTTTGTTTTATTAACTTATCCTAAGTGTCAGCAAGCACTCAATAAATGCTGCTAAATAAATAGACACAGGCAAAAACACAATGTATGGCACATAGAAACAACTTAGTAAGTATTAATTACAATTATTATTACTACTACCAATACATTATCAGCACTTGAATTCCTATTTTTGAGGGTCTTTTGGAAACTTCAAAGGCCATGAATTTCTTCAAGATTAGTGGAAAATATTTTTGCAAACAAAGCTTTAACTGGAAGATAATCTTAATACTTTAAGTGCAAAATGAAGCACTTGGAATTCTTGGCATTGTATCTATTTTTATGAGTTTGGTGAAAAAAGAAGCTCTGAGTGACTCTAATTTAATGCTTTCCAAGGAAAGGAAGACACCAAAATCTGTAGAACCAAACAGAATGGTAGAACCAAACTTTCAGATGTTGGAACAACTCTTTAAAAGTTATTTATTTTATTTATGCAGTTACCAGATGTATGAGAAGATATCTTTATTTAACATACTGGGAAAGTAAAACACAGATATTACAGTTATCACTTTCATGTACAACAGAGAAAATTTCTAAAAGCCATTCTCATTATAACTTTATAATCAGATTAATCAGAATCTGATTGATTTTAATGAACTGATCTGCTTAATTAGGTGATCCAGTTCTCTCTAAATCAAGCTACTATATGGATGAAATTGTACCAATCTCAGCTTAACCAAGAAATAGAAATAGATGTCAATCATCATGATTACAGAGCCAATTTGAAGACATTACAGTAGGGAGGAAATAGGACTTGAAACCATTGTTTCATTTAACAATTACGTGTTCTAGTATAGATAATTTTAATGCATTGTTTCTGTTAACATAGCATTTTACATATTAAAGATAGTAAGGCCACCTCGTTATTCTTGCTATCAATGGCAAGATGATTGCTTTCAGAAAATCTAGTCAAATAACTTGTTACAAAATTGCCTAAATTTTAATAGCTGCAAGAAATTTCAATTCCATTTTTCTGCTCTACCCCTCTCACTACAGTTGCTTTCTCTTTGCTCTTTCCTCCTCTTCCACTGATACAAGCACATATATACTCCTCTAGGTATTGCTCTAAATAGTTTTTTCTCTTTCCACACTTTGAGCTGATTCACTCCCGGGATTTCAACTATCACTTCCATGCAGATGATTCCCAAATATACATTTATAGTTCAAACTATCTCCAGTTGACATTTCCAGCTGGCCGTCCTTTCTGCCATATAAAATTCAAACTCAATATGTTCAAAACCGTAATTATAATCTTTCCTTACAACCTGCTTCAGTTTTGTTATGTTTACAAATGATACTGCTATTGTCCCAATTATCTAGACTTTTAATCTCAGAATCAGCTTTGACCTCTTCCTTCTCCCTATCATCCCTTAGTAGTTAATTCATGGAAAATTTTGATCCTATTGCTGTAACTTATCTTCTTTTGTCTAGCTATTGCAAAATCTTCCTAGTAGGTCTTTCATCTTTCAAAATTCTCCTTTATATGATTCATTGCCATAGCAACAATCTTCTTTAAGCACAGGTCAAAGTCTCTAACGACTCTTAAATACACAAAATGACATCAAAATACTTTTGAGAAGTGAATCCCAAATCTTTTTTTAATGTATCTACTCTCTAGGGTGATTCACCATTCTCTAGAACCACTATGCTTTCCTCCCTAGCCCCAACTCCTCTACTTTCTGTTTTTGATCACACAGATTGTCACCTCACTTTGGAGTATCTTCTGTCCCAAGTACAACTGCTCCAATTCCACTCTACCTTCAAGATTATTGCACAAGAGGGACACGTGGTGGCTCAGTCAGTTAAGTGTCCGACTCTTAACTTCGACTCAGATCATGATATCCCGGTTCATGAGTTCAAGCCCCACATCAGGCTCTGTGCTGACAGTGTACAGCCTGCTTGGGATTCTCTCTTTCTCCCACTTTCTCTTCCCCTCCCTGGCTTGCACTCTCCCTCTCTCTCAAAATAAATAAACAAACTTTAAAAATGTTTTTTTTTTTAAAAAGATTATTGCACCTGAAATCTCTCCAACTCCAGTCAGTAGGAATTTTCAATATTCCTTTGACTCTCAAATAGAGTTTTTACTACAATATGTTATTTCTTCCCACTACAAAAAGACTTATTAATTTTTCATTAATCCATACAGTATATTCTGAGCACTTACTATGTCCCACAGGCAATGTTAAAACCTTTACGTGGATTAGCTCATTTAAATCTCACAACTCCTTTGAGGTAAGTGCTATTTTTCCCAATTTCAGTTGAGGAAACTGAAGTTACACAGCTAAAAAGTAAAGGAGTTAGAATCTATACCAAGGTGTTCCCAATCTAGAGCCTGTGCTCTTAACCAACATGCATTTCACATTTCAAGATAATGCAGCTTTAGGACCTCAGCAGAAACTAGAAGTTTCCTGAGACTAGTAGTTGCCTTAGTTAACTTCTTACCTTTTTCAGAGCTTAGTGACTGACTGCCCAGTATATATTAAATGGATTCCAAAAAGGCAACTGATCCAAACATTTTAAACTTTAGGAGTACTTAGTTAATAAAACCCTTTGCCCACGCTTTTATTTTTTTATTACTTATTTAAAAAAAAATTTTTAATGTTTATTTTTGAGAGAGAGAGAGAGACAGAGCATGAGCGGGGGAGAGGCAGAGAGAAAGGGAGACACAGAATCCAAAGCAGGCTCCAGGCCCTGAGCTGTCAGCACAGAGCCCAACGTGGGGCTAGAACCTGCAGATCGTGAGATCATGACCCAACCTCAAGTTGGACACTCAACAGACTGAGCCACCCAGGTGGCCATCTTTGGATTTTAGAACATTGGTTAGAAGTGAAACTAGAACTAAGTCAGTCCAAAGCAGTGAAATATATATTACCATTGCTAAAACTGTAGAACATTTGATCTCCCTACTGCTAATTCTGGGAGTCTTCCCCCAATTATGACAAATTTTCAAAAACAATTGAGGATACTGTGGATAAACCTTAGCATTTGGGGAGTGCAACACAGCAGCAGTGGTGAGATCAAGAACACTTGTATCTGCACTGTTAATTCTTCTTCAAAATGTTTTCATTTAAATAACTTCATTTTATTCTCATAGTGAAATTGAGGTAGGTTTTATTTTACTCCTAGACAATCTGAAAGATTATGCTGTAATTAAATTAATACTGGCAGGAACTTATATTAAACTATCTGAACACAATTTTTGGTTGCTGGTTTTTTTTAAGTTTATTTTTGAGAGAGAGAGAGCACGCGCACACAAGAATGTGTGTGAGTGGGGGAGGGGCAGAGAGAGAGCGAGAGGGAGACAGAGAATCTCATGTAGGCTCTGAACTGTCAACCATAAGCCCAACACAGGCCTCAAACTCAAGAACGGTGAGATCATGACCTGAGTTGAAACAAGAATTGGACCCTTAAC
The DNA here is from genome assembly GCA_028646485.1 of Cryptoprocta ferox. NCBI lineage: Eukaryota > Metazoa > Chordata > Mammalia > Carnivora > Eupleridae > Cryptoprocta > Cryptoprocta ferox. Next base: position 75,881,129 of record CM053576.1, on the reverse strand, counting down.
CGACTGAGCCACCCAGGCAACCCTGAACACAATTTTTAAGAAGCTGAACAAAATGTTAGAAAATATTTTAAGATACATCAAACAACTATCTTCAAACCAAGACCTTGGAGAGACTAGATAACTACAGAGTGAGCAAAGCTCTCACAGCTGCTTTTGTAATGGTCACTCTGGAAGAGTGAACTGAGGGGCAGAGCTGTACTTTTGGTAGACTCCCAAAGAGCAATATACACCTGTCAACCCTCAAAAGTAGAAAAAATAAAATAAAAATAAGAAAATAGTGAAACTGGAAACACACATACAGTAAAAGCAATCAAGAAAGCCAAAAGTTGCTTCTTTGAAATGACAAAATCAACTAAACCTCTAGTATGACTGAATAAGAAAAAAAAGAAGAAAGCAAATTCCTACAAAAGTATAGCTAAAAGAGATGGAAAGCCTGGATAGTTCTTGTAACTATTAAAGAAATTGAATTTGTAATTAAAAACCTTCCTATAAACAAAATTTCACTTGGTTTTATTGGTAAGTTCCACCAATAATTAAAGTTCCACCAAACATTAAAGGAAGAAGTATGTCCAACATTACACTTATTCTTCCAGAGAATATGAAAAATGAGTTTATTTTCATTTCATGATCATGATCCTACTCATTTCATGATCCTAGCAAACCCTGATACTAAAACTCAATAGAAAAAGACAAAATAACAGGAAAACCTGTCATGAATATACAGGCAAAAGTGTTAACAAAAATATTAGCACACTGAACCTAGCAATTTATAAATTGAACTGGACAATTACCTGAGGAATGCACATTTGACTTAACATTAGCAAATCTATTGAGGTAACTTGCCAAATTAAGAGATGAGAGGGGAAATTGCGTAGATATAATCTCTAAATAGATACAGAAAAACACCTAACAAAATGTAATGTCCATTTATGTTCTATAAAATAGTTCTAGCAGAGTAGTAGTAACAAGATTCCTTAACTTGTAGAGTCTTCAGCAAATATCTCAATGATGAAATATTTAAGGTTTTCCCTTTGAGGCTGGAAATCTATCACCACTTTTATTCACCACTGAATTGTAGGTCTTAGCTAGTTTATTGAGGCCAGAAAAAGATATAATGTTATAAATACTGGAAAAGAATCAAAATGATAAAAGTGACATTATTTGCAAATAATATAATTAAGTACACAAAAAATCAAAAAGAATATACAGATAATTTATTAGAATGAATATAAGAATTTAAGGAGATTGCTGTGTACAAAAAACAATGTACAAAACTAACTGCATTCCTATATATCAACAAAAGCAGTTAGAAATTAAAATTTTTAAAACCATTCACAGTGGCATTAAAAAAAGTACTAAGGAATAAATCTACAAATAATGTGCATGAGTGTTAGTAAAAAATTATCAAGCTTTACTGTGAGAAAATAAAGGAATCTTAAAGTCATAAAGAAATACACCATATCCATGGATTAGAAGACACAATTTATAAACATAACAATTATTTCCAGGGAGAAAGAGTTAACCAAAAGACCTAAGACTTTTACGAGGAAATGACCTTGAGTTTACCTTCTAGCAATGTTCCCACAGAAAAATACTGGATGAAGCTCAACGTGAAAGGTCAAGTTTGTTACCAGGTAATATTATTTATTGTAAAAATGACCCCGGCTTGGGGAACTGCATCTACATTTGGAAGCCTGTCAATAAACTATAAATGCCTATTGAAAAACAAAGGCCACAGCTTCCTTGTGCTTATAGTGATTCTGGTAATTAAACGTGTCCCTTGGATCTAATGGTTAAACGTACAGGCATACAAGAATATGTATCTAATAAACCAGAGTGGTCCACACTTAACCATCTTGCAACTAAACAGTTCATGGGTAGCTGAACTATGGCACTGCACACCTGATGCTATAATGCTAACTTACTGCATTTCCTTGCCTTCTATAAAGCTAAGTAACCTAGTGCCAAATTATTTTATACACATACATATACAAAAGGCTTATAATCAGAATGAATATTTGCTCTATCACATTATTAGAGAACTGCAAAAGGCACTACTACATATTTCCCTCTCAGGAAGGCTAAAGTTAAAAAGTCTTTTAATTAAAAGGAAATTAATATTTTAATGAAATTAAAAATATCAAGTGTTGACAAGGATGTGGAGCGAACAGAGCCTATACAGAGCTAATGGGAAAACTCTGGGATCATAATAGATTATGATAAATCTGAAGATGTGCATATGCTATAATCCAGCAATCCTAGGTTTATAACCTACAGAAATTCATGGTTACACCATGAATTTGAATACATGATTGAATACAGATTCAAAAATGTTCATAGCAGCACTGTTTACATTTCCCATATATGAAAATAATTCCAATATTTATCAACAATAAAATAGATCTTAAAATTGTGGTCTATTCAGATAGTGAAATACTTCACATGTACATACACATACATACGTGGGCGCACGTGTGCACGCAGAGAGAGAGAGAGACAGACAGACAGAATAAGGGAGGGAGAGGAGAGAGATTGAGAGAAATACAGAAAACATTTAATCCTAAAATATACTACTGAACAAAAGAAAACAGGTACAAAATCATATATATACACCATATGATTCCATTTATATAAAATGAAAAACCAGTCAAACCTAAATTATATTAAGGATTTGTACCTCAAATTCTGGAATGATTTCAAAGATTTAATTCTTTTAGTGTTTACACAGATGTTCACTTAAAATAATTTTCTTAAGCTGCATATTATGTTTTATGCACTTTTTTGTATATATTTTACATACATTTCTGTTTCATAGCATAAATGTTTAAGAAAAATATTGGAATTGCTGGTTCAAAAATAGTGAAGTGAAGATGGTGGTTTCCCCATTCAATCTAAAGGTAACAAGGATAATGACAAACTTGAGTAAACCTTTTTTCAGCCCCGAGTAGGAGACCTATGTAATCCTGACTACAATTTATGGGGATGTTCTAACAACAAATTAATAACCAAATTTCCCAAGCTACCAGAAGAATCAAATATAAATAAAACAAAGAAAACAGAACTCATATAGTGAAAAAAAATTAAGAGTAGAAAGCATAATTATAAAATAGGAAATCAGAACTGGGACCAAATATATCTAATAATTACACAGATAATTACATAGAGACAGTAGAAATAGGCCCACATACAACAGCAGGGGAGAGAAGGATGAACTTAAGGGCTTGTGTCAAAAGACTGGTAGTGATATTAACAAATATTACTCTTCTTATATGTGTAATCAAATATGACAACATTGGAAAGACCTGCAGGACTTGGGGAATCAATATTGTCCAATGAACGAAGCACACAATGTTACAAAACCATGCATCAACAAAACACATCCATTTGAAAATGCAAGAGAAACTAAGGTATGATTTCAGATTCCACATGGGAAATAAAAAAACTATCACTTGTGAGTTTTGGTATAGTATCAAAGACGACAATCCACAATTATTTGAAAAATCCATTAAAATTCTCTTTACTTTTCCAACTATAAATGTGAGCGAGGTCAGATTTTCTTCATATACTCCAACCAAATAGCATATTTATAACAGATTAATTACTGAAGCTATCTCTACTAAGTCAGGCATTAGAGTATGGCAAAAATTAAAAAATTTCATTTTTTACTAAACTGTTTCTGTTTTGCAAAATACAGTCATTTTTCATAAAAAATGTTAATGTATGTAATTGTTTATTATTGTTATTTTGATAAAGTTTATGTGAGAGAGCATGCATGTGAGAGGGGGAAGGGCAGAGGGAGAGGGAACAAGAGAATCGCGATCAGGCTCCATGCCTGGCATCAAGCCTGACACCGGGGTCAGTCTCACGACTGTGAGATCATGATCTGAGCCGAAATCAAGGGTGGGACACTTAATCAACTAAGCTACCTACATGCTCTGTTACTGTTATTTTAAATGAATTAATATACTTAATTTTCTCATTTTTATAAATAACAATAGGTATAGCTCACATAAAAATTCTTCAGGGCCCTGAATAACTTAAAAAATTTTTATTATAGTAAAATACACATAATTTAGTATGTACCATCTTAACTATTTTTATACATTTTTAAAAATGTTTATTTTTGAGAGAGAGAGAGAGAGAGAGAGTGAGCAGGTAAGGGGCCAAAAGAGAGGGAGACAGAGGATCCATAGCAGGTTCCACACTGTCAGCACAGAGCCTGACGCAGGGCTTGAACTCATCAGCCATGAGATCATGACCTAAGCTGAAGCTGGATGCTTAACCGACTGAGCCACCCAGGCGCCCCATCTTAACCATTTTTAAATGCACAGTTCAGTGTTATCAAGTACATTCCCTATTGTTGTGCAACCACCATGACTGTCCATCTCCAGAACACTTATCTTGCAAAACTGAAACTCTATACCCACTGAACAGTAATTTCCATTTCCGCTTTCCCACAGCCTCTGGCAACAATTCTATTTTCTGTCTGTATGATTCTGCCTACTCTAGATACCTTACATAAGTGGAATCATACACATTTATCATTTTGTGACTGGCTTATTTCACTTAGCGTAATATCCTCAAGGTTCGCTGATGTTATAGCTTATGTCATAATTTCCTTCCTTTATAAAGCTAAACAATATTCCATTGTATGTATATACCACATTTTGTTTATCTGTCCATCTGTTGATGGACACATGGTTTCCTTCCATATTTTAGCTACTGTGAATGACGCTGACTACACATGTGACTGTACAATACCCCTTTAAGATCCTGCTTTCAAGTCTTTTAGATATACATCCAGAAGTGAAATTGCTGGATCATATGGTAATTCTATTTCAAATGTTCTGAGGAACATCTATAGTGTTTTCCATAGTGACTGCACCATTTTATATTCCCACCAATGGTGCACAAGAGTTTCAATTTCTCCACATCCTTACCAACACCTGTCATTTTCTTTTCCTTCCTTTCCTTTTTTTTTCCCCTTTAATAGTAGCCACCTAATAAATGTTTAGTGGTATCTCTTTGTGGTTTTGATTTGCATTTCTCTAATGATTAGGGCTTTTGAGCATCTTTTCACATGCCTATTGGCCATTCATATATTTTCTTTGGTGAAATGTCTATTCAAGTTCTTTGTTCACTTGCATTTTGTTGTTGACTTTTAGGAATTCTCTCTATATTCTGAATATTAGTTCATCAGACATATAACTTGGAAATATCTTCTCATATTATGCAGGTTACCTTTTACTCTGTTGATTTTGTCCTTTCATGCATATAAGTTTTAAATTTTCATGAAGTCCATTTGTGTGTGTGTGTGTGTGTGTGTGTGTATTTGACAATTGTACCTTTGGTCTTATATCCAAGAATTCATTCTCAAATATCCAAACTCGTGAAGCTTCTGCCCTATATTCTCTTACAAGAATTTTATAGTTTTAGTTCATGTATTCAGGTCTTTGATCCATTCTGAATTAATTTTGCAGAAGGTGCTAGATAAGGACCCAATTCCATTCTTTTACAAGTAGATATCCAGTTTTTCCAGAACGATTTGTTGAAAAGACTGTACTGTCCCCACTGAATGGACTTGGAACCCTTCTTGAAAACCATTTGACCATATATGCAAGGGTTTATATCTGGGCTCTCTATTCTATTGCTCTGTATGTCTGTCTTTATTTCAGTACCACATTGTTTTGATTACTGTAGCTTTGTAGTAAGTTTTGAAATCAGGAATGTGAGCCCTTCATTGTTTGGCTTTTCGGGATATCCTGAGATTCCATATGAACTTTACAATGAATTTTTCTATCTTTGCAAAAACTTTCTTAGGATTTTGATGGGGACTGCATTAAATCTATAGATCACTTTGGGAAGTATTGACATCTTAACAATATTAAGTCTTCCAACCCATAGACATATGTTAAACATAGACATTTATTTGTGTCTTCTGTATTTCATCATTGTTTCCTACTTTTCAGTTTACCAGTCTTTCACTTCCTCAGTTAATTCCTAAGTATTTTATCCTTTTGATATGACTGCAAATGGAATTGTTTTCTTAACTTCCTTTTCATGTTGTTCATTGTTAGAGATAAAAATGCAACTTATTTTTGTGAAGACTCTGTAACCTTTGCTGAATTCATTTATTCTAGCAATATTTTTGTGTGGAATCTTTGACGTTTTCTATATATAAGATCATAATCATCTATGCAGAGGAATAGTTTTACTTCTTCCATTCCAATTTTGATGCCCTTTGTTTCTTTTTATTGCCTCACTGCTCTAACTAGGACTTCCAGTATTACACATTCTTGCTTTGTTCCTGATATTAGGGTAAAAGCTTTCAATCTTTCACCATTGAGTATGATATTAACTGTGAGTTTTTCATATATGGCTTTTATTATACTGAGATAGCTCCCATGTATTTCTACTTTGTTGGGTGCTTTTTTTTTTTTATCATGAAAAGGTGTTGAATGTTATTATTTACTTTTTCTGCATTTATTGAGATGATCATGTAATTTCTATCCTTTACCTTAATGAGGTGTTGAGTGATTTTCATATGTTGAACCACTCTTGCATTTCAGGAATAAATCCTTCTTGGTCACAATTCTTTTAGTATGCTGCTGGATTCAGTTTGCCAGTATGTTGTTGAGGATTTGTGCATCAATATTTATAAGAAATACTGGTCAGTAGTTTCCTTTCCATGTAGTATCTTGGGCTTTGTTATCAAGGCAATGCTGGCCTTACAGAATGAGTTAGGATGTGTTCCCTCCTCTTCAATTTTGGGGATAATTTGGGTTTTTTCTTCTTTAAGTTTGGTTTAATTCACAGGTGAAACCACCAGGTCCAGAGTTGTTGGGAAATTTTTGATGACTGACTCAAGGTCCTTTCGAGACACAGGTGTGTATTCCAGGTTTGTGTTTCTTCATGAGTCAGTATTGGTAGGTTTTATGTTTCTAGGAATTTATTCATTTCATCTAGGCTATCCAATTTGTTGGTATATAGCTGTTCCTAGTATTGTCTTAGAATTCTTTCTATTTCTGTAGAATTGCTAATAATGTCCTCACTTTCATTTTTGATTATAATAATGTGAGTCTTCTTTTTGTCTCAGTCCATCTGTCTAAAGATTTATCAATTTTGTTGATCTTTGCAAGAACTAACTTTTGGCTTCATCAGTTACCTTTATCTTTTTTCAAAGACTTATTTTTTTAGGAGTGTTAGCTTTACAAAAAATGCAGAGGAAAGTAAAGAGACTTCTCATATATGCCCTGCCTCCATACATGCATAACTTCTCCCATTATCAATATCACTCACCTAAACAGTACATTTGTTACCAATAGTATTATTCATCATCTCACATAGTTATCACTTCTTTATGTGTGGTGAAAACACTTAAGATCTATTCTCTTAGCAAATTTCAAGTATACAATATTCTTAATTATAGCCACCTTCTTGTACGTTAGATCACTAGATCTTATTCACACTACATAAAACTTTATACCCTTTGACCAACATCTTCCCAATTCCATAGTTTATCTTAGGGCTCACTTTTGGTGCTGTACCTTCTATTAATTTGGACAAATATATAATGACATATATCCATCATTATAATATCATACAGAATATTTTCACTCCTCTGTGCTCTACCTAGTCATATTTCCTCTACACCCGGTTCCTGGAAACCACTGAGCTTTTTACTGTCTCCAAAGTTTTGCCTTTTCTAAAACGTCATATAGTTGGACCCACAAAGTATACAGCTTTTTCTGAGTGGCTTTATTCACTTAATAATAAGCACTAAGGTTCCTCCATGTCTTTTTCATGTCTTGATAGCTCATTTCATTCTAATGTTTAATAATAACATGTTATCCAGATGTACCACAGTTTATTCACCTGTTCACCTACTGAAGGAGATTTGGGTTGCTCCAAGTTTTAGTAATTATGAATAAAGCTGCTATAATCATCCATGTGCAAGTTTTGTGTGGTTATGTCTTCTACTCCTTTGTGTAAATACTAAAAGGTACAACTCCTGGATCATATGGTTAAGAGTATTTACATTTTTAAGAAATAGCCAAACTATCTTCTAAAGTAGCTTTATACCATCTTGCATTCCCACCAACAATGAAATTGAGTTCTTGTGTTCTATGCAAAAGAATGAAACTAGACCACTTTCTTACACCATACACAAAAATAAACACAAAATGGATGAAGGACCTCAATGTGAGACAGGAAACCATCAAAACCCCAGAGGAGAAAGCAGGAAACAACCTCCTTGACCTCAACCACAGCAATTTCTTATTCGACACATCCCCAAAGGCAAGGGAAACAAGAGCAAAAATGTATTGGGACCTCATCAAGATAAAAAAGTTTCTGCATGGCAAAGGAAACAATCAAGAAAACTAATAGGCAACTGACAGAATGGGAAAAGATAGTTGCAAAAGACATATCGGATAAAGGGCTAGTATCCAAAATCTACAAGGAACTCACCAAACTCCACACCTGAAAAACAAATAATCCAGTGAAGAAATGGGCAGAGGACATGAATAGACACTTCCCCAAAGAGGACATCCAGATGGCCAACAGACACATGAAATGATGCTCAGCGTCACTCATCCTCAGGGAAATACAAATCAAAATACACTGAGATACCACCTCACGCCGGTCAGAGTGGCTAAAATGAACAAATCAGGAGACTATAGATGCTGGCGAGGATGTGGAGAAACGGGCACCCTCTTACACTGTTCATGGGAATGTAAACTGGTGTAGCTGCTCTGGAAAACAGTGTGGAGGTATCTCAAAAAATTAACAATAGAATTCCCCTATGACCCAGCAATAGCACTGCTAGGGATATACCCAAGGGATACAGAAGTGCTGATGCATACGGACAATGTACCCCAATG
>CM053576.1:75814485-75872147 GCA_028646485.1 Cryptoprocta ferox | reverse complement strand
ATAGCCAAATCATGGAAAGAGCCTAAATATCCATCAACTGATGAATGGATCAAGCAGATGTGGTTTACATATACAATGGCAACGAGAAAGAATGAAATCTGGCCATTTGTAGCAACGTGGATGAAACTCGAGGGTGTCATGCTAAGTGAAATAAGTCAGACAGAAAAGGACAGATACCATATGTTTTCACTCACAAGTGTAACAGGAGAAACTTAGCAGAGGACTATGGGGGAGGGGAAGGGGAAAATAGTTGTGGAGAGGGAGGGAGGTAAACTATGAGAGACTCTTGAATACTGAAAACAAACTGAGGGCTGATGGGGGAGGGGGAAAGGGAACAGGGTGATGGGCATGGAGAAGGGCACTTGTCGGGATGAGCACTTGTTACATGGAACCAACTTGACAATAAACTATAAAAGAAAAAAAAAAAAAAGAGTTCTTGTGTTCCACATCAGGATTGGGTGTTGTCAGTGTTCTGGATTTGGGCCATTCTAGTAAGCGTAGAGTAGTATCTCATTGCTTCTATTTGCATTTCCCTGATGACATGTGATATGGAGCATCTCTTCATATGCTTATTTGCAATCTGTAAATCTTCTTTGAAGAGGTGTCTGTAAGGTCATTGGCCCATTTTAAAATAAGGGTTATTTGTTTTCTTACTGTGGAGTTTTAATAGTTCATTGTATTTTGCAGATAACAGTTTTTAATCAGATGTGTCTTTTGCAAATATTTTCTCCATTTGTTGCTTGTCTTCCCATTCTCTCCATATTATTTTTTCATAAAGCGGAAGTTTGTAATTTTAATGAAATCGAGATTATCAATTATTTTTCATGGATCATGCTTGTGTGTATCTTAAAAAGGTATCATCATACCCAAGGACACACCTACATTTTCTTCCATGTTATCTTCTAAGAATTTTACAGTTTTGCATTTTATATTTAGGTCTATGATCCATTTTGAATTAATTTTTGTGATGGATATAAGGTCTATGTGTCTATATTCATATTTTTGCATGTGGATATAGTTGCTCTATTACTCTTTGTTCTATTGTTTTTCTATTCTCTATTTCATTTCTCTTTGCTCTAATTTTTATTATTTCTTTCCTCTACTAGCTTTGGGTTTAATTTGTTCTTTTTCTAGTTCCTTAGGTTGTAAAGTTAGGTTATTGAATTGATTTTTTAAAAATATTTTTAATGTTTTCATTTATTTTTGAGAGAGTGAGCAAGCATGAGTGGGAAAGGGGCAGAGAGAGGGAGACACAGAAACCGAAGCAGGCTCTAGGCTCTGGGCTGTCAGCACAGAGCCCGACGTGGGGCTCGAATCCATGAACCATGAGATCATAACCTGAGTTGAAGTTGGACGCTTAACCAACTAAGCCACCCAGGAGCCCAGAGATTCTTCCTTTAAAATTTTTAATGATATATTTAAACCAATATATTAAAAATATATCCATTCCAATATGTAATTATTGCTTTAAATTTATTTTTATTAGATATTTTCTATTCTTGGTGTGGGCTAAGTCTTTAAAATTCAGTATGCATTTGGCACTTAAAAGACATCTCAGTTCAGACAGGTGCTGAATGGCTACGTGTATCTGATGGCTACCATATGAGAAAGTACAGTTATAGATTGGTTTTGGCTTTTTTATATTTTATTAATAAAAATTTTACATATTTAAGGTATACAATCTGATGTTTTGATATACATACATATTGTGAAATAATTACCATAGCCAAGACACTTAGGTTGTTTCCATATTTTGGCTATTGTAAATAATGCTGTAATGAACACTAAAGTGTGGAAGTCTCTTTGAGGTACTCATTTGACTTCCGTTGGATATATACCCAGAAATGGGATTGCTGGATCATCTGTTAGTTCTATTTTTAATTTTTTTGAGGAAACACCACACTTTTTCCATAATGGCTGTATCAATTTAAATTCCCACCAACAGTGTACAGGATTCTTTTTTCTCCACAGACTTGCCAACACTTGTCATTGTTTTTAAAGTTTATTTATTTATTTTGAAAGAAAAACAGAAAGCGCAAGCAGGGGAGGGGCAGAGACAGGGAGAGAGAGAGAATCCCAAGCATGCTCTGCACTGTCAGTGTGAAGCCTGATGCAGGGCTCAAACTCATGAACCATGAGATCGTGATCTGAGCTGAAGTCAGATGCTTAATCGACTGAGCCACCCAGGTGCCCCAACACTTGTTGTTTTTTGTCCTTGTGACGATAGCCATCCTAGCAAGTGTTAAGTATTTTACTGTGGTTTTGATGTGTATTTCTTGGTGTTTAGTGGCACTGAGAACCTTCATGTATCTGTTGGCCATTTGTATGTCTTCTTTGGAAAAATGTCTATTGAGGTTCTCTGCCCATTTTTTAAATGGGTTGTTTTCTTGCCATTGAGCTGTATTGAGTCCCTTATGTATTTTAGATATTAACCTCTTATTATAGGATTTGCGAATGTCTTAGCCCATTCTGTAGGTTGCTTTTTCATTTTTTTATTGTTTCCTTTGCTGTGCAAAAGCTTTATGGTGATGTAGTCACACATGCTTATTTTTGGATCTGTTGACTTTGCTTTTGATGTCATATCCAAGATATCATTGCAAGACTGATATCAAAGAGCTTTTCCCCTAAGTTTTCTTCTAGAAGTTTTATGGTTATATGTTTAAATCTTTAATCCATCTCTTTGGTTGATTTTTGTGTATGGTATAAGGGACCAATTTTATTCTTTTGCATGTGAACAGTTTTTCAAGCACAATTTATTGAAGAGACTGTTCTTTTCCATTGTGTATTATTGGCACTTTTGTCAAAGATCAGATGAATGTCTATCTGTGGGTTGATTTCTGGGCTTTTTCTGATGTTCCATTGATTTATGTGTTTGTTTTTATGCCAGTACCATACTGTTTTGGTTACTATAGCTATGTAATATAATTGGAAATCAAAAAGGGTGATACCTCCAATAATGTTCTTTCTCAAGACTGCATTGGCTATTTGTACTCTTTTGTGGTTCCATATGAATTTTAGGATTGTTTTTATTTATGTAAAAAATGTCATTGGAATTTCAATAAATATTGCATTGAATCTGTAGATCACTTTGGTTAGTATGGATATTTCATTTAATTTTTTTTTAATTTGAGAGTGAGAGGGAGTATGAATGGAGGAGAAGGGCAGAGAGAGAGGGAGGGATGAGGGGGGAGAGAGAGAGAGAGAGAGAGAGGGGGGAGGGGGGAGGGAGGGAGAGAGAGAGAGAATCTCAAGCAGGCTTGATCCTCAGCGCAGAGCCTGAAGTGGGACTCAATCCCACCACCCTGAATCGTAACCTGTGCCAAAATCCAGAATCAGATGTTCAATTAACCAATCCACCCAGGTGCCCCAGTGTGGATATTTTAACAATCTTAATACTTCCAATTCATGAACACAGTTTATCTTTCTGTTTCTTTGTGTCTTCTTCAATTTACTTCAGTGTTTTGTTTTTAGTGTACAGATGTTTCACCTCCTTTGTTAAATTTACTCTTAAGTTTTCTTCTTTTTGATGCTATTGTAAATGAAATTGTTTTCTTGATATCCTTCTCATATAACTCATGACTAGTGTTAAGAAACATTACTGATATTCATGTGTTGATTTTGTATTCTGCATCCAACTTTCCTGAATTTATTAGTTCAAACAGTTTTTTTAGGGGAGTTTTTAGGGTTTTCTATATATAGGACATGTCTTCTGCCAATAGATAATCTTACTTCTTCCTTTCAGACTGGGTTGCCTTTTATTTATTTTTCTTGCCTACCTATCCTAAGATTTCTAGTATTATACTGAATAGAGGTGGTGACAGTGGGCATACTTGCCTTTACCAGATAGAAGAGGAAAAGTTCAGTTTTTCCTGGTTGATTATGATGTTAGCTACAGGATTTTCATAAATGACCTTTATTGTGTTGCAGTAAGTTTCTCTGTATCTATTTTATTGGGAGTTTTTTTTTTTATCACAAATGAATGCTGAAGTTTGTCAAATACTTTTTAAAAAATGTTTATTTTGGAGAGAAAAGGAGAGTACAAGCAGGGGAAGGGCAGAGAGAGGGGGTGACAGAGATTCTGAAGCAAGTTCCATGCTGACAGCAGCAAGGCGACACAAGACTCAAACCCATGAACCTCAAGATCATGACCTTAGCTGAAGTTGGACGCTCAACTGACTCAGCCACCCAGGCACCCCAGTCAAATACTTTTTTTGCACTTATTGAAAACCTCATGTGGTTTCTATATTTCATTCTATGTGGAGTAACATGTTGATTGATATGTGTATGTTGAACCATTCTTGCATCATAAGAATAAATCACAACTGGTCATGGTGTATCATTTTTTTTTGATGCCTTGTTTGATTTGCTAATATTTTACACAGTATTTTTGCATCTACACTAAACTGAACAGAAATATTGCCCTGTAGTTTTCTTTTCTTATGGTGTCTTTGTTTGGCTTTAGTGTCAGAGTACTGCTGGCCTCATCAAAGCATTCCCTCTTCTATTTTCTGGAAGAGTTTAAGAATTGGTATTAATTCTTCTTTGATTGTTTGGTGGAATTCACCTGTGTAGCCATCTATTCCTGTGCTTTTCTTCGTTGGGAGGTTTTTGATTACTCCTTTAATCTCCTTATTTGTTATTGGTCTATTCAGTCTCTCTCTTCCTTTTTGATCTTGTTTTAGTAGGTTTTATGTTTCTAGGAATTTCTCTATTTGTAGTGAAGTGTTTAAATTCCTTTCTCATTTCCTTCTGTGTATATTCTACAGCTATTTTCTTTGTGATTACCACTTAACATCCTAAAGATACAACACTAAATTTATACCAGATGAATTTCAGTGACATATAAAGACTCTTTTACAACTCTATCCACACCCACTTCAGTTGTCACAAAATTACATCTTCATACAATAGTATGTTCAAAAAACATAAACTCATAATTCTTTAATGCATTAGTCTCTTAAATTATATAGAAAACAAAATGTAGTGTTACAAACGAAAGTTACAATAATACTACCTTTTAGACTAATATTTTTTAAAACTGTATTAATCTCTTAAATCATTTAAAAATTAAAAAGCAGAGCTACAAACTGTGTTATATACCTTTTACAATTAATTGTGTATTTACTTTTACTGGAATCTTTCTTTCTTTATATGGCTTCAAGTTACTACCTAGTGTCCTTTCATTTTAAACTGCAGGACTTTCTTTAGCATTTCTTGCAGGACAGATCCAGCAGTAATGAATTCCTTCAGCTTTTGTTTACCTAAAAATATCTTAATTTGTCCATCAGTTTTGAAGGACAGTTTTGCCAGGTATAAGATTTTTGATTGACTGTATTTTTCTTTTTTAATTTTTAAATGCTTATTTATTGCAGGTGGGGAGAGAGAGAGAGAGAGAGAGAGAGAGAGAGAGAGAGAGAGAAAACGAACAAGCAGGGGAGGGGCAGAGATGAGAGACAGAATCCCAAGCAGGCTCCACACCATCAGCGCAGAGTCCAACACAGGGCTTGAACCCACAAACCATGAGATTACGACCTGAGCTGAGATCAAGAGTTGGACACTTGAGCCACCCAGGCACCTCACTAACTGTATTTTATTTTAGCACTTTGAATATATCAGCTTATGATTTTATTGAGGATCCCTTGCATATGATGAGTTGTTTTTCTCTTGCTAATTTCAAGATTCTCTGTTTGTCATTGGCATTCAACAATTTGCTTATAATGTTTCTCTGTGTGGATCTTTTCAATTTTTTCATATTCAGAATTGTTAATCTTCTTGGTGTTTCTCATATCTTTCATTAAACTTGGGAAGTTTTCAGGTATTATTTCTTCAATCTCTCCACCTCTCTCTCTTTTCCTTCTAGTACCCCCATAATGTGTACACTGGTCCACATGACAGTGTTCCACTCTACAAGTCCCTTAGGGTCTGTTCATTTTTCTTCTACCTTTCTGTTCCTTAGACTCTATAATTTTAATTTTGCTATGTTTGAGTTCATTGATTCATCTGCCTGTTGAAGTCTGCCTTTGAATTCCTCTAGGAAATTTTTTTAATGTTTATTTATTTTGAGAGAGAGAGAGAGAGACAGAGACAGAGACAGAGAATTCCAAGAATGTTCCACCCTGTCAGCAGAGAGCACAACACAGGCTTGATCTCATGAATGATGAGATCACGACCTGAGCCCAAATCAAGAGTCCAATGTATAACCAACTGAGCCACTCAGGTGCCCCTCCTCTAGGGAATTTTTTATTTCCATTATTATACCTTTTATCTCTAAAATTTGTTTTTAGATTTTTAGGTTTCTCTCTTTAATGATATCTCCACTTGTTCATATCTGATTTTCTTAATTTCTTCATGTATTTCTTAAACTCTTTGAGCATCTTTAAGATAGTTGTTTTAAAGACTTTGTCTAGCAGGTGCACCATGTAGTCTTTCTCAGGGGCAGTTTCTTTTATTTTTTTCCTTTGAATAGGCCATACATTCCCATGTCTTTGTATGCCCTGTGATATTTTTGTTTAAAACTAGATATTTGAATGTAATAATGTGGTAATCAGATTCATCTCCTTCTTCAAGATTTGCTGGCATTGTTTAGTTGTTTAATTGTTGTAGGCTGTCTCTATGCTGTTGATTAGCCTGAGGTGCAAACTTAAAGTCTTCCCAAGTCTTTTCTGAGCCTGTGCCTTTCTCTAGCCATGCATGGTGATTTTCTAATTTTTCCTGTAGGTAAAGTCGCTTTTGAATGTGCTCATCTTTAATATGTGGCTCCCCAAAGAGGAAAAAGACAAAAATAAGGAGGGAAGGGGAAGGCACTGGCTCTCTAAATACCCTGGAAATTGCTTTAGCCTGAGCTGCAGGGGTGGTGGTGTGATGTTTTTAACCAAGTCTGATCATTCCCATGTTTGCACTTCCGCGATCAAAAGCAGCAACCAGCGATCAGAAGAGAGATCTCTGATATATGGAAAGAGGATCCTCATTGCCCACCCTGGCTCCAGAAACTGTGTGTAAGCTGCTCCAGAAATACATGTCTGTCTGTCTGCCATGGGGTTGGGAAGTAGGAGATGGATCGCCACCACTGAGCTAAGGGCTGAAATTGACCACAATTAACCACAGCTTATAATTTAAGCTGTTCTTTGGAAGTTGCAAGGCCTCAACAGACTCCAGAGTTCCAAAATAGTTAGACAAATTCTGCCAGTGCAGTTATCTAGATTGACAGATTTCTGGTGTGTCCTACTCTATCCTCTTTCCAAAATTCTCTGTTTTCTCAAACTCTTGAGGTTTAAAGCGGTTCTGAAACAAAAAAACAAAAACAAAAACAAAAAAAAAAAAGAAAAAGAAAAAGAAATAGAAAAAGTTTGAGAATTACTGGTGTAAACAATGTAGAAATGTAGGTATAGGAACTGCCATATTTTTAAATGATCAAATCAACCAACATCAGCTTTGAGCGTATCAAGGAAAATAAACACAAGAAGACTAATTGGTGGCTTAACTTTAAATTCTAGACCCTAAACTAAAGCACTGATTTTAGAAAGATTCTCCTTGTTATGTCATTAGTGAAGAGTAAAGAGGCTGAAGAGATGAAGAACACTGTGCAGTACAGGGGTGTGTGCAGGATGTATTTATATTCAGGATGTTTCCTTATGGGGCTCTGCCTAGTCAGTGATAAAATTAAATACATTATAACAGTAAGTTTGCTAGAAATACAAAGAAAGAGTGTATGCCTACCTATAAAATGATAATTAAATATGAAAAAATCCATTCTATAACAGAGTATTTGGGCTACATAAATGCCCTATGTGGCCAGCAGCCCTTACTTTTCTTTAAAACTTTTCTTTAAAACTCACTACTGTATATAGAAACCAAAGAGTGGTACAGAGTTGGTGAAATTTCGAGCCCAATGATTATTGCATAGGCAATAACATAAAAAAGAGGACAGTTGATAAAAAAACAAACAAACAAAGTGCTGGGAAACATCGCTATCAGACTGCTGGGAAACATTCCTCTATGCATCTCTTCTGCTCCTACACATCTTGCTAGGTTGCCCAAGAGTGAAGAGTCCTGACAGATTTTTATCAGATCATTCTTCAGAGATAAGCAATCAGCCTTTAAAATTGAGGCAGTATCTCCACCTGGGATAAAAGCAGGCTTGTTTAACCATAGCTATAAAAGTAGTGGATTCCCCAAGCTCCATATCCTTCAGCTGTGATGAACCACATGGTGTGTGCAGCTTCCATTTGACCCTTCACATCACCCTTATGGGACTTGGTGGCAAAGGAACCAATCAAAATATGCTGATACCGATTTTCTTAAAGTAAACTCTAACCCAAATGTGGGGCCCAAACTCATGGCCCCAAGATCAAGAGTTACATACTCTACTGACTGAGCCAGCCAGGTGCCCCAAAATATGCTGATACCGTTGCTGTATTAATGCCCTTTGTCTCTGACTCAGAAGTCACGTCTTCTTCCAGCATCCATGAAACAATAAATGATATTTGATTACCTTGCAAGTAAGGTATAATTCCCACGCTGATGCATTTTATTCACTCTGTCTTTTGGAAAGCTTATTTACTATAATACACATGGAAAATATATGTGTTAATCCTACCAACACAGATTGAACTTATAAAATAATTACACATGGTCACAAGTCAGTTAAATAGAAATAAAAATATGAAAAATCTGTCTTTAACTTATCAAAGTAGTTCTTTAATGGATTTTTTATTTAAGAATTATAGGAAAGACCGTGAGCCCTAATAGTGTATGATTTTACAATGACTCCTCTGTAAAATCTTTTGCATCGGTTAATTTCTAAGAGTTTGTATTTTTATATAATATTTGTAAATATTTAGTATTACTACAAATGAAAAAACACAAACATTTCAAATTACTAGGTTATAATATAGGAACTATGATATCCTTAAAAAGTAGATGGGATAAGGAGTATGAGACTATAGAGCAAAGAAAAATGAGAAAAAGAAACTCAAGGAGAAAAACTGCTAAAATACAGCATGCTCATATTCTTTTTTAAATTTATTGAAAGTTTAGTTAACGTACAGTGCCAATGTTAACAGGATGCTCATATTCTAAACTTGAGTTTCCTACATACATCCATTTATTTTACCAAAAAGCTACAAACTACTCTTTTTCATCAACATGCAACCCATTTACAGGAAGATGTCAAGCAGGCCAATCTTAGCTTATTAGGAGAGTTCCATCCATTTCTATTTTAGTCATTTTGTTCTGCTGCACAATTTTGTGAGAAACGATATTCTTATGACTTTTCAGTGACACTACCTATATCTTATATAACCTAACAAGTATTAGTGTGGAGTACAGGGAAGAGAAGCTGCAAGTATTCACATCTTTTAAGGGATACTAACTTAAAATCAGGCATATTTTATTGATGTAATATCTTTTTTTATAATTTTTTTCTATAAACAAATGAAAGTAAGCTCAATTTTTCTGTAAATGTAGTACAGCTAAACCATTTACAGACTGCTATAACAGAGATGTTATGTTCATAAGTATATGTAGCAAAAGTAAAGGACACAGCATTAAGGTTCAGAGCATATGTGGGTTTTGCAGTCAGATGCGGGATGGAGTCCTAACTCTTGTCACGTAATGTTTTCCTTAAAGATATATAATACATAAGGGGCGCCTGGGTGGCTCAGTCGGTTAAGCATCCAACTTCGGCTCAGGTCATGATCTCATGGTTCGTGGGTTCGAGTCCCGTGTCAGGCTTTGTGCTGACAGCTAGCTCAGAGCCTGGAGGCTGTCTTCAGATTCTGTGTCTCCCTCTCTCTCTGACCCTCTCCTGCTCATGCTCTCTCTCTCTCTCTCTCTCTCAAAAATAAATAAAAAACAATTTAAAAAATATATATACATAATACAGCTTTAACTCTTTTTCTATTTCATGGAAATACATTTTCTATGTCTATCATTTTCCTTTCCTTTTTTAATTTTTAAAAATGTTTATTTTGAGAGAGAGAGAGAGAGAGAGAGAGGAAGGTAGAGAGAGAATCCCAAGCAGGCTCCACACTGTCAGAGTAGAGCCCAACATGAGGCTCAATCCCATGAATCAAGAGATCATGTCTTGAACCAAAATCAAGAGTTGAATGCTTAACCAACTGAGCCACCCAGGTGCCCCTATCATTTGTTTTCAATGTCAGTCATTTTAATTTTAATTTTTATATAGTCCAATTTTCTTTTATGGTATCTTTCGCTTCTTTTGGTTTAGAAAGTTACTTTCTACATATCTGGTAAATATTATGTTTTTTTCTTTTTCTTTTAAAAGCAATTTCATTTTTCAATTTAATGTTGTAATGTTTTCTTCTACTTAGAATACATTTTTGATGAATGGTGTGAATTAAGGTTTTGAATTATTTATCTTAATATCATTTCCTGAGTTGTATTTCATTGTTCTGTGATGCTTCCTTACTATACATTAAATTATTATGTAGGTATATAAGTGGGTCTGAATGAGAACATGTTCATTTCTGGGCTAGAAATTTTGCTTCAGTGTCCCACCTACTGTTTTAACTAGTATATTTGCTATTTTATAACATGCTTTAATATCTTGTAAGAATAATCAAACCTCATTAACCATCTAACCATCATCTTCTTTTGAATGATTTAAAAAACTGTTCTTAAACATTTAATTTTTCTAAATAAGTTTTGAATCAATTTGATAGCATCCTAAGAAATATGTTGTTTCCAACCTGATTATGGTTACATAAATTCTGTTAAGTATCTAGAGAAGATGGATAGATACCTTCAGAAAATTTAACATTACTGTTTAAGTAAAAGATACAGGTAAAATGCCAAGAAGGCTTCAGAGAGTATGCAATCTTATTCAGTACATCTTCTTTTTTTTTTTAAACAACTATTAGAATAAGTAGAAAACTAAAATCCATGTAAAATGGCATATATGTTATTTAACATTCAGAACGAATCCCTATTGTCTTGTAACCTCTGAATATTATAGAACATATTTTAACTTAAGTGCTAGATATGTTATCCATTTGTAAATTAGTAAAATTAGGGGTGCCTGGGTGGCTCAGTCGGTTAAGCGTCTGACTTCGGCTCAGGTCATGATCTCCCAGTTCGTGGGTTCCAGCCCCATGTCAGGCTCTGTGCTGACATCAGAGCCTGGAGCATGCTTTGGATCCTGTGTTTTCCCCTTTCTCTCTGCCCATCCCCCACTCACACTCTGTCTCTCTCTCTCAAGAAATAAATAAACATTTAAAAAAATTAGTAAAATTAAATAGTAGAAATTCACTTTTAAGAAATTATTTAATTACGAATATTCTTTGCTTGGAACATATTTAAAATAGAACCTGAATTTCAACAATTCATTTTTTAAAGTTTCCAATAAAAATTTGCATATAAAGCAAAGCACAATTACACCAACTATAAAAATAAATTATAAAAAGGAAATACTTTTTTAAAGTAATACCAATGAGAATTTTTTTAAATCCACTTACAGACCATACAAAACATAAATAAAAGAGAAATCTTGATCTAAGAATGTTAACCATGGGGAAAGTATATTTGTAGATATTTCTAAGAGATACATATCTAATTCATTAACTCAATAGAACATAAATTACATATTAATATGGAAGGATAATATTTGCACTGGCTTATCCAGCTTCTCTGAAAGTTGGTCTTTACTGGACAAAAGTAAATTGTATTCAATTACAGATGCAATTCTTGAATAAGTTAGCAACATAATACAGATTTTATGATATTGGGATGCTGACTTGGGCTTTCCTTTTCAACTTAAAATTTAAAAAGTTTTAAAGGACAGATTTATTGAGGCACAATTTACATACAACAAAATTCACTCAACGCATAAAGTTTGATGAATTTTACAAATTGTACAGACATGTACAAATATACTTCTCATTACTTAGTTCTCTAATTTAAGCCAGTAATTAGCATCTTAGTCCCACCCTTTCTCTGACCCCATGTCAGCCCTTTTGCTCAATGAATATATAGGTTATAAAAGCAAATAAAGATGGTTTGTTTAATATATTTCCCAACACTGATAATTTCGAAAGATTATATATTTCAAATAAAGCCTAAACTGATACAGTACAAGTTAATTCAGTATAACATTTGATTTCATTTTTACAGATCACATTAATATATTTTTGCAGGAATTATTAGAAAGATTAAAGAACCAATAGACTGGATTCACAGAATTCTATTTTTTCCTAAAAATCCTTATATATACCACTGGCTTCAAGATAAAAATTTGGATCAACAAAAGAGAAGAATAAAATGTCTGAAGATTTCCCCAGAGACAATTATAATCTTTAAATAGTAGGTTTTTCAAGTGATTTGAATATGAGCTTTTTACTGTTTTACTCTTCAATATGCTAAGGGCTTAAATTTTTTCATTATCATTTGGCTCTATAATTCCAGAAATAATGATTTACTTAAACAGCTGTATGTTTAACAGAGATTTAAAATGCTTCAGCTCCTAACTTCAATCTCAACAGGCAACCTGCCTTGATTTAAAAGATTTGACACTTTCTTTCTAGGAATTGTCATATTGCCCAAATTAGCTTATTATTAGCAGCTTTATTGTTATAAAAAGAAGATAAACACATGCAACAAAAATCCATCCCATCTTTCTTTTTTAGTCCTGTAATTACCATGAGCAATTTGATTTATTTGCCATTCAATTCATTTACCTAGGAAAATCATATACAATGTTCAGGCTACAAATTAAGTACTGGGTGGATATGCTTTACTATATGACAAGTAAAAGCTTGTAAAGAAAAGTAGAGGCGTAAAAGTGTTTTTAATGAAAAACATTCACCCGCCTTGGGTAAAAAGTAAAAGTAGCTCATAGCTGCAAAACTTTGTATTAATGCTTAGTGTGGCATACTACTTAATTGAAAGATTCTTAATTAAACATGCCCCACCAAAAAACCTCACCAAATTGCATTTGCCACCAAATGACTAACAAGTACACAACAGTTGGAAACTGTCAAAATATTTTACAGCTCAATTGTAATTACCAACCAAGTCTAAGCATGCCCTGAGTGGGCGTTAACTACATCTTAGGGGATGCAAAACATTAAGTAGCAGTCATGTTTTTTGTGGTTTCTAACTTAAACATTTAAAACTCATAAATAGCTCCAAGACTTTTGTGATCTTTAGTGAAAATCAGCAAAACATCAATACAAGATATAATAATTTATCATTTTCATAAATTGACTAGTGAGAAGCACCTTTTAAAAAATCATCTGGCTTATCCCTTACCATTATAATTGAATGTATTGATTATTTGGTTATTTGTCTTTGAAAATGTATTAAGTGATCTTAAGACATAAATGCTTTCTGTCATCCTTATCACAATAGATGTAGCCAAAAATAAATGGGAAGGTGTGATTATGGAGAAATGTCAATATGGAAGTACAGCTGGTGAGTTTCCAGAGGGGAACTGCAGACATCGTTTGCCATTTGAAGTAGGATAGCATCCAGCCACTCTTCACTCCTCACTAGAAAGTACTGTGGAATATAGCTTAAAGCTCTTCAATCAAATATGGTATCTCTTACCAAAAGAAAAGAATTGGGTTAATTACTACTGACCATAAGAACTGGCAGAATACTACCTTTCACCAGGTATCATATTTATCCACTATCAGTTGGGGACAGAAATGAAACCCAGAATTTACCACAGAATATATAAGTTTTATTTTTCTGAGTTCCTTAACTCTGTATTTTTCCTGAGAGATATCAATCAGAGGAGTGTTCAAAAAACAGATGCATGAGGCGCCTGGGTGGCTCAGTCGGTTAAGCGTCTGACTTTGGCTCAGGTCATGATCTCATAGTTTGTGAGTTCAAGCCCTGCATTGGGCTTTCTGCTCTCAGCGCAGAGCCTGCTTCAGATCCTCTATCTCCTTCTCTCTCTGCCCCTCCCCTGCTCATGCTCTCTCTCAAAAATAAAGAAACATTTAAAAAAAAAAAGCAGATGCATAATGTACTGAAAAGATTCCAGTGTTTCAAATTTAAAATAGAATTATATTTACTTAACTTAAAATACTCTTTAAAATGTAATTATGGTTACACAAGAAGCCTCAATTATACCTGTTTTATCTTGAGCTGAAAGATGGGCACATAGGTGTTACCTTTTTATAGGAATGAAATATTCCATTGAAAATCACAGGGGAAAAAATCTTGTAGTAGCCACACAAGTCATCAATGATTTAAATTATTTAAATAAATTTAAAGTGCTGTATGGTTCTCAGAAGTACCATAATTACTTAGCCATTAGACTATATAACTAGATGGAATGTTCAAACAGAACTGGAATGCTGATTATTGCCATGTAGTCAGAGTAGCTGAATGGGTCACCTGTTGATACTGAGAAAAAAATTTTTTAACAATTTTCTACACTGAATACTTGGAAACAAAGTGTGTGGAAGAAATAAATGTATGTTCCAGTAATATGTAGGCAATTGGTCTCCAACTTGTTATTGCATGCCAATATAAAAAAAAAGTAGAAACGTTTTCATAGGTATACATTTATATATTATATACACACACTACTGCATACTATAAAACATATGCCACAAGTGGAAATTCAAGTTTATTTATTTTGAGAGAAAGAAATCACAGGCATGCACAGAGAGAGGTAAGGGCAGAGAGAGAGAGAGAGAGAGAAAGAATCCCTAGCAGGCTCTGCACTGTCAGCACAGGGCATGACGTGGGGCTCAATCTCACAAACCATGAGATCATGACATGAGCCAAAAGCAAGAGTCGGATGCGTAACTGACTCAGCTACCCAGGTGCCCCTAACAAGTGAAAATTTAAAAAGAGGAGGTAAAGAAGGAATTAATACTTAAAATATTTTACTTTACTTATTAGCGGTAATAAAAACTGATTTTTCTCTCATTATACAAGGAACAATGTGAAAGAAATGGCTTAATTATTATTTTTTAAATCTTGGTTTAACAATTTGAAGGTCTAGTTCTAAAGTGTACACATTCATACCTGGTTTGAATAGCTGTCATAGCTAAAAAAGACACATCACAAAGATACATAAATCCAAATGCAAAAAATACATCATTGGCTGTGCTTAATAAATCAGGATACTCATTTTTCAATCCCATCTCCCAATTATAAAGAAGATTTTTGTTGATATTCACTTAGATTCTAATTCCTGATGCCAACTAGTTACAGTTAAAACTACTAATAATTTTCATTTGGACTTTAAAACAGGTTAGAAAATGCTGTTTTTAGGTTCTTAAAGTATATTGATATGAGTGAAAGTTTATGTAGGTGGCACAGATGTTGTTTTAGCAACAAAATAACATGAAAATATTTCTATAGCCAACACTGTAAGCTGGCTAACCAATAACCCATCCGTTCTCATGCCTGTTTCTTGTAAGGAATCAGGAAAAGTCTGGGACTCACATAGTCTGGCAATGTAGTATGAATGAAGTTTACAGAAATATGAAAATTGAATGAATATAAGTGGAAGTTTATCTTTCCTGGCAAAAAGAGTAAGATGTAAAACTTGGTCTTGCATTTGTAGTCCCCTTTCCACAAGTCACTTTCCATCCTCTACCTGACACATGACCTTCTAATATGTGGATACGTAGGCTAAGTGAAGGTACCCATGTTAAGCTGCATATTAAATATTAGTAAAGCTTAATTTCTTTCTTAGATTAAAACAGTAGATACAAGTTTGCATATGTTCTTCCACACCCAATGAACTGTCCTGAGCACTCCTAGGAGGTCACACATCTCACTTTCAAAGCCACTATTTAAATAATACAACGGGCTAGATATGCTTAATTAAAACACTTGCAACATCCATGACTTATAATTACCCACATTTCAGAGACAAGCTTCAAACAGGTTAAGGGACCTGACTGCAAACAATACAGAACAGGATGACTAGAAATGGTTTTTTATGGATAATACTGACTAGAGAATATTTTTATGGAATAAAAGTGCTTTAACTCCATTTGCCAAACTGTACTAAACACATATACATTTAAACCACAAAAAGAATATGCCAATTATTTAAGGCAGAAATAATAAATAGCCACAGTTTATATGAAAACTTCCATGAGTTAACCAATACTGCATGTTTATAAGCTGTGCTTCATTATATCAAATTTGCTACATAGCAATTTCAAAAAGACCTATTTTAGTTACTATCAAATGACCTTTTTTAAAACAAATTAACAAAACTATGTCCCTTGGCACTGATCCTAATAGGTTAGTACATCAACAAACCTTTACACTACACATTCCATTTTGGCTCTGAAGAATTCATAACTGAGTAGGGAGGCATAAATAACTTATCATGACATAATGTGAGGAGAGTGCTAAAATATGCCCCTACACAGTGCTATGGGATCACACAGTAGAAAGTGAAGTCAACAGGGGCACCTGGTGGCTTAGGCGGTTAAGTGTCTGGCTCTTGATTTTGGCTCAGGTCACGATCTCATGGTTCATGAGATGGAGCCCTGTGTTGGCCCCGTACTGACAGTGTGGAGCCTGTTTGGGATTTTCTCTCTCCCTGGCTCTTTGTCCCTCCCACCTCTCTCTCTCAAAATAAATAAACATTTTTTTTAAAAAAAACAAAGAAAGTGATGTCAACAAATACTTCACAAGTGTCATTTGAGCTAGACCTCTGAAAGATGAGCCTGTTTCCCACCAAAGCTTGGCAAATATACAGAAAATCTGATACTTCTAATGCCTACCCAAATGGATGTCTGACTTAATTTTGATCATTTCCAAGGCAGAACCAGGAGCAAAGACAGGTCTGAAGCTCCTAAAAGTGTCAGTCTTGTGATTAAGTCAGAGGCCAAAGATAGATATAGAGATGGCAGAGAACAGCAAATCTTAAACTTTTTTGTTTTTGGTTTCAGGTTTCTTTACATTTGTAGAAATTATTGAGGACTCCCAAAGAACTTTTGTTTATGTGGGTATAACTACTAATATTTACTATATTAGAAATCAAAACAGAAATTACTAAATTAATAACATACTTGTTAGTTCTTTTTAAAACCTTACATATTAATGTATCTCTATGATAACTATATTTTCCAAAGAAAAAGAGCGAGAAGAGTAACACTGTTTCACATTTTTGCAAATGTCTTTAATATCTAGCTGAATATAAAATAGCTGGATTCTCACATCTGCTACTGTTTTCAATCTGTTGTGATGTGCTGTTTTAGTCAAAGTAATGAAAATCTAGCATACAGATACATGGTTGGAAAAGGGAATTTTAAAAGCCTTTTCAGACCATTGTGGATGTTCTTCTTTGATACTATACCAAAACTTGCAAGTGGTAGTTTCTTAAAGGTTAGTTGCTATGTGGAGTCTGAAACCACAATGATAAACTTTACAAACTCTGTTAATGTTAAAACCCATTGATCTATCTGGCACTTTGAAAGGAATTTTTATCTATGCATAATTTTGAAACATTATCCACTGGTCATATGGAAAACAGAGTTCCTGACAATGTTGACACATTTCATTGTATAATATTGAAAATAACATTTCTTAATATCATCACTTATTTTTTCAGAAAAGTTTTTTTAAGTATCAGGACAATCTCAAGTTCAAAGTGGCAGACAGGAGTCTTCCAAAATTCTAATTTTTGCTTGAAAGCTCTAATTTTATCACTGGTAACAAATAATGTCAGTTGTTTCCCTTGAGGTGACAGGATCATTTTGTTCCTTTTTGAGGAAATATGTACCAAATAACCAAGTCTAAATAACCAGTTTGTCAGCCATTCTTTCAAGTAAAAAATGGTGTCCCTTTACACAGACCCATAGCCAACTTTACAACCCAAACAATAGAGCAAGTCCTTTCTTTTGAGATAATGGTAATACTTTGATGAGCAGCACAAGTGTTTCAGGCAAATTTCCTAACACAGATTATTAAAAGAATGTATACTATTAATAAAATGAATAATTTTTACTGTTTCATAAAGACATTCTTAAGTGAAACTGCTTTTATTTTCTTTTCTTTTTTTTAACTGAGTCTGCATGGCCATGAAGAATACAATGACTCCTACTAACAATTTGGTGCCACTACCTTGATTCATTATGTTGGTAACCACGGTTTTACCCACAGGTTTTACCCACTGTTTCTTTTGCCCAATCTGTGCAAATATCAGCATAGTGAAAAAAGCAAATCATGTCTTAGTATTATTTACATCACAAACCCAATGAACTATATATATCATGGACCTCCAGAGACCACACTTTGAGAAGAGATAGCAAAAGGATTAGCATCAAGGCAGATGTTTATTCACTTATTCCACTATGTTATTTATTTTGCTAAGGGTGCTAGACCCTGGGTCTAGGTCTAGGTACTAGGATCATCTTGGTGATAAAACAGTCCCTACCCTCTAACAGAGGTAGACCCAGGACTGAAACTAATGGAAATTGAGAGTAGGAATTCCTCACAATATATATTTTTTACATATTCAAATTAGAAGTTTGAATAGTTGTGATTTTATACTATTATATAATAAATGCTACCAGAAATCAATGGCAATTTAATGTGTACTGGTTACTCTTAAAACCTTTTTACTGTAAATCTTCAAAGACCTTAATTTTAGTATTGAAGTCAAATCTTAAAAGCTTCCAAGGAATTAGAAGAGGATACAGTAGAGCAAGCATAATGCATACCCAATTAATAGATGTTGAGTAGTACTGAAAAATGATTTGCACTGCTGGCTCCTTTTCTACTTTATTGGTTTATAAATCAGCAAACAAGCGGGCTCAGGAGTAGTAAGGAAGCTGTGTGCTGGGCCTCTAGTGGGAAAGAGGCTCCCACTACTATTTGGCAAACTTTTTTCTTCAGCAACACTATGGGTAGGTACTGGAGAGAATGAACACTCCCTTTAATTGTTAGTTATTCCATTCCTATATAATTTGTGGAACAAACAAAATAAGTGCTCTACCCAGACAAGGAGGAAAACCAAACCAAAACAAACCAAACCAAAACGAAATGAAACAAAACAAAACACTGGATTTATTGGGACCGTCTAAAAACTAAGGATCTCTAAAAGTTAATCTAACACCATCTAACTCATGAAGTAGAGATGATTCTGCCCACCAACTCCTTTATCACATAAAGTTTATACACTGGTTTTTAACAATTCAATTTATAGCTTTAATCTCACTAAGTACATTATTAAAGAATCTAGATGTCAGACAAAAACAATTTTCAAAACCTTCATACCTTGTTCCAGAGAATACATTTATATATGTTTCCTCTAAGATACAATTTTAAGAAAGTTTTAAAAAGTACTTGCATTGAAAAATCTTCATAAATTTTAGATTCTCACCTCTCTTCCCCAATACATATACATGTTAGATACCTCAGTTCAAGAGCACTTTGGAAACAATGACAAATCTATCAATGACAAGAATTATGAACTATTTTTCTTTTTCAATCCTCACCAATCCTCCTCCTGCCTCTACTCTGAGGATTTACAAGTTGTGAAGGAAGGGAGAAAAGATTAAAAAAGAACTCTAAGAAAATGGCCTAATGCCTTTTGGGGGGTTCAGACTGTAAGACAAATGCATTAAGAACAACAACAGTAGTAGCAGCTAATACTTACAGAATTTACTATGTTGAAGGCACTAATCTGAGTCCTTTACATACACATATATTATTAGATTAAATCCTCACAATAGCTCTATGAGATAAGCATTATTATCCCTATTTTATAGATGAGCACACTAAGAGACAGAGAGGTTAAATAACTTTTTCTACTTCTTAAAAAACGTTTTTTTACATTTATTTATTTTTGAGAGCCAGAGAGAGCCAGAGCGTGAGACGGGGAGGAGCAGAGAGAGAGAAGGAGACACAGAATCCAAAGAAGGCTCCAGGCTCTGAGCAAGCTGTCAGCCCAGAGCCTGACGCAGGGCAGGAACCCACAAACCGTGATATCATGACCTGAGCTGAAGTTGGACGCTTAACTGACTGAGCCATCCAGGTGCCCCACTTGTTCTACTTAAGCGGCATAGTCTATGGACTTGGCAGTGTAATTCCAGATAGAATATACAACTCTCTTGTGCTGTGAACTCAGGGGTACCAAGGATCTAAGGGAAGACTCAGTACCCTGAAATATCATTCCTTCTGTAACTGACTCAGAGCTGAAATATTACCTAGAAAGAACACTGTGTTAGAGCCAGGGACCTGAATTCTACTTTTGCCCCAGATATACAACTTGATGAGTTGAAATTATCTTTTAACACACTTGAAAATCAATCTATGTCATGGTATTAAAGACTAAAAAGAAAAAAAAGCAAGTGATTATCTCTGTGGATGCAGAGAAAGCATTTGACAAAATCTAACATATATTCTTTTTTTTTTTTTTTTTTTTTTACATTTATTTTTGAGAAACAGAGACAAGCAGAAGAGGAGCAGAGACAGAGGGAGACACAGAATACAAAGCAGGCTCCAGGCTCTGAGCTGTCAGCCACAGAGCCAGATGCAGGGCTTGAATCAACGAACCGTGAGATCATGACCTGAGCTAAAGTTGGACACTTAACCGACTGAGCTACCCAGGGGCCCCAAACGTCTATTCTTCATAAAAATTCTTACAAATTAGGAATACAGGAATGGTCTTCAATCTGATAAAAAACATAATAGAAAACCTAGTATTATATTTAATGGTGAAAGACCAATTCTTTCCCACTAAAACAGGAACAAGACAAGGAATTTTATTCTTACCATTCCTATCACACATTGAACTGGAGGTTCTAGCTAGTGCAATCAGGCAAGAAAATAAAGGAAAGGAAGTAAACTTATTTTTATTTATAGATCATTTAAGTATAAATTCCTATGCAGATTACAAAAATGACACTAGAACTAGTAAGTTTAACAAGTGTGTAGGATAAATTACCAACATAAAAAACTCAACTGTATGTCTATATACTACCAACAAATAATTGAGATTTAAAAAAATCACTCACTTTCTCTTCCAGGAAGACAAGGCATATGGACTTTCCCTATTCCTCCCTCTAAGTACAAACTAAAAACTCTGGACATTATATCAAACAAACATAAAGAGACTATGAAAAGTAGGGAGAAGGGAGACTGTCTAGGGACTTCAGGACCCAAGGAACAATACAATGAGTTCTCTACGCTTCTTTTTACTTTATATATCCCAGATCGAAGCTAAAGAAGCTGGCAAATCTGAAAAACCAATGGGCACAGATAAAAGCCCCCAAAAAAGCCTACTCTCCCTCACCACAGAACAAGAAAAAGTGCAGCCTAGCAAATAGAAAACATTCAGACAATAACCATAAACTCTAAACACCACAGAAGAAACTGTGGCCCTACTCCCACCCATACAAGCAAAGGCAAAGTAGGGAGCCTAGTCTTCCACTATTGCCAGCTGGTAGTAAGAACCCATCACAGTGTCTACATAGAGAGCTTAGACTTGTACCTTCACCTGGTAATAGTGGGTAGGTACCCCCTTCCCTCCCTGCTGGGGTTGCTGTCATTATTTTTTATTTGAGCCATTCTCATTGGTGTGTGATGATACATCATTGTGGTCTTAGTTTGGATTCTCTAAAGGCTACTGATGTTGAGCAACTTTTCATGAGTTTGACATTTGTATATTCTCTTCAGCAGGATGTCTAGTAATATAGTTTGCCCATTTTCTGATTGAAATGTTCAGTTTTTTACTGAGCTTTGAGAATTAGGTATTAGTCTGTTATAGACTCAACTGTGTTCCCCTAAATTTCGTATGTTAAATCCCTAACACCTAGTAACTCAGAATGTGACTGTATAGGACCTTTAAAGAGTTTTTACAGTTAAATGAGGTCATATTGGGGGGCCTAATCTAATGTGATTGGTATCCTTGTAAGAAAAAATTGAGATACACAAAGAGACACCATACATATTTAAACATAGAAGGAACATTATGAGGACACAGCCAGAAGGTAGCCATTTCTGCAAACCTAGGGGAAGGGCCTCAGAAGAAACCAAACCTGCAAATACCTTGTTTGCTTTCTAGGCATCAGAACTGTGAGAAAATAAATTCCTGTTGGTTTAGCTACCCAGTTGGTGGTATTTTCTTATGGCAACCCTGGTAGACTAATATATTAGTTGTCTTAGTCTGTTAAAGTTGCAATAACAAAATACCATAGACTGTATGGCTTATGAACAACAGATTTCTCACAGTTCTAAAGGCCAGCATGGTCGGGATGCCAGCATGATCAGGTTTACTTCTTCCTTTTTGATTAGGATGTTTTTTATTCCTTTTTCTTGCTAACTGCTCAGGTTAGGACTTAGAGGATCATGTTGAGTAGATGTGGTGAGAATGGTTATCTTTGTTCTGTTCCTGATCTTAGAGAAAAAGCTTTCAGTTTTTCACAAGTAAGAATGATGTCTGTGGGCTTTTCATATTTGTATAGGCTTAACTTATCACAATCTACTGGTGCATGTGCCTACAAAAAGGGAATTCCAGATATCCTTGTAGTGGTGGAAATGTTTTATATTTTGATTATATTGATGTCAACATCCTGGTTGTGATACTGTACTACGGCTTTGTAAGATGCTACTATTGGGGGAAACTGGATAAAGTGTATAAGAGATTTCTCTGTATTATTTCTTGAAATTGCATATGAACCTACAGTTAACGCAAAGTGAAAAGTTTAACTTAAAAAAATTACCATTTGCAGTAGCTTTAAAAATATGAAACATTTGGGTGTAAGATGGACTAAAAATGTGGAATACTTGCATACTGGAAACTATAAAACATTAGTAGGAGAAATTTAAAAAGACCTAAATAAATGGAGAGATAAGCTGTGCTCATGAATTTAAGGACTCAGTATTGATAAGTAGTTAATTCTCCACAAACTGAACTACAGATTCAGTACAATCCCAATAAGAAATTGACAAGCTGATTCTAAAATGTGCATATGAAAATGCAAAGAACCTAGAATAGCCAAGACAATTATGAAATACAGCAAAGTTGGAAGACTTATACTTTATGATTTTATGACTTAGGATAAAACAATACTAATCAAGACAGGATGGTATTGTATAAAGGTAGACAAAAAGATCATTGGAACAGAACAGTCTGAAAACTGATCTACACATATACAATTAATTAATTTTCAACAAAAGTATAAAGGCAATTCAGAGGAGAAAGGATAATCTTTTCAACAAGTGGTTCTGGGATGACTAGATAGCCATATGCTAAGAAAGAAAAAGCAACAACCGAAAAAAATAAAGATACAAAAAAATCTTTGATCCATAGCTTGCAACATATAAAACTATAAAACTTCTAATGAAAAGATAGGAGGAAGTTTTTGGAATCTTGGGTTAAACAAAGATTTCTTATATACAACACCATAAGCAAGATCTTGTGAATTAAAAATATCCTGTACTTATCTACTTCTATCTATACGGTCATCACTCTGGTCTCAACCAATCATGTTTTGCCCAGACTACTTTTTCTGTTTCCATTCCCTTCTACCTCTACCCCTGCCCTGTCCAACCACCTTCACAAAAGTGAGAGTGATCTTTTCAAATAAATATATGATCATATCATTTCCCTGCTTAAAACTCTTTAATAGAGTCCCATGTTCCTTCGGAAAATACAGTCTTCAAAGACTTCATGTTATACTATTCATCCCCCTTAGTGGGGAATGACATATTCCTCAAATATGTCAAACTCCTCTAACATGGCAACCATTGTTGTTCTTTCAGCATAAACTGCTTCCTCCTCCTTCCTTCATTATCCTAATGGCTAAGCCATACTCACCTTTCAGATCTCTTCCTAAATGTCACTTCTAAAGAGAGGCTTCATATGAACCCCAATCCTAAGCTTACACCCCAAGGCCTTTATACTTGGTGCTTCCTCTGCCAAGGGAAGCTCTTACCCCATATCTTTAAATTTTTTAAAACTTTTTTACATTTATTTATTTTTGAGAGACAGAGAGAGAGAGGCAGAGCACAAGTGGGGGAGGGGCAGAGAGAGGGAGACACAGAATCTGAAGCAGGCTCCAGGCCATCAGCACAGAGCCTGATGCAGGGCTTGAACCCACGAACTGTGAGATCATGACCTGAGCCGAAGCCAGACGCTTAAAGGACTGAGCCACCCAGGTGCCCCTACCCCATATTTTTATATGGATCATTCCTTGACACTTCACCTTCTCAAAAAGAACTTTCATGGCCACTTATTTACAATACCATCCTTCTATAACTCTTTAACTTCTCACTTTGCTTTATTTTCTTATCAAATATGAAATTATATATTTTTAAGTTTATTTACTTGGAGGGGTGAGGTGCAGAAGAGAGAATCCCAAGCAGGCTCCATGCTGTCAGCAAAGAGCCCAATGTGGGGCTCAAGCTCACGAACCTTGATATCATGAACTGAGTCGAAATAAATAGCTGGATGCTTCACTGACTGAGCCACCCAGGCACCCCAAAAGTATATTCTTTAATTACTCACTTATTTATTTGTAATCATTCTACCTTTTTAGAGTGTGAGTTTCCCAAGGACACAGCTGTGTCTTGCTCACTACTCTATCCACACAGCCTGGCATACAGTAGGAGTACAGGACTATCTGGACTTACATGACATGTATGAATTCAGGAGCTCAGTCTTATAAGGAAGAGAGATATACAAATGAATAGCTGTAATACAGAATATAGGTATGGGAAATGAATGAGAAGCACAAAGGATAGAATGATGATCTTTACTTTGGTGGCCAAGGAGAGATCCTCATATAGAAGGAGGCACTTGAGCTCTAGGTAGAGGGCCTACATGTGCAGTCATAAAGGAAAAGAAGAGAAGGCACGTGAAGGGAACTGTAAATATCTAAGAAAGACAGACCTTCCCACAGGATTCACTGAGGGACTACTCATACATTCCACTTGCTTGAAATATTCCTCTACCATTTCTATGTCTCAATTCTACCAAAGCAGTAATATATAAATTCAAATGCCATTTCCTCCGTGAAATCTTTCCTTGTTTTTCTTTCTCCCATATCACATACCACAAATCCTTAATCCTCTCTACCCTATTTATGGCTATTTTATTACTGTACATGTATTATTTCCCCTCACACTGCTTTAAGTCTAAATAGCAAAAAGAAACCAAAAATTAAATCATAAAGATAAATTATTAATTTTAGATTTGATGGTGGTGGTAGTGGAAAGAAGATACATATTATCAAGTTTTAAATGATCACCACTAAAACACAGATTGGGAAATGGGAATCTACTTGAAAACCTTGTATTAGATGAAGAAACTATAGATAAATTTTTCTTCTTTGAGGGAGTGGACCTGTTTAGTCAACAGGTTTAGATTTCTCTTCTTTATCCCCAAATTTTAGTATCTTACTTAAATCACTTATTAATATTTCTGTTACTATTCTCTTACATTCATTCCTTCATATACTTTAAAACTAGAACTGTAGGCATGATGAGAGTTAACTATTACAAAGATTCATACTGTAAAAATTTATTTTAAAAATGTTACATTAAGGGGGTGCCTGGGTGGCTCAGTTGATTGAGCATCTGACTCTTGGTTTTGGCTCAGGTCATGATCTCATGGTTTCATGGGTTTGAGCTCCGCACTGGGCTCCATGCTGTCTCTCTTAAAATAAATAAACTTTAAAAAAAAAAGAATGCTACATTAAGTTTCAGCAGTTTAAGTATTTTATATACAGTGTTCCTTTAAGAAGACTTAGCATGTAATTTTAATAAACCAAATAGATAAAACCATTTCATTGTTTATTTTTCCTCATAAATTTTCCCACTAAGCTCCCTAAAGAACTTTCAGTTGTTAATAGTTGAAGCATAAAATTATCTCTTTGTTTTAATGCTTCTTTATTCATTTTGTTTCTTTTTTTACAGCTTAAAGATTATTTATTATCATAAACTACAATAGTTCACTTAGGGACTTATATTATCAGGAACCAGAAGATACTGATGCCAAACAGTCAGTTCTTCCAGGATGTACATTTAGTATATAATAGGCACCAAGAATTAGATTTTGTTTAAAACTAAATAATCTGAAAAAATCTATGTGACAAACTCATATTCTTTTAAAAATAAACCAACTCATTATAGGAAACAAAGCAAAATAATATAAAATAAACTGATTTATATACAGTAATTGTTTTAAAATGTTTCACATGTACCAGTCAGAAATTAACTATGGTCTCCCTACAGGTATAATTATTTTGGAGTCTTATCTTTTGTTACTTTATGTTTAAACTTAACAGAATAATTTGTGTGCAACATTCACAGTTTTATACTGTTATAGCCCAAAATGGAACAAATAAGATAATAGAAAGAACTAGCCTCACAAATACCAGTTAGTAGTAACTGTGGTTTTCTTAACCACATACATTTTCCATCCATATTTTCAAAAGTGTATGTATATATACATTTTCAAATGATTCTTTGTAATACAAAAGGAAAAAAAAGTTAAACAAAAGGATCTTTAAATTACAAGATAATTTCATCCCAATTACAAAAGACCTGGAGAGGTAATTTGGACCATTTATAGTCCTCTTCTACATTTTTAATATTTTGTAAACTTATTTTTTTTCCTTTCCTTTCCCTTTCCTTCCCCCCCCCCCCACTATAGACCCTCCCTTTAGGCAACAGTGCATCAACAATCCTCCCACGTTCAAAGTCGGCTACATCTGTTGCTCTTTTCTATTGTTGAAAATTCCTGCCTTAATCCTATTTGACTTCATTCATGCAAAGGTCATCCTGAATTCAACAAATGGAGAAGCGATGGCAAAGCACACTGTTGAACATGGCTGAGAAAATGCCTTGTGGAACACGTAACTAATGTGCTCGCACTGTCTCAAAAGTACCTGATATATATATCATGTAGGCCTCCAAACTTGAAGCCTACAATCTCAAAATGTGTTATATTCATCATTACCATATTTGGTAAACATTATAGTAATTATAATAATGATCCTGATTCTTGGTAGTGTGCTGCTGTTTCCTTTTTCCTAAACCAGTTGAATGTTCATATTACTAGTTGTGCCTACTTTCATAAGCATGAATCAACTTAGAGGATCTGCTCTAACCCTATTATCACCATTAGTGCTTGGCAAATGTCACCTTTCTCTTTTTCCTCCATAGAATGGCATCTCTTATTCTTTAATTTTCAAAATTTGCTAATGAAACTAAATTATTGTATTCAGCTTAAAAAACAAGTTCCCAATTACAATAAGCAGCAAAATAGATGGGTTTCACTGCCTCATCTTAACAGACACTGATTATGAACTACAGCTATAATACATTATGCCATTGGCCTTTTTCTCTACACTAAATACAGCTCAAATCTGTAATTTACTGCCATCCATATATATCTGACCAAAACTAGGAGACATTAATAGGAAGATTAAAGTAAGCACTAAAATAAACTTGACTAAAAGGAAGATTTATGAGGTGGAGATAATTATTTTTAATATGCTCATAACTCACCATGACTAAAATATGGGAACACTTACTCACACATGTTTGTGTCCAAGTTAAAAAAGATGCCTACCAACTTAAGAAAAACCAAGCTCAATTAAGTTTCAAGCAATCAAAGAAAAGGCCACTGTTATCCTTATGGCTTAATAAGAAGAAGAAATCTTGTCTACAATATACTATGCTGTGGGCCTTAAATGAGATTTTTAGTATAAGGTAAAACTGAATACAAGATTAAAAAATATTACTTAGCTATTTATATATAAATTTAAATAGATTTTAATGATACTTCGTCACTGTTTCATAATATAAAATTATCTAATACAAAAGATACATTTTCTAAGATATTTTAATGCAGTTTTGTGTTGACAGCAAAATGTATGAGTATAAACAAACTGTTAACATTATTTGTCATCAAACTCATAAATCCATATTTACTAAAGTTTTCTCAAATTCTTATAAACAAAACTCTAAAAAGTCAAAGGATATAAAAATAAAATACAAAAATTTCATAAAAGTCAAAGGATATAAAAATAAAATACAAATATTTCATCTTTAAGATAGCACTTAAAAATGTTTTTTAATGTTTATTTTTGAGAGAGAGAGAGATAGAGCAAGAGAGAGCAGGGAAGAGACAAAGAGAAACGGAGACACAGAATCTGAAGCAGACTCCAGGCTCCAAGCTGTCAGGAGAGAGCCCGATGTAGGGCTCAAACCCATAAGCTGTAAGATCATGACCTGAAGCTTAACCAGCTCAGCCACCCAGGGGCCCCAGAATTTTTTTTTTTTTTTTTAAGCCTGTATGTAATTTAGTTTTGTTCATTGAATTACGTTTCCTCAAAGCAATTTTAGGCTACTTAGCCTTCAGTTTCTTTCTTTTCTTTCTTTTTTTTCAAGTAGGCTTCATGACCAGCACAGAGCCCAACATGGGGCTTGAACTCACAACCCCCAAGATCAAGACCTGAGCTGAGATCAAGAGTTGGGTGTGGGGCGCCTGGGTGGCTCAGTTGATTTAGTGTCCGACTTTGACTCAGATCATGATCTCACAGTTCATGTGTCTGAGCCCCACGTCAGGCTCTGTACTGACAGCATGGAGCCTGGAGCCTGCTTCAGATTCTGTGTATCCCTCTCTCTCTGCCCCTCCTCCTCCCTCTACCCTCTCAAAATAAATAAATTAAAAAAAAATTTTTTTTAAAGAGTTGAATGCTTAACTGACTGGGCTACCCAGGTACCCCTCTTTTTTTAAAGTAAACTCTATGCCCAAAATGGGGCTGGAACTCATGACCTCAAAATCAAGAGTCATGTGCTCTACCAACTGAGCCAGCCAAGTGTCCCTATTTGATTTATATTGGTAGTTTCTTATCAAACTAAGATTTCTCTGTCTTCTTAAACTTTTTAGTCCAGTAGTTAATGCATTTAAATGTATTAGCAATGTTTACTATTTAAAGTAGGTTTTTTCCAAATTCAATTTTTGTAAAAAAAATTGTATTTGCCTGAGATGAGGCAAACTTATACTAGAAAGTATGTGATAAAATGAATGGCCTGACCTTTGTCTTAGTTTTTTTTTTTTATATGGGAAAAACAATACCCACCCTACCTACTTCATGGTTTTGCAGAGAATATAACAAATCATGCATATTTAAATGTTCTGGAGACTATAAAGCACTTTAAAAATGTAAGGAATTGTTATGCCAAGAGAATGTCTGTCAACTGGCCAATAGTTATATTTCTTTGATGTTTAGTTCATATGGAAATAGACTAAAATAAAACAAAGTAAAATGGTGTATGCCAAAGAGTCTTAAACTTCTTCATTCCACAATTTTCTTAAGCCTCTTTATGATCCTAGTGGGGGATGGGGGAGACACCATCATCTTAGTGTGGGGGGGGGACCTTCATCATCAGGATGCTTCCAGGGGGCTTCAGCATGGAACTCCAGCAGGTATGAATGTAAAATATTTGCGACAGAACAAGTAGTAGGGGTTCTTTCTTCACGTCTGATGTTATCTGCTCTCACCTGATTTAGACATAGTCTCCAAATCCACACCCCAAAATTTCTAGTAAGGGTATGTGCTTTCACATCCTGCCTGAGTGAGAAACCATACACAATGAATCTGGATGGAAAGGCAGAGGAAGGAGACACTAGAAAATTACACTAGAAAATTACCAAATGTTTATGTTACGTATTTCCCTATTAAAATGCATCATCTATCTTAAGAGACTATTGGAGCCAGCCTAATTTTTTCCACATGGGACTTGACAACAGCCCTTGTCTACATATATCCCTATCCGTGCCCCACGGTTCAGTCCTCCATGCCCTTATTCTCTATGTTATCCTGAAGTAGGGGCAAACCCTCAGCTCCTAAATTCATAACTGAAATATCTTCTTTCTGGGTAAAGTTAATAATCAAGGAGTTTTACCCTGGAAGCCTCAACAGGCCAGCACTTCCTAATCACTCTGAGTCCAGACATCCTTGAAGGAGGTTTAAGGGTCATGCTCTTAGAGTTTGCATTTTTGTTTCTTATACAGATTTTAATTTTAATTTCCATACTTCACAAAATCAACCACTTCACTAATCCCTTAAAAAGGCAAGACCAATTTCACTGTTAGTCCTGAAATCTATGTGTAGATGCATGTTTCAGATAGAAGAAAGGGAGAAGAAAGGATGGAAAGAGAAGCTTAAACTGTCTAAAACTAAACTCATTTTCTTAAATACAAACTTATTCTTCTTGTACTCTCTTTCTCTATTGAAAGCAGGACCAGGATGGCTTTCCTTCCCCCTATTTTCCTACATTCCTTCTACCCTTCCTTCCTTCCATTCATTCAACCAGTCATTTATCCACCTCCTGACAAATATTTATTGAGCATGTGCTACATGCTAAGCACCCATGCTACATTCTAATGACACAGAAATGAAGAAATCCCTGATCTCATGGAGCTCCGAGAATACTGGGGGAAAAACAATAAACTAATAAAGTATATAGGTAGAGTGGTGCCTGGGTGGCTCAGTCAGTTAAGCATCTGAATGTTGATTTCAGCTCAGGTCATGATCTCACAGTTGGTAAGACCTAGGGGTCTGTGCTGATCAGCACAGAGTCTGCTTGAGATTTTTCTTTCTCCCTCTCTGCCTCTCCCCTGCTCACATTCTCTCTCAAAATAAATAAACTTTAATAAATAAATAGATGAATGAAGAGATGAATAAATAAAATAAATAAGTAGAAGACAGTAATTTAAAAAGGAGGGTAGTTAATATAGGGTCATCAGGGAAGGCCTTTTTAAAGAGGTATCAGCAAAAAGAGATCTGAATGAAATGTGAAAATGAACCATGAGAAAATCTAGAAAATGATGTTCCAGATGGAGTGAAAAACAAATGTAAAGGTCCTGCGGCTACAATAAACTGGGCATGTTTGAGGACCAGAAGACCAGCATGCCTCTAACAGAATAAAAAAGGCAATGAGTGGTAGGAAATAATGTTGGAGACAAAGACAAAACTCATATAACATAGGGTCTTATAGACCATGGTAATTTTATTCTGTAATCAGAGGCCACTGGTGGGTTTTGAACAAGATAGTGACATAATCTGCTTCATGATTTTAAAAGATCACCCTAGGGAGACTTCTATTTCCAAAAAGTACTCTGGAGAACTTTACACTGCAAAATAATCAGATTCTGCATAAAACATAAATTTTTATTGAATTGCTGGGTACAAAACACTTTTTTCATATAAAGGAAAACCTAAGGAGTGAACACTGAGCTCTTGTGAAAGAAAAGGGTTTTCCAAGGGCAGAAAAATGTTTTTGTTTTGAGTATATCTCTGTGTGTATTACCTTTCATAGTAAGTAAGTAAATAGTTTTAAAAAAATTTTTAATGTTTATTTATTTTTGAAAGAGAGAGAGAGCAGGGAAGGGACAGAGAGAGGGGAAACACAGAATCTGAAGCAGGCTCCAGGCTCTGAACTGTCAGCACAGGGCCTGACGCACAGCTCGAACTAATGAACTATGAGATCATGACCTGGGCCAAAGTCGGATGCTTAACTGCCTCAGAAAATAGTTTTTTTAAATTGGCATACTCCTACAACCAATAAACTCCATGCCTAGTAATATTTTAACACAGTGGTTTTTAATCCTAACCATTAAAATCATCTGGATGATTAAAAAACAAAACTAAACAAAACAATTCTGATGTCCAACTCTACTTCTAAAGATTCTAATTTACTGGTTTTATGTAGGGTCCAAGCATTGTTGTTGTTTTTATTAAAGTTTCCCAGCTAACACTGAGAACCATAACCCCAAGAAAGCCCTTATGTATGTATATCAAGAGATAGAAAGATATTCACAGCAATGTCATTTTTAATGGCTGAAGTCTGGGGGAAAATTCTTATCTCTATCATCAGGAGAATGGATAAATTATGGTAAGCTTCATGCAATGGATTATATAGCAGTGAAAATGAATAAACTACAGCTATACACAACATGGATAAATCTTTGAAACATAATAGTGACTAAACACAGAAGTCTATTAAAAGGATAATGCAGGGTGCCTCAGTGGCTCAGTCGGTTAAGTGTACAACTTCGGCTTAGGTCATGATCTCACGGTTCCTGCGTTCAAGCCCCATGCTGGGCTCTGTGCTGACAGCTCAGAGCCTTGAGTTGGCTTCGGATTCTGTGTCTCCCTCTTACTCTGCTCTCCCATGCTCGCACTCTTTCTCTCACTCTCTTGCTCTCTCTCAAAAATAATTAAACATTAAAAAAAAAGGATTATGCATTTGTACAAAGATCAATAACGAGGAAAATATATTTAGGTATATAGGATAATGTCATTTATATAAAGCTTGAAATAAACATTGTTTAAAGGTTCACATGTATAAGAGAATGGTTAGCAGCTATGTGTTTGGAGGAAGGGAGAAAGATCATGGGCGGAGGGACAGAGCCGAAGTATTATAGGTAGATTTGACATTATTGTTACTTGTTAACACTGGATAGTATTCACTTTGTTGTTAGGATCCATAACTTACAAATGTACTTCATATGTTGTTTTGCATAAACAAAATAAAATAACAACAAATTTTAAAAGATTTTACTTTTAAAATCCAGACTCTGGATAGGATATATAAGTAGAAGCAGAGAGTAAGTTGGGAGGCCCCTGAAGTAGTCCAGGAAAGAAATGGAGACTCTGCCACAGTGGAACAGGGGAGATGGTAAGAAGGAATCAGATTTAGAAAACATTTTGAAGAGCAGAGCTTCTAGGACTCACTGATGGAGTGAATAGTCCAAAACAGAAGCCACTAGTCACATAAGGCTATTTAAATTATTTAAAATTAAATAAAATTTAAAAATCAGTTCTTTAGTTATACTAGCTGCATTTTAAGTGCACATGTGGCTAGTGGCTACAACATTAGTGCATAAACAGAACATTTCCACCACATAAAGTTCTATTTAATAGATGCTGTACAGGAAAAGGAGAAAAGATGAGCTTCTAAGTTTTCTGCCTGAGCAACTGGGTTAATGGCATTGCTATTTATTGAGAGATGGGGAAAATGAGGGGAATAGCAAGTTTGAGAGGAAAATGGGTTCAATTTAGCACAAGGAGAGACGTTGAGCAGATAAAAAATTAGGGAAAAGCTAAAGCCAAGGAGACACTGAGATATATTACTATATAGATAGTATTTTAAATCACAGGATTAGATTTGATTGGAATAAGTTTATCCCAGGGCACCTCGGTGGCTCAGTCATTTGAGCGTCCAACTCTTGATTCTGGATCCAGTCATGATCTCATGGTTCGTGGGATCAAGGCCTGGATCAGGCTCTGCACTGCAGGTGTGGAGCCTGCTTGGGATTTTCTCTCTCTCTCTCTCTCTCTCTCTCTCTCTGCTTATCTTTCTCTCTCTCTCTCTCTCTCTCTCTCAAACTAAATAAACTTAAAAAAAAACAAAAAATAGTGTATATCCTTTGGAAGGCCTTTAGACAATGACTATCAAAAGTAGAAATGCATTTACCCTTTGACTTACTTCAGAAAATGTATCTAACATATATAAAGTAATCTGTGTACAAATCATTCATTGCAGCATTGCTTGTAAAAACAAAAGATTGGAAATAAGACCGTGGATGGGTAATTGGCTAAGTAAATTATGGTATATTCACATACTGGAATAGACATGTAAAACAGGATGAATAAGCTCTCCATATACTAAAATGAGAAGATTTCCAGGATATCCTATTATTTTTAACATTTTAATGTTTGTTTATTTTTGAGAAGGCAGGGAGAGGGAGAGAGAGA
The DNA here is from genome assembly GCA_028646485.1 of Cryptoprocta ferox. Lineage (NCBI taxonomy): Eukaryota > Metazoa > Chordata > Mammalia > Carnivora > Eupleridae > Cryptoprocta > Cryptoprocta ferox. The sequence goes on along the minus strand of CM053576.1, from coordinate 75,838,422 downwards.
GAGAGAGAGAGAGAAGGGAAGGGGTACAGAGAGAGGGAGAGACAGAATCTGAAGCAGGCTCCAGACTCAGAGCTGTCAGCACAGAGCCCAATGTGGGGCTTGTACTTAATGAACTGTGAGATCATGTCCTGAGCCAAAGTCAGATGCTTAACCAACTGAGCCACCCAGGCGCCCCCAGGATATACGACTAGATAAAAAGAGCAAAATTCAGGGGCAGGAAAGTGTTTACAGACTGTTAAGAAAGAAAGAATAAAAATAAATATTCAGTTTTGCTTATATCTGTGTAAAAAACACTGGAAAATATACAAAAAAATAAAAGTGGTTTATTTTTAGAAAGCTGGGTTGAGGAGGTGTGATATGGTAAACTGGGACAAAGTGGTACGGAGACTTCCCAATGTGTATCCATGTCAATATATTATCTGGCTAAAGCAATTCTACTAACACATTTTTTAAAGAGGAAAAAGTAGCCAGCTACATTAAATACTGGCGAAGGGATCAATAAGATAAGGACTAAAGTTGACCAGTGCATTTGGCAAGATGGAAGTGACCTTCACCAGGGAGATTTCAAAGAACAGAAGTAGAAAGAAGAGCCTGTTTGAAGTAGACTGAAAAAAACTAATGATGAATATAGACAACTTTTTTAGTAGTAGAAGGCAGAGAAATGCAAATGTAACTGAAGAGACATGTGGTGTCTAGAAAGTTTTGCTTGGGGCTATGTTGTACAACATTTGTAAACTAAGTACGGTGACTGAGTACAAAATAAGATACTGAGGAGAGGGGTAAAATCAGAATCAAAACCCTTGAGTAGACCAGGGGGATGGGTCTAATATGCATGGTGATAGGTGGTCTTTGGATAAAAGCAGGAACAGTTCATTAAAACAAAAAAAGTAAGGTTACAAATCATGTCACCCTTCTCTTAACACACACATAACATGCATATATTCTAACTTTAAGGGCCTTCTACCACACATGGTTTAATGTGAAAATCATTACCATGGTCCATGAGATCCACGACCTGAACAGCATCTACCGCTCCAAACTTGTAATAACATCACTGTTTCCTTGCCCACTACATTCTAGTTACATGGGCCTTGCTTCCATTCTTTAAACATAACATGTTATTTGTTGATTCAGAGACTTCACACATACTAAAATCCTTCTCTCCTACTGCTCCTATTGTTGTCTTCTTACTATCTCTTAATAGGTCTCCTATCAATCTCTCTTATAGTAAGTACCTTGTTCTTTTTCTCCAAAGAATTTACCATTATTTTCATATATATCCATCTGGCTTCACTTTGTAGTACCTCTGGAAGCCAGAAACCATGTCTGTTATTATACCCACTAGTTAGCATAATGCCTGGCACACTGTGGATTCTCATTAAATATATTTAACATAAATATATATTTTTAATTGTGGTAAAAAGAAAATATTATATTTATCAGCTTAACCATTTTCACTTGCATAGTTCAGTAATCAGTAATTATTTTTTAAATGAGGGAAATAAGCAATCTAACCAAGCTAGAAACTACCGAATTATCCTTGATTCCATCCTTCCCTTTTCTCCCTTAGATCCTTTTCTTTAGTCTTGTCAATTCTAACTTTACAGTTTTATTCATCCTTCCATTCCACTTTCACTGCTTGGCTCAATGGTTCAGATTCTCATGGTTTCTGACCTGGGCTATTATAAAAGTCGCCTTATGTACATTCCTATCTTCAGGTTCTCTGGTCTCTATTCTTCACATACTGTCTTCAACATTCTCATTTTACTGAAATCTAGCCATGTCTTTCCTTTATCACATAGAAACCAAAGGTGTGCATGGCTGAACCTGGAAATCAACCAAGGGAGCAATGGTTCACCTTACAATCTTGGAGCCAAGATCTATCAAGGGAGGTCACTGGAGCCTCAGGTAAAAATGCCAAAAAAATCACCCGGAACTACAGAGGCTGAAGACAAGGAAGGCCATGGGGATAAGGAAATGAAGACTGAATGTTAGGAGAAGCTGCTCTGGAAACTATTAATTCTGCTACGCGAGGGGTCTGTTGCTCAGGACTCATTATGCTTCTATAACCACTACTATTATTATTATGATTATTAACAAGATAAACAATACATACAGTAAAACTCTTTTCCCAATGTTCTGTAAGTTGAAAAATGCATACAACTGTGCAAGCTCCACAACTGTAATATAGCACCATTCCATTACCCACCCTTCCCAAATTCCTATGCTTCCCCTTACCCTCAGACAATCACTGGTGGATTTCTGTCTCTATAGTTTTGCCTTTTCTAAAGTGCCATAAAAGTGAAATCATATAGAATGTAGTCTTCTGACCCTGGCTTCTTTCACTCAGCATAATGCATTTGAAATTCATCCATGCAGTTGGGTATATAAAATATGACAGCCTTTTATAGTACTATCATTTAGCTTTTCCTTCTTTTAGAGGTATTAGAAAGCTAAAAGTTAGGGTAAGACTACTTTTTTTAAGACTGTATTTTTAAGTAACCTCTACGCCCAACATGGGGCTCAAACTTACAACCCTGAGATCAAGAGTCACATGTTCTACTGAATGAGCCAGCCAGGCTCCCTGTAAGACTACTGTTTATGTTTCCTTCAGAGTAAATGAAAGCTTCACTTCAGAGTACCTGGTTTCAAGAGATTGTACTAGTATCCTAATGTTTACACAATAAAGTCCATATTTCTAGCAATCCTACCCCCCAAATTTTCATAACCTGACCATATTTTTATGCCCAAGTACTCTACTCATGTATTCCACTTACAATCACACTAGCAGTGCTCATGGTCTCTTGAACGAGGCACTTTCATATTCAAAGCTTTTGCCCATCTGTTCTTTTTGAAATGCCCTCCTCCTTTCCTTGCTCATTTAGTGAACTCCAATTGTCCTTTTACCACTCGGATCAGTTGTGATCTCTACTGTCCAACTCACTACCAGTACACTAAACCCCACACACACTCTTGCACACAAACACAAACACACACAATTTTCCAGTTCCGAACCTCTGATGAAGAATGTTTGGAGAAGATGTAGTGAAGTACACATAATACTCTTATTAATGCTCTTATAGTACTCTAGCCAATTTCTATTATAGCCCTAATTATACTGTATCATACTTTTTATATGGCTGCCATATTGTGTAGGTTGTAAGGTTGTTGAAGACAAAGACTTTGTCTTAGTCATGTTTTCCTTCTAGTTCACAGTAGAGTACCTTGCACAGAATGTGATCTACATAATAAGTGCATGAAACAACAAACGAAGAGCCATGTCCCAGATGTCTTTAAAGATGTCCTAGGTATTAAGTGGACATTGTCTTCCCCAACTGTCCCCAACACACACTTTGAAAGTCATTCCCATAGAATACTTCTTTCTTAGAAAAAGAAATATAATTATCCATTTTTTTCTGTTTCATCCAGTTTTCAATTGGTTATTTCTCAATTAAGGAAAATCAATTACCATTACCATTAACAAATACTTACTTGAAATATACTACTTACCTTGGTAAATTTTAAGGTTAAGTATTAATTTTAGTAGGAGAAATAATTTATTTTTACTTCATCTTCAGACCATGGTAAGAGTAGCAATGAGTATTGCTGAACTGCTTCCTATAGCATTCTACATGACCAGTGTCTCTAACTCTTTGTCAAAAGAGGTTAACTCCTGAGAAGTTCTCAGATTCTATTTTTTAACACTTTAGCATCTCACACCTATTAAAAACATGATATGTACACATATCAGAGTATTTCGTATAATGAAAACACTCAGGTTACTAATGTTTTATATGATAAAGAGAATTTAATCAGAGTACTGAGAGCAAATTATATTTTAAACTGCATACTATGTATACTGAATTTTTAAAAAACATTTGGCAAACCATATACTGTTCAATTAGTTTTTCCTACTTTTTGAGGTATCAGAAAGCTATGAATCAGGGTAAGACTACTTTTGATGCTTCCTTCAGAATAAAAAAAGTTTGAGTTCAGAGTACTGTAACAATGATAATTCTACCAAAAAATATTTTTTACAAATTTCCATGAATGTCTTTTTATAATTTTTAAATTTTAACATACAGTATTATATTAGTTTCAGGTGTACAATACAGTGATTCAACAATTCCATACATCACCCAGTGCTCATCACAACTGTACTCCTTAATCCCCATCTCCTAATTCAGCCATTCCCCCACCCACCTCCCTTTCTGGTAACCATCAGTTTGTTCTCTATGGTCCAAAGTCTGTTTCTTGGTTTCTCTCTCTCTCTCTGTTTGTTTTGTTTCTTAAATTCCACATGGGAGTGAAATCCTACAGTATTTGTCTTTCTCTGACTGACTTATTTCGCTTAGCATTATACTCTCTTGCTTCATCCATGGTATTGCCAATGGCAAGATTTCATTCTTTTTTATGACTGAATAATATTCCTGTGTATGTGTGTGTGTGTGTGTGTGTGTGTGTGTGTATCACCTCTTGTTTATCCACTCATCTATCCATGGACATGTGGAATGCTTCTATAATTTAGCTACTATAAATAATGTTGCTATAAACATAGGGATGCATATATGGCTTTGAATTAGTTTCTGTATTTTTTGGTAAAAAATCCAGTAGTGTCCAGTAGTGCCATTACTGGATCATGGGAAGTTCTATTTTTAACTTTTTGAGAAACCTCCATGCTATTTTCCACAGTAGCCATACCAGGTTGCATTTCTACCAACTGTACAAGAGGGTTCTTTTTTCTCCATATCCTCACTAACACTTGTTTCTTGTGTTTTTGATTTTAGCCATCCATGTCTTTTTATTGCTAATGTTTATCAAAACCATGATTCTACCCATGAAAATGATAACGTGAACATGTGTCTGAGTTAATATTTTCAAAATGAAGAAATAAACTTGTAGTATCTTTGGTTATGTATACCCTAAAGCCTCATCATTCAAATACTGTTAATATAGAATTGGTTATATTTTGGACATGGCATGTGAACTTGTATTAAGTAAATATTTTGAAGTGATTTTTTCTTTCTAAAAAAATTAGAGGTGCTCTATAGGAAACATACTTTTCTGGGAAAAAAGCAAATAAGCAAAATTTCTGTATTAAAATTACGTTTAGTCAATTCTAAATTGTGAGAATAGTATGAGCTAAAATAAGAATAACATCTACTGTACAAGCTACAGTTTTGTTAAGTAAAATAAAAATATTAGCAAGTTCTAAAGAAATATATATAAGAGGAACAATATGTAATGGAATAAACCTCTCTACATTAAGTGTACATTACTAACATATTTAACACATGAAAATCAGGTCAAATGAAGACCTCTACTTAATAATTCAAGTTATTTCGAGTAGATGAAAGAATAAATTATTTTTCTATTTAAATTAAAAATGAACTGTGTTACTTATACTAATCACTCAATTTGATGGGTCTTTTCTGTTTTCCTTACTTATAAAGGTTTATTATAAGAAGTGTGGATGGTCTGTGGAGAAAGAAAGTAAGGAGGGAAAGAGTGAAGGAAGGAAGGAATGAAGGAGAGAGAGAGGGAGGGAAAGAGAGAGAGAGAAAGAGAGGAAGGAAGGAAGGAAGGAAGGAAGGAAGGAAAAGGGAGAAAGAGAAAGAGAGAAAGAGAGAGAAAGAGAGAAAGAGAGAGAAAGAGAGAAAGAGAGAGAGAAAGAAAGAAAGAAAGAAGAGAAAAGCCCAGCTATGTTAAAACCTAAGTCTTCCAAAGGCAGCCAAGATACAGCCAAGAGTTTAACAGATAAACACTGAAGAGTTTCCACTCCAATAGCATCTGGTGGTGGTGGTGCAGAAATAGCTTTATTATTTTTATCAAATTATTACAGTAAATTATTACATCTTGGAATTAGAAATTATGATATAGTGCAAATAATTATTTCTTGAGCTTCGCAAGCCATCTGGGTATGAGAATGGTCTGTGGAATTTAGTACTAGAACATAAATATATTTTACTAGAAAGTAATACTACAAACTTACTTATCAAAGTATCAAAACTTTATAAGTTTACATTCTCAAAGCATAATCAATTTATTTACAATGTATTTTCAAGTATTGGGTCTGTATCTCAATAAAATCATTATTAGAAAGGTTAATCTAGTTTTAAAAGTCCTCTTACACTACTATAAATTGACTTTTTTTAAAAAAGCCAAAAAAAAATTCCTGTTATAAACTTAAGACCTAATGAAATGATCTAACTACATGCAGGTTTGCAAAGAAAATGTTCACACACCCTTTGATAATGGAACCAATATATAGTGCATATATTAATCCTTAGATTACAATTCGTAATTCAGGTATTAAAAAGTTTACATGTCCCACAGTAGTTCGGCCTTCTGTACATAAGCCGGTTAAAGAATACCTATTACCATTATAAGTATGTCCTACCCTCTTGCTTAAATGCCATGGAAACAAATAATAAAAGGAATATTAAGCCATTTTGTAATATCTAGTTGCTCCATTAACTCAACTGTACTCTGATTGCTTTTTGAAACTCTTCTCCAAGTTCAAACATGTCAAGCTTGTTCTTCAAGCTCTTCAAGTTGGGACTTATATTAAAAAACAGTGCTAAGCAAGAAGTTTAAATAAACATAAAACCTTCATAGAAATGATTATAGGAGTTCAAATTGACTGTAAATATCCCTCATCAATATGTCACGTAGTAAAACCAAAATAGTTCTTAGATTTATAGTTTTTTCTGTTTATTATTTCTTCTTTGACCTACAGGTTATTTGAAAATGTACATAGTAATTTTCAAATATATAGATTTGTTCCAGTTATTGTTTTGTTATTGATTTCTAGAGTAACTGCACTATGGGCAGAAAACATAATTTCAACCCTCAGAAGTTTGTTGAAAATTTACTTTAGAACTAAGACATGGTCACTGTTAAGAAATTAATTCTTTACTTGTATAGTGTAGTATTTTACGAGATCAAAATAGAGTCTTTAAATCTTACTGATTTTTGAGTCTGCCTATTCCATCAATCACAGAGAGAGAGGTGCTATAACTGATTACTATGATATGGATTATCTGCATCTCTTTCTATTTTTTTCAACGTTACCTTTGTATATTTTGAGAACATGTTATGAGATAAATGCAAATTCCAAAGTTGTATCTTCCTGATAAACTGAACCTTCTTTCATATGAGATAATCAGTTTTTATATCTAGTAACACATTCAGCCTTAAAACCTATTATGTTCCATATTAATATGGCCATAATGGTTTCCTTTGGGTTAACGTTCTCATGGTAAATATTTTTCAGTCTTTTAATTTCAGTCTTTCATATATCTATTTTTAGATGTGTGCACTTGAATTTTTTTTAACTTTATTTTTTAGGGGCACTAGGGTGGTTCAGTCAGTTAAGCATCCAACTTCAGCTTAGGTCATGATTTCTCCATTCACAAGTTCGAGCCTCACGTTCAGCTCTGTGCTAACAGCTCAGAGCCTGAGACTCTTTTGGATTCTGTGTCTCCCTCTCTCTCTCTGCCCCTCCCCTGCTTACTCTGTCTGTCTTCTGTCTCTCTCTCTCTCTCTCTCTCAAAAATAAACAGTAAAAACTTTTAATTTTATAAAAATTTTTAATTTTATTAAAAAATTTTTTTTTACTGTTTGAGACACACACACACACACACACACACACACACACACAAAGAGCAGGAGCGGGAGAGGGGCAAAGAGAGGGAGACACAGAATCCAAAGCAGGTTCCATGCTCTGAGCTGTCAGCATAGAGCCTCATGTGGCGCTCAAACTCATGAACTGAGAAATCATGACCTGAGCCAAAACTGAATGCTTAACCGACTGAGCCACCCAGGAGCCTCTACTTGGATTTTTTAAAAAAAAATCCAGACTAATAATCTTTGTTTTTTAACTGTAACATTTAGCCCATTTATATTTAATTAGTAGTAAAGTGAGTTTCAATCTGTATTATTTTAACTTTTCTACTTGTTCTATCCACTTTGTGTTTATTTTTCTCTCCTCTTACTTAATTACTATTTCTAAAACTTTTTCCTCTATTCACACTTCTAGTTTGGGAGTAAAACATTATTTTTCTATCCTTTTAGTAGTTACCCTAAAAATTACAACATGTATTTAAACTAATCAATGGTTAAAGAACAATCAATATCTTTATCCTTCTCAATAATATAAGGAACTTAAAATAGTGTACTCATTCTCACTCCCAGCTTATATATTATTGTTCTCATATAAATTAATTCTTTTATTTCAACCCATCATGAGATATTGTTTCATATTGTCAATATGTGCTTAAATTTATCCATGTTTGCCATTGTATGATCTTTCTTTGATTCTTGAATTCTTGACCTTTTAATGAATATTTTCCTTCTGCCTAAATTACATGTCTTAGAATTTCCTTTAGTGAGGGTCTGCTGGTAACAAACAGTTATCTGGGAACATCTTTATTTTTGTCCCCATTCTTGAAATATTTTCACTGGACTCCTATTCCAGGCTGGCAGCTATTTTCTTTCCTCATGTGAAAGACATCATTGAACTATCTCTGGCTTCTATTGTTGCTGTTGAGAAATAAGGAGTGTTCCGTTGAAGGTATTTTGGCTTCTTCCCACCCTTGGGCTTATTTAAAAATCTCTTCTATTTATCTATCTACTTACCTATATCTGCCTATCAATCAATCAATCAATCAATCATCTTCTGAAGTTTCACTATAAGGTCTCTGGGTTTGGATTTCTTCTATTTTGATTAGGCTTTGCTAGGCTTCTTGAATCAGCAGATTGTATATTTCATCAGTTTTAAAAAGTTCTCAGCCATTATATCTCTTCAAATATAGTTTCTTTCTACTGTTTCTTTTCCTTCTCAGAGCCTAATTAGAATTATACATCTTACTCAATCCTCTAGGTCTTTTCTTGGTATTATTTTTTATAATGGAAAATTTCAAAGGTAGAGCAAATATTATAATGAATCCTCATGTAACCACTCCTCAGCTTCAAAAGTTATCAACATTTTTTCCAATTTTGTTTTCTTATTCTCTTCAAATACAACCCCCCCCCCACCCCAATACACATTTTTCTTCTGGAATATTTTAAAGCAAATTCTAGAATCCTATCATTTCAACACTAAATAGTCCAGTACATGTCTCTAAAAGGTACGTAAATTTAAGATCTGTAATTTTTCCTCTTCTCCAAACTATTCATTTGTTAAATGAACTGAGTCATCTGTCCTGGAAGATTTCCCACATTGTCTGTTTTGGTTGACTGCATCTTCATGGTGTCATTTCACAGATTCCTACACACACATACACACACACACAATACATCATATTTCTTGATAGTTATTATGACCAGTGGCTTGATCAGATCTCAGTTTAATTCTCTGGCAAGAATATTTTACAGGTAGTTCTATGTACTTGGTATTGCAATATATTAGGAGGTACAAAATGACTGTCATACACTTAAGGATATTAAGATTGATCACTATAGTTGTACCTGATCCATTCATCTATTATAAAATCTTTCCTCAAGGGTTTTAGCAGCCATACTAATTTTTGTTAGATCCATTGTTTCCTCGGGGATTATGAAATGGTGACTTTTCAAATGGCATCATTCCTCTAGCATTTCATATCTAGAATTCTTCTGTAGCGGAAGAACTTTCCCTCAACTATTATCTTGAAATACAGTTCATAAAGGAAAGTCAGGATAAATACTTGACTCTTTTTCTTTTTTTACCAATGTATACAATAATGAGTAGGTGCCCTCACAATCTCCATCAATGATTTGGGTATTATCATTAGAAATTCATGAATTTTCACATATTTGATATGTTTCAATCCTTCTGCAGATATTTATTCATTTTTAATTATGTAAACATGCTCTACTGTCTCTAGTAATTAATGTTACAAAAGTGTCTGATGGTAAAATCTTTCCTTTGTAGGTGACCTGCCTTTGAAATTCAAAAGAACTATCAAGATATGTCTAATTTGGGTCTCATTCCATTCATCCTGCTTGGTACTTGTGAGTTCTTTTAATCTACAGACTCAAGTCTTTCTCTAGCTCACATAAGTTCCCTTTGATAAATTATTTTCCCCATCTGTTCTCATCTCTACATCTCTTCTAAGTGTAGTGAATTTTCTAACTCTAGTCTTTATTTTTACTTTATCTCCATAATTTTAATTAATTAAAAATTTTTAATTAATTCACTTTTCACCTTGAATTCCACAGCGAATTTTTCAAGGTTGTCTTTTTATTCACTGATTGGATGTTCTATAACCTACGATCAGCTATATATAATTTAAAATTTTTTAAATTCTGTCTTTTCATATCCAGGAGCTCTTGGCTATTCTCAAATTATTACTTTCACCATGTGGGGGGAAATTTTTCAGAAAAGTTGCAAATACAGTACAATAAAACCCATATATTCTTTATCTAGATATCATAATCTATGATTAACATTTTGTCTCAGATCATTATTTTTCATGTCTACTTACTCGTTTTATTTATTAATGGAATGTCCAGTTTATTCACACTAAAAATATTTTTTAAACTTGTTTTTGTGGTAAAATTGTCTTATAGAACATCATTTGCTCTGATGATTAAGATTGGTCTTCCTTTTTGACCATTATTTTGCACAAAATTTAAGGAGGCACTCATACTGAGGTTCCTGCATAACACTGAGAATGAGTATCTCCTTAATAATGATGCACCTATTGCCAAAATTTAAGGAGACATTAACTCTTGGGTTTAAACAAGTGCCAAGTTAGCACTTACACAACTTCAAGAATTAGTGGTTTCTCAAATTTTACACACTAGGGTTGCCTTTCTTGCTTTACCCTAGTCCTAGCCTTGCTGTGCACTTTGTTGTGGGTCTTTTCATTTTTTACTTTGTCTGTTTCTTACTATTACAGACACGTTTAGCCAGTACTGGCAGTTGAGAAGGGCTCTGTCATAGTTTGTATGAATGTGTTCAAATTCTATAGGTATGTTCCTCCTCTTCATGCAGTAAAGGGAAAACTAATTGGTGCTTCCTTCACATTTATCATCAATAATGTATCCTAAAGTGATCCCTCCAAAACACATCAATGACACTCAGTTTACCATTTGTTGCTAATTTGCCTTTACAAAGCATTTAGCAAATCAGCCAAACTTGTAAATCATTCTTTATCATCAGAGTAAACACATAATTAATTTACCTTATTCAGATTCTTTTCCTATATGGGGACAGTTTTGTCTCCATAAGAAAAAAAATGGCAATTCAATCCTTAGCTGGAAAACTGTGACAGGCACTTTAATCCAGTTACTCCGGAATATATTAATGTAAAAGAACAAACTCTCAAAATCACACTTAATTACTGTACAAAATTGGTTTCAAAAGTCAAGCATTCTAATCATGGTTTGTTTTTAAAACAAAATTTAGCGTTTTTATCTTTCCCATTAAATACAGTCAGAAAAATCAAGAGGCAAATTCTTAGAGATGTTCTTGATTCTACCTACGGTTGCTCATTCTTCCATTCTGCAGAGGCCTTAAGTGGGTTACAGCTACTGCACATTTGTCTGTCAAATTTGCCTCATCAGTACAACAGGGCTGGGATTAGAGTGAGGCTAGGCAGTGCCTGAGAACACAAGATTCAAGGAAGCATTCACTCTTAAGGTGGTGCACATGTAAAGTCTGCACTTAAACCAATAGAAGAGAAGTGCCTCCTTAAATGTTGTGCCCTACAAGCCTTTCTTGCCTCACTCTAATACAGGCCCTGCAGTACATATGTCTAACCATATTTTAAATATATATTTTTAAATGTTTGTTTATTTATTTTGAGAGAGAGTGAGAGGGCGTGTGTGCAAAAGAGAAAGAATCCTAAGTAGGCTCTGTGCTGTCAGCACAGAGCCCAACACAGGGCTCAATCTCATGTACGGTGAGATTATAACTGGAGTCAAAATCAAGAGTCAGACACTTAACCAGCAGAGCCACCCAAGCACCCCATATGTTTCAGAACTGATAAAGCAGATGCCAAAAAACGTGGGAATACTTTTCAATATCCTCACCAGTAATTTTATGCTTTGAAAATTACCATATCTGTTCAGACATTATTACATAAATGCAGTGAGCTGATTTTGAAGGAAATACTATTTAAGTTTTGCTAGCTTGGGTTTCTTGTTTGTGGAGTTTTATTTGTCTTTGTATGCTATTGCAGTACTGTTCCTAGCCCTCTTTATGCTTAGTTGTAAAATATTTTCGTGATTTTTCTTTGAGACCTATGATTATTTTCAAATGTCATTTTAAAACGACTGTTTTGGGGCACCTGGTGGCTCAGTCAGTTAAGCGTCTGACTCTTGATTTTGGCTCAGGTCCTGATCTGACAGCTTCATGAGTTCAAGTCCCATGTCAGGCTCTAAACTGACAACGTGGAGTCTGCTTGGGATTCTCCCTCTCTCTCTGCCCCTCGCCCGCTCTCTCTTTCTCTCAAAATAAATAAATAAACTTAAAAAATGACTGTTTTGGGGTACCTGGGTGACTCAGTCTGTTGAGCATCTGGTTTTTAATTTTGGCTTGGGTCATGATCCCAAGATTGTGGGATCAAGCCCTGCATCAGGCTCAGCACTGAATGTGGAGACTGCTTAAGATTCTCTTGCTTTCTCCCTCTGTTCTTCTCCCTGGCTCATATTCTCTCTCTCTCTCTCTCTCTCTCTCTCTCTCTCTCTCTGTCTCTCTCTCTCTCTCTGTCTCTCTCTCTCTCCCTCCCTCCCTCCCTCCCTCAAAGAAAAAGTAAAAGGGGGCCTGGGTAGCTCAGTCAAGTTAAGCATCTGACTCTTGGTTTCAGCTCAGGTCATGGTCTCACAGTTTGTAGGATGGAGCCCTGCATAGGGCTTTGCGCTGTCAGTGCAGAGCTGCTTGGGATTCTCTCTCTCCATCTCTCTCTGCTTCACCCCTGTTTGCACTCTCTCTCAAAATAAATTAACAAACTTAAAAAAAATTTTTAAAGCAATGACTGTTATAAGCAATTATTATTTTGGTATTCTCACAGAAGAAATACAAAGATTTAGGCTCATTTGCATCTCTACTATAAAACTCTCTTTTTCTTTCTTTCTTTTACTCACTCACTCATTCATTCATTCAGAGGAGCGGAGCGCAGAAAGACAGATAGACTATCAAGCAGACTCCATGACACAGGGGCTTGATCCCACGACCCTGGGATCATGACCCAAGCCAAAATCAAAAGTATGATATTCAACCGACTGAGACACCCAGGCACCCTTAAAACACACATTTCAATAGACATCAATGGCACAGCCTGCTAACTATTCCCTAGTATCGAGTATACTCTTCTTTCTTAGTAATATAACCCTTGATTTTTAACTGAGTAATACAATTACCTGGAATAAAGATTTATTTTCTAGTGTTCCTTGCTTGAGGTAAATAGTGCTGTTCTTTGTCCTTTTCTTGTTGATTGGAAGGGGGCATATTGGATGTGGTTCAAGTAGCCATCTTGGAAGTCCATTCCAAGGATGGTAGGTCAGCAAAATAGGAGACTGGGTCCCTGATGCCTTGGTGAGACTACTGTATCAGCACTGCACCTTTAACATTTTCAAAGACAGAAATGAATTTTTCTTTTATTTAAACTGGCATTTGAGGGGTACCTGGCTGTCTCAGTCAGTGAAGCATGTGACTCAATCTCAGGGTTGTGAGTTCAAGCCCAACACTGGGTGTAGAGATTGCTTAAAAATACAATCTTAAAGGGGAGCCTAGGTGGCTCAGTTGGTTAAGTGTCTGACTCTTGATTTTGGCTCAGGTCATGACCTCACACTTTCATGAGTTTAAGCCCCATGTTGGGCTCTGGGCTAACAAAGCAGAGCCTGCTTGGGATTCTCTCTCTCCCTGTCTCTTTCTGCCGCTCCCCAACTCATGCTTGCTCACGCTTTCTCACTTGCTCTCTGTCTCTCTCTCTCTCACAAAATAAATAAATAAAAATTAAAAAATTAAAAAATTAAAAATTTTAAATAAAATCTTAAAAGAAAAAAAACACATTTGAGGCTTTCTATTGCCCACAGATAATCCTAATTCCAAGTAAAATTTCATGAACTAGAGACTCATTTGATTAATAAGATCTTAAAAAATAATAATTCTGGGAGTTTCCACATACATATTATGAAAAAGTAGTTGATTCAGTGTAATTTGTTTTTTTTCTTTAAGTTTATTTATTTTGAGAGAGACAGAGACAGCTCGAGTGGGGGAGGGGCAGAGGGAGAGAGAGAGAATCCCAAGCAGGCTCTGAGCTATCAGCCCAGAGTCTGACATGGGGCTCAAACTCACTGAACAGTGAGATCATGACCTGAGCCGAAAACCAAGAACTGAATGCTTAACCAACTGAGCCACCCCAACGCCCCTCAGTGTAATTTCTTCTTAACCTTTAGCAAAAATCAGCCACAGTGAAAGAAAGATAGCTTTGCATGGGGGAGACAGGAAATTCTAGAACAGAAACTATTCTGCAGAGAGACAACAAGCTAAATTATCAGTAAAAGATAAAGGCAGATTGAAGACATTCCAGAGAGAGAAGCAGATAAAATTGAGGCTCAATGCTAAAGCCTAGTTGAATCCTCTGCCTAGGGTTCTGCAAAATCTCCATGGGTCTTTATTATAAGTTATCCTTTTGCTTAAGTTAAAAAAATTCAACCAAATGGCTTGTTTCTATTAGTTATAACCAAGAGTACTAACCAGTAGAACAGGTGATACATACGGGAGTGCCCCATTTAGTCAGTATTATTGAGGAACAACTTATTCTGGTGAGTAAGGTATTCCAGCAAGTAAAAATTTTGTACGTAACTTACCCACTGCCTGTACCCCGTTGTCACTGAATGCAGTTTTGCATTTTATTTTACAAAATAACTGTGTATTCATCATTGCATTCAATTACATTCTGATCCTTGGGCTTTTTATTATTTTTCTTGGAAAGTTTGAGACATTTTCAATGTATATATGGGGAAATTAATAGTCTGTGGACTTACTGTTTTTCAGCATGAATGGCTTGTAGTCACCATTCTGCAGTTTTGCAGAATAGAAATGGAGATGAAGGATTTTCTAGGAGGTCTTTATGTGTGAAAGCTGAAAAGGGTGTTGGCCTTGTGGTTTGTATTTGCTGCTGGATCCAATCAAGGGAACTGCTGTGTGTAATTTTGACTTTAGTTTAACCCTGGGCTCCCCACAGTTACTGCAATCTGTTCTCAAGTTCAAAGACATCCAAGTGTAAACCTTAGAACTTTGCCAGAACTTGTTAAAAAGAGGTAACAATATAAGTGGAAGCCTGAGTTACTTAACTGGGCCTTGAGATATGGATAGGATTTTCACTTTTAGAGATGGAATAAGTGGATAGCAGTATCACTGTCAATCACTGGGGGGGCTTCATCAATCAGGATCTTTGAGGAGTCCTTCTCCACTTGACCAGACTCATTTCCTCATCAAATGTGCTGTGGGGCTTTTTTCTATGCTATCATAGAAATGTAAGTTTATTTTAATTCTTTATTGTCATTGATAGTTGGCTGTTCATATATTACAGAATTGGGTTTATACTGTTTAATAATATACTTTAGCAGATGTCTCTAGGAACAATGTTGTTTATGTTCCTAAGCTCACTCTCATAATTTTAATTGCATTTTATACTATGTTGCATGAATTGTATCTCGGAGTTCAGAGTTATATATTTATTAACTTATATTCACAGTTAGTAAATGATAATCAGGCACCACTGAGCCTAACATCATTTTATTTTACTGAATGGTCATATATTTAATGTCAGGTTACTTCTCTACACATTGGCCTTCTTTCCTAAGTTGTCTTTAAAAGTATTAGGTTTTATTACTTTATAAATACAGAAATCAAGGGTTTGAAGTGTGGAGTTTATACAGATTTATGACACTGACAGGTCCTTAGCTTCCTTCAGGGTAGTTTGAATTCTATTTCCAATATAAGCACATGCTTACTATCACTTTGTTTAAATTCTGATCTTAGTTCTTTTTCATAAATTTTCTGAAAAATAGTAGTTTCAGGTGATAGGTGAAGAAATTTATCATCTGACTGAGCACTTGTCATTTTATGACACTGAATGCTCTTCAGTCTCTGCAATCAGTTACCACTGAGTACAGTCTGGCATTTTGTTACACAAAAACAACTGTGGTATAATATCCTTTTATTATTTGACTAAAATTTGAACCTGGCTTTCCCTAAAAGCTTTATTTGAACAATTATATCCTTTCAATTTACAAGTAAGAAAAGTCATTGGCAAAGAGCATAACTTAAAAGCATTAAAACTCTTCAATAATTTTAATGGAAATGTTTTGATGTAAAACATAATTTCTTGCTTCCCTCTACCAAATATTGTATACAATACACAGCAAGACTTTTTCATGTTGACTGAAAGTTGCCAAAATGGTCCATTATTTTACTCAGCTTTAATACTGCAAAGTCTTCACGAACTACTAGAAAATATATATCTATACATACATATCCTCTAGTAGATACATACACACATGTATCTACTTCCTATGATGAATAAGCCCCATACTACTGTGCTTTCTCAGCTGCCATTTATCATTTTTATTACTGTCAGTATGCCATTGATTCTAATCTTTCTTATCTCATACATAATGGATAGTGTGTAGTTTCCAACTTGGGGCGGTTTGGCAATGGTACATTTTTTTAAATGAAATCATACACGAATTCCAACATATAAAATGAAAGAATATGGATTTCTGCTGTGGAAACAGAATCGGGGAGCAAGTATTCTGCTGCTAGGCCTCCATACCTGGTCTTCAGTGAAGAACACTGAGGTACCAGATGAAACGCCAGGCCACCATCAAATAGTTTAATACCACTTGTCAAACCTAAGAGTGATCTCCTCTATCCTGAAGGATAAACTTTCTTAGTTTGTACCTTGTACATCTTGTACCTTGTACAGAAGGCAACAACAAAAAGATCCATGATCTCATTACTCAGTAACTTTGATGAGTATAACAAACAAAAACAGAAGTAAAACATATGTAAGGTTCAAAAATTCAAAAAATAGGTAAAAAAGGAAAAGAAATGCCTTCCTCAGTCTTTTGCATACTCTCTATCCTACCAAGATTCTTTTCGTCAAAGGTACCCACTATTAAATTACTTATAATTCGTTCCACATGCACATGAGAGCGCACGTCTATGTGTGTTCTGAACGTAGGTGTGAATAAAACTTTTGAAATAAAACTTTATACAGGGGCATGTGGGTGACTCAGTCGGTCAAGTGTCCAACTTCAGCTTAGGGCATGATCTCAGTTTGTGAGTTTGAGCCCCACATCGGGCTCTGTGCTGACAGCTCAGAGCCTGGAGCCTGCTTCAGAGTCTGTGTCTCCCTCTCTCTCTCTGCCCCTTCTTGCTCATGCTCTGTCTCTCTCTCTCTCTCTCTCAAAAATAAATAAATGTTAAAAAATTTTAAATGAAACTTTATACATACGGTATTATATCATACACTGTTATATACTTTATTTTCTTTATTTTTTATTTAATATCAATCTTTTTTCAAATTAAATTTTCGCATTTGTATTTCAAATAATTGAGTAACATGAACTAACTCCCAGATCAGCAGAATGTGCTACTCTGGATATGACTGATGCATTTCTACTGCCTGTGTCTGAGCTTAATAAGACACTTTCTAAGAGAAGCATGGTGCCTTTCCTATAAACATCCTTTATTCCATGATATATCTGCAATGGGACACTATCCTCAAAATAATATAAAAAATATATATGTTATACGTCACTACAACAGAACTTAATCACCAGGTGTAGCAATGTTTCTATGGAACAATGTATTGACAGTTCCAACCTGGAACTGGGGAACTAGAATTAGCTCTCTAGAGGTAGAAAGATACCGTGGGAAACATATGGGTTTTCGATTCAAAGGACTTGAATTTTAATCCAGGCACTGTCACTACTAGTTTTATCATTCTGAGCAAGTTACTAAACTAAGGTTCAGTTTCTTACATTTAAAAAGGAGAAAATGATATGTATTTTTTAAGTTGTTGTATGGATCAAATGCATGTAATAGGCACTGTTAAGTTCTTTTTCATTTCCCCACAAAGAGATTAGTATGTCTTAATTAGCTTCAAACTCTTGATGGACTATAGATGAGGATGGGGCAGGGAGTAGGCAGTGGAGTAGAGATTTGGGAAGAGAAGGGATAGGTTTTGGTATTCTCGACAGTTAGAATGGTTAAAGGACCTAAACAGCTTCTTGATTCTGACTAGTGCCCCAATTTTTTTTCTATCATGGGCACAGGAATTGGCCACCTCCTTTGCTTTAATTTCTACCATTTGCTGCTTTTGTTTATAGCAGTGTGCCCCCACTCCCACCTTTCCCTAGCCAATTAGAAGATGGAAATCTAGTCCTAGTTTCTCCCCCTAAAGTTACAGGGTTAAAAAGTACCTGATATAAAAACACCTGGAGATAGACTTTTAAAATACGAGAGTGAAAGCCTCAGTGAACTTACTCTCTCTCTAAAACAATGAAAATACAGGCAAACTATTTCAGGACTCTAGCATTTAACAGAAAAACCAGAACATTAACTGAAATATCCAAGAGAAACTACTGAAGTTTAGTGTGATTGAGAAAAACAGCAGTAGGCCCCTGAGGTGGCGTATGGCCCAGATATCACATAACTAACTAATGGAAGTGACAGTTCCAATCCTGTTTCTACTGGATGAGGGACCTGTAACCTTTACTTTATCCCACTAAGTTGAAGTGCATCTTATTTTTCCCTTAACTACCTGTGAGAATTAAATTATGTATATGGTAACAATAACAAATTACCCATGAGTTGATGGGCAAAAATTACTTACCTAAAAAACCTTACTAAATCCAACATTTCTACCTTAGACATACAAGATATCATACTATTTGCAATCAAATCATTTAAAAGCTTTAGACGTGTTCCAACAATGTGTTTTATCTTTCCATGTAATAAATACGCATTAAAACTTCTAAAAATAGTGACAATAAGGCCAAAATTTTTAACTTGACATAAATAAAAATGACAATATTGAAATTCTTCAACAAAGTATTTCTCATGTGCCTGGGTGGCTCAGTCGGTTAAGCGTTTGACTGTTGATTTCAACGCAGGTCATGATCTCAGGCTTCGTGAGTTAGAGTCCCACATCAGGTTCCACGCTGTCAGAGCAAGGATTCTGCTTGGGATTGTCTCTCCCTCTCTCTCTGTCCCTCCCCTTTGCATGCATGCTTTCTCTCTCTCTCTTTCAAAATAAATAAACTTAAAAAATAAAAAGGCATTTCTGTGCACTGGGCCTTAATCTTTCCAGTATGTTTCTCAAAGGATGATTTCTACTCCTTCTGTATCAATGTAAATTGTCCCTCACACCTTGCTGCTTTAGAGTATTCTTTCTTTAAAACACCATCCCTATATAATTATAATGTCTTTCCTCCTCTGATTTCAAAACAGTATTTAAAAAATCTTAACCCAAACTATCCATACTGTTCTGTACACTTACAGGCTCCCAAACATATATACACTGTTGCAGTATAACAGATTTACTTGGATTGTACTTTTAAAATATCATCAAAAATAGCAAACAATGACTTTTCTTAATTTGAATAAAATTGCATGGGGGGAAAAGATTAAACATAACACATGTTTTTACTAAGAATAAACTCCTACCTTAGGAGAAGTGGAGAGATCTCTTCCTGCAGAAATAACTGTGTTTTCATTTACTCCTCCTATCTTCGGTGAGAGGGCTGGTGGGGCTGGGGCTTTTCTTTTCACTCTCCTTTCAGTTTCCAGTTCTTGAATTGGATTTACCAAATTATTTGGAGGAAGAGTTGGTTTAGGTTCATAAAAAGGATTAGATCTAAATGAAAGAAGAACTATTGTTAACTGTTACTCTAAAAATATTTTATTCCTAACTAAAATAATAAAATGTTCATTTATAAAATTAAAAAATACTGAAAATGAGAAGGAGCAACCCAAACTAGTGATAACCTACAATTTGGAAACAACCACTATTAATCTGTTGTTTTTTAAATTAACAATAAATTTTTTTTCCCTTTTAAAACGTATTTAAAAATTTTTTTCATACAAGGTCACACTTAGCTCAATTGTGTATAGATCCTTAGGAAAAAATGTTTATAGTAATAGTAAATCCTATATATTCTCCACAAAAGAAAAGGAAATAAGATATGGAAATATTGATTTGCTTTTTTACGCTCCCCATATAAAACATTTTTTTTCTCTTGCATTTCATCCCTTCCAATTAGGGAACATCTTTTCTAAGTCCATTCAGCAGGTTCTTTTAATAGTAAATTCTCCCAGGCACTGAAAATGTTTTTCTGTCACACTTAAATGATAATTTAGCTGGGTAGAGAATTCTAGTTATCAGTTAAATCATCTCAGCACTTTGATGATATTAGCCAACTGTCAGCCTATTATTGCTCTTTTTTAAGTCATCTTTTATCTTTGGTTGCTGTTAAGATTTCTTCTGGTTTCAAGCAATTTTACTATGATATGTCTAGGTGTGGATTTCCTTTCAGGTTCCTTATATTTCCTGAGTCTGAAGATTTATGTTTCATTAGTTCTTTTTTTTTAAAGTTTATCTATTCTGAGAGAGAAAGAGAGAGTGCATGCATGAGCAGGGGAGGGGCAGTGAGAGAGGGAGAGAGAATCCCAAATAGGCTTCATGCTATCAGCAGGGAGCCCCATGCATGGCTTGATCTCATGAATCGTGAGATTATGACTTGAGTGGAAACAAAGAGTCAGATGCTTAACTGACTGAGCTACCCAAGCACACTTAGGTTTCATTAGTTCTAAAAAAAATTATCAGCCATTATCTCTTTGATAGCCTCTTCTCTATTCTCTTCTTTAGAAAATGTTATTAGATGTATGCTGAATTAATCTCTCTCCTTCACATTTTTATAAATTTTTGTTCCTTCTTTGCTTTATTCTGAATGATTCCCTCACATCTATGATCCAGTTAGCTTTTTCACTCAATTGTATCTAATTTAATGTTCAATTCTCCATGAATTTTTTATTTTGATAAGCATTTTTCTTCATACAGCCATGTGTAAAATACCTCAGCGTATAGAGATTTGAATCATTAATCAATCATTTTATAGTTTCTATTCTCTATCTGATAAATCTATTAGATGAAATTTTTGCGTGTATAATCCTAGTGTTTCTTTTGTCCCCTGATGCTTTCTCTTAGTTAATTGTTTCCTTGTATGTTTGTAATTCTAGATTTCAAGTTCAAAGCTTAATCAATCAATCAAGTGCAGGGCAGGAAACCCTGCATAGTCTCAGCTGGAGATGCCTCTCTTCAGAGTGTTTTATGTTTGCATTTGTCAAGTGCTTTAAGGGCCATTTTGCGTGTTCTTCTCTTGGCTTGCAGGATCCCATACCATCCTGCCAATATAATGTCAAATAAATATGAGTGTGGGCCTGTGTGCTTATAACTTTTCTGGGAAGACGTTCTAGGCCCAGGAGAAAAAAAAATCTTCCTTATTAACTCTCTCTATGAGTAGATGAGTTTTTTTTCTCATTAGTTACCCATAAACATAAGTATCTGGTATACAGGATGATTATCATTCCTATTACACAATAATAAACTGTTATTCTGGTTCTTATTTATTAGTTTGTTGCATTTTTCCCCCAGTACCAGTTGGTTTTCTAGAATCCTGTGTGTAAAGAATAAAATTTCGTAGTCTACAAGGCCAAGGTCCAGCTAACCCAAATATAGTGATTATACCAAGAGAATTCCACCTAGTCATATAGGCCTATACTGGTGAGAGTCCTCTGTTTCAATTAAGCAAGCTCTTTTAACTACAACAGTACAAGACTCAGAACCGATAACCAATCATGTACACCTCTGCCTAAGAATTCATATATAGACAGTCAAATCACTTGAGACTGGGTACCAAGTATATATGGACCAGAGATGGGAAACATATCATACTTGTGATATCATTCTTACTCTGTACTCATGACAACAATTAGTGTCATGAGATTTCTTCCCATTTAGCCAGGGTACAGCGACAGAATCTCTCTCAACTCTGGTCAGGGTGGTTGCTTTTAACTGAGTGAGGTTGGCATTTATATGGAAACCTATTTCTTGTGTTCTCTCCTTTTCTTATGTCTGTGCATTCAAGAGAAAAAGAACAGGAAATAGATATATACTTAAAAACTTGGTTTTCAGAACAAAATATTCTTGTCTAGTGACTAAGATATGCTTGATGTATTTACATCCCATGTTTACAAACTGCAGAAGAACTTGGGGGAAATCAAAGCAAGGAACAATGCTAAAATAACTAGGTGTTCAGAAAAAGCTGAACATTCTCTCTGAAAAGAGGTATAAAAGGTATTATATCCAGCCTAGAATGGAAGGCTTATCAATAACATTAACTAAGATTAATAAAGTGTTTATGCTGTATTAGGCACTATTTTAACTGTTTCACATATATTAACCCATTTAATCCTTACAACAATCTTATTTCCCTTGCTAATTTTGATAGCCTTGTACAGCCAGTTTTCAAACCATTTTACAGTCTGAAGGAAGATAAAGAAATAAGTTGAAAACACCATTTTCTTAACTCCAAAACTTTAAACAGAGAAAAATCTTTTTCCACCCAAACTTACAATTTGAATTGAATTGAAACTAACTACTAACAGGTCAAGTATTTCTTTTTGGGGTGACAAAATGTTGTAGAATTAGCTCATGGTAATGGTTGCACAGCACAGTGAATTAATTAAGAACCATTGAAATGTACACTTTAAATATGGAATTTTATCTCAATAAAAAGTGCTATTTAAAAAAGTGATTAGGAATAATATGTTACATATTATATATATCGTCAACACTGCTCCCTTCTCTATAAAAACAAGTGTTATAGAATTATTGATCAATGCCTTTTAAAAAATACTTTACATTTTAGTAAAGAAATATTATTTAAGGAATTAGCATTCCTATTTCAGTGCTTTCTACATCATGTTGAGTAAACAAAAATTATTTTTATCCTTGTATTACATACTTGAGTTATTAGTTACATGATTAACTCATTGTGAATTAAAAATTGATCACTTCTATGAAGTTGAAAATTGGACAGAATAATTTTATTTTTTTGGTCTTTATTTTTTATAGTTTACTGTTAGTTTCCATGTAATACCCAGGGCTCATCCCGACAAGTGCCCTTCTCCATGCCCATCACCCCCTTCCCCTTCCCCCCTCCCCCATCAGCCTTCAGTTTGTTCTGAGTATTCAAGAGTCTCTCATGGTTTGCCGCTCTCCCTCTCCCCAACTACTTCCCCCCCTTCCACTCCCCCATAGTCCTTTGCTAAGTTTCTCCTATTACACCTAAGAGTGAAAATATATGGTATCTGTCCTTCTCTGCCTGACTTATTTCACTTAGCATGACACCCTCGAGTTCCATTCACGTTGCCACGAATGGCCAGATTTCATTCTTTCTCATTTCCATGTAGTACTCCATTGTATACATAAACCATATCTTCTTGATCCATTCATCAGTTGATGGACATTTAGGCTCTTTCCATGATTTGGCTATTGTTGAAATGCCGCTACGAACATTGGGGTACATGTGCCCCTATGCATCAGCACTTCTGCATCCCTTGGGTAGATCCCTAGCAGTGCTATTGCTGGGTCATAGGGGAGTTCTATTGTAAACTTTTTGAGGAACCTCCACACTGTTTTCCACAGTGGCTGCACCAGTTTACATTCCCACCAACAGTGGAAGAGGGTGCCCGTTTCTCCACATCCTCGCCAGCATCTATAGTCTCCTGATTTGTTCATTTTAGCCACTCTGACTGGCATGAGGTGGTATCTCAGTGTGGTTTTCATTTGTATTTCCCTGATGATGAGTGATGCTGAGCATCGTTTCATGTGTCTGTTGCCCATCTGGATGTCCTCTTTGGAGAAGTGT
>CM053576.1:75775928-75813985 GCA_028646485.1 Cryptoprocta ferox | reverse complement strand
TTCTCGGGGGTTTTTATTAAGAAAGGATGCTGTATTCTGTCAAATTCTTTTTCTGCATCTATTGACAGGATCATATGGTTCTTATCTTTCCTTTTGTTAATGTGGTGTATCACAATGATGGATTTGCAAATATTGAACCAGCCCTGTAATTCAGGAATGAATCCCACTTGATCATGATGGATAATTCTTTTTATATGCTGTTGAATTCGATTTGTTAGCATCTGGTTGAGTATTTTTGCATCTGTATTCATTAAGGATATTGGCCTGTAGTTCTTTTTGTTGGGTCTCTGTCTGGTTTGGGAATCAAAGTGATGCTGGCTTTGTAAAATGAGTCAGGAAGTTTTCCTTCTATTTCTATTTTTTGGAATAGCTTGAGAAGAATGGGTGTTAACTCTGCTTTAAATGCCTGGTAGAATTCCCCTGGGAAGCCATCTGGCCCTGGGCTCTTAGTCGTTGGGAGATTTTTGATAACTGATTCGATTTCTTCACTGGTTATGGGTCTGTTCATATTTTCTATCTCTTCCTGTTTGAATTTTGGTAGTGCATGTGTGTTTAGGAATCTGTCCATTTCTTCTAGATTGTCCAGTTTGTTGGCATATAATTTTTTATAGTATTCCCTGATAATTGCTTGTATTTCTGAGGTACTGGTTGTAATAGATCCATTTTCATTCATGATTTTGTCTATTTGGGTGCTTTCTCTTTTCTTTTTGAGAAGCCTGACTAGAGGTTTATCAATTTTTTTTATTATTTCAAAAAACCAACTCTTGGTTTCATTGATCTGTTCAACTGTTTTTGTTTTTTTTTTTTTGTTTTTTTGTTTTTTTTTTTTAGATTCTATATTGTTTATTTCTGTCCTGATCTTTATTATTTCTCTTCTTCTGCTGGGTTTGGGGTGCTCTTGCTGCTCTCCTTCTAGTTCCTTTAAGTGCGCTGTTAGATTTTGTAATTGAACTTTTTCTAGTTTGTTGAAATAGGCCTATATTGCAATATACTTTCCTCTTAGGACTGCCTTTACTGCATCCGAAAGAGTTTGGATGGCTGTATTTTCATTTTCATTTGTTTCCATATATTTTTTAATTTATTCTCTAATTGCCTGATTGGCCCAATTGTTCTTTAGTAGGGTGCTCTTTAACCTCCATGTTTTTGGAGGTTTTCCAGACTTTTTCCTGTGGTTGATTTCAAGTTTCATAGCATTGTGATCTAAAAGTGTGCATAGTATGATCTGAGTTCTTTTATATTCATTGAGGACTGCTTTATGACCCAGTATGTAGTCTATCTTGGAGAATGTACCATGTGCACTCGAGAAGAAAGTGAATTCCCTAGCCTCAGGATGTAGAGTTCTAATTATATCTGTCAAATCCATCTCGTCCAATGTGTCATTCAGGTCCATTGTTTCCTTAGTGATTTTCTGTCTAGTTGATCTATTCATTGCTGTAAGTGGAGTATGAAAATCCCCTGCAATTGGCACATTCTTATCAGTAAGATTGTTTCTGTTTGTGATTAACTGTTTTATGTATTTGGGTGCTCCTGAATCTGGTGCGTAGATGTTTATAATTGTTAGTTCTTCCTGTGTATAGACCCTATAATTATTATATAATGCCCTTCTTCATCTTTTGTTATGCCTTTAAAGTCCAGTTTGTCTGATATAAGTATGGCTACTCCAGCTTTCTTTTGACTTCCAGTCGCATGATAGATATTTCTCCATCCCCTTACTTTCAATCTGAAGGTGTCTTCAGGTCTAAAATGAGTCTCTTGTAGACACCAAATAGATGGATTTTGGTTTTTCTTTATCCATTCTGCTCCCTATGTATTTTGATTGGAGCATTCAGTCCATTTACATTCAGTGTTATTATTGGAAAATATGGGTTTAGATTCATTGTGTTCTCTGTAGTGTTCATGCTTGTAGTGGTGTCTCTGGTACCTTGCATTCCTAGCCAACATTTCCCTCATAGAGTCCCTCTTAGGATTTCTTGTAGGGATGGTTTGGTGGTGATGAACTCTTTCAATTTATGTTTATTTGGGAAAACCTTTATCTCTCCTTCTATTCTGAATGACAGGCTTGCTGGATAGAGGATTCTTGGCTGAATATTTTTTCTATTCATTACATTGAAGATTTCCTGCCATTCCTTTGTGGCCTGCCAAATTTCAGTAGATAGGTCTGTATCCACTCTGATAGGTTTCCCTTTGCCTGTTAGGGCCCTTTTATCCCTAGCTGCTTTCAGAATTCTCTCTTTATCCTTATATTTCGCCAGTTTCACTATGATATGTTGTGCCAAGTTTTGTCTGAGGGGAGTTCTCTGTGCCTCTTGGATTTCAGTATCTATTTCCTTTCCCAGATTCGGGAAGTTCTCTGTTATAATTTCTTCAAGTACTCCTTCAGTGCCTTTCTCTCTTTCTTCTTCTTCAGGAATTCCTATGTTATGGATATTTTTCTGTTTGATTGTATCACTCAGTTCTCGAATTCTCCTTTCCTGTTTCTGGATCAGTTTCTCTCTCTTTTTCTTGGCTTCCTCTTTTTCTATAATTGTGTCTTCTAATTCACCTATTCTCCTCCCTGCCTCTTCAATCCATGCAGTGGCTGCCTCGATTTTATTATGTACTTCATTTATAGCATTTTTTAATTCGTCAGAACTATTTTTAAGGTCCCTAGTCTTTGTAGCAATCGTTTCTCTGATGTCTCCCATGCCTTTTTCAAGCCCAGTGATTAACTTTATGATAATTGTTCTAAATTCTTGCTCAGTTATGTTGCTTATAACTGTTTTGAGCAATTCTGTAGCTGTGATTTCTTTCTGGAATTTCTTTAGAAGAGAGTTTTTCCGTTTCGTCATTTTGGCTAGCCTTCTCTCTCTTGTCAGTTTTAAAAGCTTGTTATGCCCTCTGCGCCTGTGAGTATTGCTATATTAAAGGAGGCTCATTGACTGTCCAGGGCCTGTCCATTTAGGAAGTATTATTTTGATGGTGTCACTTGGTCTCTCTTGTGTGCCTTTGGTTATTTTATTTCCCTACTCGTATTGAAATATGGGACTCTCCACCATGTGTACTTTGGCTTGTTTCTTAAGGTAGCCCTATGAGGCTGTCTTCTTAGTGGACTCTGTCTCTTTTCCTCCCAGACTCTTGTGGATCAGTGTTGTATGGCTTCAGTCCTTCTTGGTTTTATTTTTTTTATTTTTATTTTTTAAATGTTTTATTTTTGAGAGAGAGAGAGACTGCGTGAGCAGGGGAGGGTCAGAGAGAGAGGGAGACACAGAATCCGAAGACAGGCTCCAGGCTCTGAGCTGTTAGCACAGAGCCTGATGTGGGGCTCGAACCCACGAACTGCAAGATCATGACCTAAGCTGAAGCTGGACGCTCAACCGATTGAGCCACCCAGGCGCCTCCAGTTCTTCTTGGTTTTAGAGATGCGGGCTGGTGAGAAAGTACGGAGCTCGCTGCTTCTCCGCCATCTTGCCGGTGGACAGAATAATTTTAAGTGCATTATTCACTGCTTAGAAAATAATTCATCCAAGAAAAAGAATTAAAGAAAGAAAACTATAAATTGAAAAAGGATTAAAAACATACTGAAAAAAATGTGAAGCAAGTGTAAAGTGAAATCCATAGCCTTTTCCTTTCACTTTGAAAATGTAGGTTTCTTTGGAAAAACAATCCACATTTATTAAATGAGTGTGTAGCCTTTCTGAATAAAATTTAATGATAACTTTCCTTTAGAACCAGACATACAACCATACCAGAAATGATTTTATGCTAGACCCCAAAACATTTCATTAATGTTTTGAAAAAAAATATTGCTTGATCATCAGTTTTCATTTTTGTACATTAACTAGAATGGTTGAACTGACTCTCAAACAAGAAAAAACTGAGAAGCCCAGGTGGTTGCTAAGTGGAAAGGACATGTGCTACTAGCACTGAAGGGTGTTTACTTGCTCTCGGTGCTGATGGATATGCTGGGGTTCTGACGGTTGTTTTACACATCAAAGAACTCAGCACTATTTATTTGTGATAGGTTTATGTCAGAGGATGCAGGAAGAGTTTGATAATGGAAGATGAGTAATACAGGCTTTTCACTTGATGAAAGGTCAAAAGTTTATTACTGAAGTAAGAACAAATTTTGGAAGATTTCTGCTAATGTAGTTGGACCTACAAACTTTTAGAGAAAAAAGATGAGAAACAGTTCTTCCTGGACTCTCACCATAGCTGATGAGCAGTCTTTAGAAGCGGTGTGTGTATTTCTATTAAAAAAAAAAAAAACGCTGAAGTTTTTATAGGCTCCCTCTGGTAATCTCAGATGATTAAGCAATTTAGAATGTTCTTTATTCATGGGAAACTTGTAAACACTGTGACTTTCATGTGGAAAAAAAGAATAGTCAAAAGGAAACACCCAATGATTCTCATTTTAGTTTTTATGAGGCATTTTAAAAGTTTAAACAAACATTAAATGTCTCTTTAATTTGTTAATAGGAAAAAGCAGGGTGTGTGTGTGTGTGTGTGTGTGTGTTGTGTAATACTCATGCATCTTGGAATGACTGAATGCTTGTACGTAAAATTTATATTTACATTCAAATACTCTAGGTGTGTGGCTATTAGTCAGCACCTACACCACCATGAGAAATTTTATTTTGATCACACATTAGCTATTTGAAAGAAAGCAAATACAGTAACTTTAGCAAGAGTTGAGCCAATTTTTTCAACTCCTGTATAGTTATTAATTAGTATTGAGAGCTAAACCTGGTTTGGAATCATATGATAACTATGATAAATTTCTATGTATTTATAGCTTAGGTTTTACCAAAATCTAACCAGGCACATGGGAGCATGTAGCACATGTGACAGTCACAGGCCTTGTGATATAAAATGGGAAAAGGTTGAGAAACCTCATTCTTTCAAACAAGTCTTTCAAATATTTGATTTGGCTATTAAAGTTCCCTTAAATAATCTTGCTTCTAAGTCAAATAGTCTGTATGCCCTTAATTACTGCTCATTATATGCGGTTTCTGGACTTTTTGATGACTCTGTTGCTCTATTCTTTTAATGCTCTGAATTATCAATGTCACTTGTACAGTGCAGCACCTAGAAGTAAAATACTGCTCAAAATAGGAGCTGACCAATGCACAGGAAAAAAATGACATTTCTCCAAGACTTCACACGAAGCAACTGCTCCCAACTTTCATACACTGAAGGATCCTTTTATTATTTCCCTCTCAATCTATTATATCCCCATTATTCTGAAATATTTTCCTACTTAACTGTATTTTTAAAGAAGTAACTATTTTCCCCAAGATCTGAATAATCTTAGTATGCTAAAATTCACATATTTCTAAGGAAAACAAAGACATGTATAGCCTCACTACAGGTAAACATATAATCACTATTCTCTTAATTCCATCTTCTGTGCCATTTCTACATCTATACCTAATGACTGAGTTTCCTCCTCATTATGGGTCAGATTTTCCTGCTTCTTTACACGCCTGATAGATTTTTCACTGGTTGTCAGACAGAGTGAATTTTATATTTTGGGTGCTGGAGTTTTTGGTATTCCCTTTAGTATCTTTGGCATATTTGTGTGGCATGCAGTTAAGTTACTTGGAATCATTTTGACTGTTTTGAGCCTTGCTTTTAAGCTTTGTTAGGCAAGCCCAGAACAGCCTTTAGCCTAGGCTAATCTCACCCCATTAGTGAGACGTTCTTTTGAGGACTCGACCTGATGTCCCATGTGTTAGGAACTGCTTGGAAACAGAAACTATTCTTCGTCCTGGGTGAACCCCAGGGTTGTTTCTGTCATGTTTCCTCATATGCATGCTCTCACCAGTGCTCAGCTAAAGGCTCAGGGGGAACCTTCTACAGATCTCTGAAACTCTTCCTATGAGTAGCTCTCTCTTCTCTGATACTCTGTCCACAATCCTATTCTCCTCAGTATGGCCAAAGTCCAAACTGTCTCCTCAATCCATGGAGATTATTAGGACTTTTGGATTCTCCCTCCCTAAACTAGAGCTGGACATTCTCTCCCATAAATAAAACTAAGACAAGTATAAGGCTCATCTTCTTTGTTTCTGTTCTCTTAGAAATCACTGTTCTGTGCTATCCAATGCCTGAAAAGCATTGTTTCATATATTTTATTCAGTTTTTGGTTGTTTAAGACAAGAAGCTATATCCAGTCTGTGTTACTCCATCATGGCTGGAAGTAGAAGTTTTGTTGTTGCTTTTTAACATACTCAGGGCCATAATCTGCGGCCACACAGGCTGTGAACTGTTTACCTCCAGAATATAATGTACACATACCCTTCCCCCATCCTCACCCTAGATGTGAGTAAAATGTCAGCCCTAAACATACTATTTATAATGAGCTTATAATCAATAACATTCATATTTGAATAAGAATAACTCAAACAAAGATAATTCCTAATTTATAATTATGATCTTGTTGTTTGGCATCTGAACAAGTGTCTCACCAAATAATTATCATAAATGATTATTTCGTTCCCACAAGAGAACCTAATTGAAGTATAATGCCTATAGTAATTGATTAAAAGGACCTAAGTGCCATTTATAATGTGGTTCCTGTGGGAAGACACAACTGAAATTCTAACCACAGATTCCAAGAACATATTTTTTATCCATTGTTAGTTTAGGGTGCACACACATTCACATGGAAGAAGGGAGATTAAGGGTCAAGATCATAAAAATTCAGGTGGACATGAGATAGACACTAACTTGTAAACTATATATTAACACCAGAAAAAACCTCTATTTACCCATTTAAAGGTTTATTATAGAAGCATTTCTTCAGTTATAGAGACTAACCTATGATGATAGCAAAATAAAACGTACTTACTCATCCAACTCTTCTTCTTCTGTTTTAGAACTATCAGCATAGAGGTACTTGCTCATGTCCACAGGTCTTACACTTTTTCTTTTTGTAGACTGGGGAGGAGAATCCTTTATAGTTACAAAAGTTTCTGGCTCATCAAATGGGTTCAAATACTGTGGAGTCTGTACCTCTTTAAAGGGATTATAGCTATTATTATAAAAAGATTCTTCTGTTTTTTTAGGTGATGCTGTTTCAGTGACTGGTTCTATAAAAAATAGCAAAAGACAAATTAAATCAAATTAATATTACCTGATATTTTCTTATATTTTTAGTGTCTTCAAAAATAATCTTTAATTACTACTCTTATGAGGCTGAAAAAGTCAAAACAATAATATGTTTTAGAGGGGCTAAGTTCAGAAGATGGTTACCTAAGATCTTTGTCTACTTCTCCAGGAATGCTGCTCCCTAACTAAGAATTCTCAGGTTGAAAGCATTACATTGAAATCATACTGATAAACTGATAGACATAGTACACCAAATTCTTCTAAATGCTTCTCTCACGCGAACACAAGTATGGGGGGGGGGGCGGCAGAGAGAGAATCCCAAGCAGGCTCTGCGCTGTCAGCACAGAGCCCCACACAGGGCTCTGATGAACCGTGAGATCATGACCTGAGCTAAAATCAAGAGTTAGATGCTCACCCAACTGAGCCACCCAGGGGCCCCTAAATTTTATTATTTTAAATTTCATTTTGAAAACCAAGATACCTTTAAAAATAAAATTCTGACTCACAGCACAAAAAGTACTCACTACAAGAGCATCATGTCCTCCAATGATACTTATGACGTGCTTAGTATCAGCCTTTTTCTTCTTTTCTATGTCTAAATATTTTAAAACAAAACTAGAACCTATAATAAAACTGTCCAAAATTTGGTCATGGATTCTGCTGACAAAACCAAATGTTTTCCCAAAATGGAGAAAAGTTTCAGAGAGCCAACAATCATAGTGTAGTTTAAAAGTTAATTTTAATTATGTTGTGCAACTATAACAAAATACTCTAGAAGGCAGAAAACTTGTTACTGAAATTCTCAAGAAAAATAACTGTGAATTTCATAAGTTACACTTCAAACAATTTAATTCAATTATTATAAAAATTTCACAACTGACATATTTATGAATTTTATATTTTAACATTAAACTCCTTTTATTTATACTTTAGACGTTAGCCCAGAAAACTTACTTTGTCTTTATATTGGGGAAAAAAACCTCTGAACTGAAATTCCCTACACCATGGAGAAGCAATTACAAAGTGTGAAAGAGATTTCATAAAATCATAATAAATACTGAAATGAATTTAAATAAAATTTAAATTTTAAATTTAAATTTAAATCTAGACTATGCTGGAGAAGAGACTCAGCAATGGTAACTTTTGTAACACCAGGATAATATTCAAACTTAACACTACATTAGAATCTTTATAAAATAATGTAAATGAGGCATTTTCTTTTCTCTGTAGGGGCAGAGAGACTGGAAAATTTTTGCCTATTCAATTTTTTTACTAACAAATATCAACTCTCAAATGCTGGCAAAACAGACAAAACTGGTCAATGGAAATAAGATTTTTATTTTTACTTTCAGGAAGAGGATTGCAAAAATTGATCTAAGCAAATTCATCAGTTACAAAACCAAAAGCAATAAAGTATTTAAACCACAGAACACGATTTGAAGATGACAGAAATGGCAACAAAGGAGCCAAAGGAGGGTTTAAAATAAGATTATTTTATATAAAAGCTAACAAATACATTTAATAACTTTCTAAAAGGGTCACTGAAGCACAGAATGTCATGACTCTAAGAGGAGAATTGAAGCTGTAAAAGCAAATAAAAGAACCATATAAATAACAGTAACACATTATTTTTTCCTCAAAGGCTTTTGTTATGAGGATGCAAATTTTCAATCAATAAAAATTTAAAAATTACTTCAAGAAAGACAAGTATTCTTCTATTAGAAGATACTTAGTCCAAAGACTCTGAGAGATGTATATTTAAAGAAAATACTGGTTGTCACTTTTTTTTTTTTTTTTTTAGCTCTATAGGCATGATTAAAGATTCTGAGTCAGGTTGGCTAACTTAATTAGAAATTATGTGTTATCTGCTACTTCTTCCTATACCTCAGAAAAAAGACCCATATATATATATATATATATATATATATATATAATTATTTTTATTTGATTTTGAAATGGAAAGTTCAAATACTGATGTCTCAAAATGTGTTAATTACAGGGGACTTTAACACTCCACTTACAGCAATGGATAGATCAACCAGACAGAAAATCACTAAAGAAACAATGGATCTGAACAACACATTGGAACAGATGGAATTGATAGATATATTTAGAACTATGCATCCTGAAGCTAGGAAATTCACCTTCTTCTCGAGTGCGCATGGCACTTTCTCCAAGATAGATCACATACTGGGGCATAAAGCAGCCCTCCATAAATACAAACGAATTGAGATCGTACCATGCACACTTTCGGATCACAATGCCATAAAACTTGAAATCAATCCCAGGAAAAAGTCTGGAAAACCTCCAAAAATGTGGAGGTTAAAAACCACCCTACTAAAGAATGATTGGGCCAATCAGGCAATTAGAGAAGAAATTAAAAAATATATGGAAACAAATGAAAATGAAAATATTTTTAAAACTCAGATATATGTAGCACACAATTGAGGAGAAGCTGTGTGGCCAAAAGAAGACACTTGATTAGGAATCTTAGCTCCACCTCCACTTCTATTTACCTAAAGTTCTTGTTCAAGTCAGTGAGTTCGTCTGGGCCTCAGTTTCCTAATCTATGAAAAGAGGCAGCTGAAGTAGATTAGTTCTAAGATCTCTTATAGCCATTGAAATTTAAAATGTATTTTTAATATATAAAGCTCACAAACAAAATCTCATTATTTTAAATTTACTAATTTAGAATCTGGCAAGAAGGGAGAAAGTAAAGGAAGAGAAGATGAAATGGATTACAAAATGATATTGCTCCAACAAGACTGAATCCTGAAGTTAAAACTGCATTTTCCCCAGGAGAGGTAGTAACAAAATTCTTCAAAGCTCATGAGGATTTCATAAGAGCAGTCTAAAAGATGTACACACTGGTTAATCATTCTTGCATTTACTTTGGAAAAACAGTTTAATTAAACAGAGGTCTCACTCCTTCAACAGCTCTTATCTAGACTTTAAGAGTTCAAAACTACTTGATAAGAAAAATGACTTAGAAAAAAAAAAATTCCCTGGATTTATTCCTTGCTAGTACGTTGTATACATGATAGCAGTGGTTTTCAAGCTTCCTTTTGCTCCATGCCATTTATGTACACAACCTACTCTAACTACTGACTATAATTCTCAGCCAGAGACATGCAGTGGGGGGTTGAGAGGTTCACTGGACTCTCTGAGGGTGAGGTCAGAGGAGCTGACAGAGGGAGAAGCCAACCCCACAAGCCCAATATCAGTATGTCTCACAACCTGCCCTTACTTTGGTAGGCTAATCTAATGAGACTTTACTATATGCCAAGTAGGTAAAATACTGTTATCTCTAACATTAGAACTTTATTACCTACCTTGACCAAAGTAATAGAGAATTTAAAAATAAGCCTCATGTAGAAGGTGGGTGGAAAGGAAGGGTGAAATAGGTGAAGGGGGATTTCAGACTACACTTATCATGATGAGCACAGAGTAATGCATAAAATTGCTGGATCACTGCATGGAACACCTGAAACCAACCTAACACTGAATGTTAAGTATACTGAAATTGAGAAAAAAAAAAAAAAGTCCCGTGTAAATGTTTATGTAAAAGTCTCTTTTTTTTTCTTTAAAAACAGTTCAGTGGAAACTACTCAGATTTGTTGATCAATTGCAAGTGGCTTTGAACACAATAATATCATCATAAGCAAAAATTCCTTTGAGTCTTTGGAAGAAAAAACTCCTCCCATGTTACTATTCAAAATAACTTCACTTTCTAAAGACTTTAAAAGTACAGAAAAAAATTTGCTACCTTCTGAGTCAGGATCTCCAAATGGGTTTAATTCTGCTACATCAGGATCACCAAATGGATTTAAATTCACAGTGGCCAAGTCCTTTTCTGCTTCATCCAAAAAGTTAAGTTTGTTGATAAGCTCTGAAAATAAACATATGTGTTAGTTCACTATGATTATAGTTAAGTACAATTATTGATCATCCAAAAATATTTCAAATTATAACAATTCACACTAATCATACCTGCAAATAATAAGATGTAGCATTTTACTTATGGCAGAATGCCATTCAAGTATTTTGTAGCATACCAACATATTCAAATACAACAAAACAAATATATGCATATTAATTTGAAAATTATGTCAGAGAAAAAGAAAATTATGTCAGATAATGTATAAGAGAAACTTTCATTGGAATCTAATTTGATCCATTAAAAAAGTGCTGATATAGATTTTAAAAAAAATATCCTTCACTCCTAAATATGAATAATTCAAATGGGTTTAATGTAAGCAAATATTTAAAAACAGTATAGTTATAATATATAAGCTAACTGAAGATATATGGTCACGTTATGTGATCAATTCTTGTAAGATGTTTTTAAATCATCGCCTATCAAGGACACTGATATAAAGCTTTGCTAAAGATGGTAAGTTATGTTGTTGCCTGTTGGTGCGCTACAAATTACCAAGAAAACATTCAAGGAAAAGCACAAAGACAAAACTGACAGCTAATAAGACAGAAGTCAAGAGGTAGCAGGTCACAGTAAATACAGGCAATCAGAAGCAGAAAGAAAGGAAGAAAGCTCTTAGACCTTCAGAGGAACTGGCTGATTTAGCTGAAGGCATATTTGCTTGCTTTATGCAGTCATCTTGATCTTCATCTAAGCTGCTCAGAGCATTCAATTGGTTTACAATTTCTGTAAACAGAAGCCAGTCGAGACAAATGTAAGGTAAGGTCATTTAATTAAAGAGCCATAGAAGCATGCTGTTACTCAAAAAGACAAAGAGAGGGGATGTTTGGTTAATCACGAGAGTACATTTAGAGGATGTTATTGTGATGGACTATAACAGACGTATTTAACTGAAAGTTAATGCTCTACTCATATTTTAAAATAGAAAAGATTTTGTTAAATTTATATCATTAATATAACAACTATGTTAACAAACACAAAATAAAGATAAACCCAGGAGGTTGACATAGGCTTTTAGCAACCACATTTTGTATTTATAAACCAGTGTTTTAAATGCATATGTTAGAAACAATAAAAAATGTCCTCTGATATTACAGAAAATATGTACTATTTGTTTCATAATACTCTAAATATAAACTAAAGGTTTTAAGAGTATATCTTAAATATAAGATATAAATATATCTTAAATAGTATATCTTATCTATCTTATGTAGAGCATATCTACATAAATCATGGACATAATAAGCAATTGTTCATGTTCCACAATTTTAAAAATCAGCACAAAATAAGAAAAGCAGAAAATAGCTACTGTTTCCTACTCCTGTTTTTCTAACTGTTCTTTTAGGGGAACTCTTGAGTATTGGCTTTAGGAAATCTTATAATTTAGTCAATAAGAAATAGAACAAAAGACAAGGTTAGACAGAAAAATATTAAAATAAGATAGAATTCATTGGTACATAAATAGAATCTTTTAACATGATTCATACATATTTTGGACAACTCTGAATATGAGCAATTATCATTCACTGGGTGAAAATTAACTTGGAAAAAGAATAAGAGCCTACTAGAGTATTCTATTTAATTCTTGCTGTTTCCAAAGTTACAACCTTTGAATAGCTTAGGTATTGGGACAAACAAAACAGATCCAGATTATTCAGTGGGAAACAAAAAAGAAATGGTTAGAAATAGAAAATAGTTATAAATTCAGCATTAAAAATGGTATTCTTTAACACTGCAAATCTAAGTACACATTCTAAATTTTATTTGAACCAAACCAAAATACACTGTTGTAAAAAGGTTGCCTTCATCCATTCATTTGTTATTGAATAAATATTTACATTCCATGCCAAGTACTATCCTTGGGAAACAAGGATGAAAAAAAATAGATGGTATTGTCCTCCTGGAATTTACATTCTATAAAAATAATTAATACTGAAACAGACTTAGTAAATGACTACTAGAATATGAGGTGATCAGAAAGATAACAGATCTCTGAACTAAATATATATAAAAATTTGATAAACTTACTCAGTTTTTTTGTCTTAATGAGAAATACATTTTGCATGAATAAAATTGCTTGATATTTAAACAAGGGGTGCCTGGGTTGCTCATTTGGTTAAATGTCTGACTTCGGCTCAGGTCATGATCTCACAGTTTGTGGGTTTGAGTCCCACGTCGGGGTCTGTGCTGACAGCTCAGAGCCTGGAGTCTGCTTTGGATTCTGTGTCTCCCTCTCTCTCTGCCCCTCCCTTGGAAGTAGTCTGTCTCTCTCTCTCTCTCTCTCTCTCTCTCTCAAAAATAAATAGAAACATTAAAAAAAAAAAAGTTAATATTATGTTGTGCGACCGTATTCCCAGATGTGCAATTACTAGGTTAAAAAATTTTTTTTAATGTTTATTTATTTTTGAGAGAGAAAGAGTGTGAGCAGGGGAGGGGCAGAGAGAGAGGGAGACAGAGGATCTGAAGTGTGCTCTGCACTGACAGCAGAGGGCCTGATGTGGGGCTCAAACTTACAAACCATGAGATCATGACTTGAGCTGAAGTCAGACACTTAACCAACTGAGCCATCCTGGTGCCCCACTATGTTAAAACTTTTTAAATAATGCTTAAAGATTTGTAGTTTTCCTTTTAAGCTAACACATTTTAATTACTTTATAATCAATGAGGGCAGAAATCAATCATTTTTTAAACATCTTATAAAATGAGTATCATAGAGGAATAATGAAGAAATATGAGACTTGGTACTTACCCTCAAAACATTAATATTACTCCATACAGATTTAGGTACAACATGGGCATTTCTTTAAATATTACCAAGATGACTCCATCACATGATTAAATTATTTACATTGTGATATTTCTAGATGTTTAGAATGTTCCCCCCCACTGCCATCATGCTTTTAGTGACATCTAAAATCACTGATGACCACTTCCCCATTAATCCAAAATAATTTCTTCTTTCCATTCTGTTCACTGATGACAGTTGCCCTTATCCTAGTTTTCCTATTTATCCATAGCTTAAATAAATCTTTACATTACTCCTAGAACTTCTGCTTTAGAACTTTCATTCATATTAACAAAGTGAAAAGGTAATTTTGATTAGCTATGCCAATACTCCATTTGGTATGTAAATAAATGTTAATTCAAATCATAAAGAGAGGTAAGCTTCAAAGAAATACCATTTAACCTATTTAATAAGCATTTATCAAGTACCTATTATATATCTTTGGTAGTACCAGCCCTCACGGCTTTATATTTTTATGGGACAGACAGACAAGTAAAACAATATACAGAATATAATAAGTATGGTAAATATGATGATTGGGATATGCATTATAAGCCTGTGAAAGTGGAAGAGAGGCATGTAGCTCAGTCTGAGGTCAGAAAGGCCTTCTGAACTTATTTAAATTTGAGCTAATACAAGACAGACATTATTATTATTATTATTAAAAGAAAAGAAAAAAAAAAGGAGAGTGTCCTACAAGTGCAAAAGGGAGACAAATGAAAACAAGACACATTTGAGGAACTGCAAGTTGTTTGAGGTTTACGATGCCAGGGTGGAAAATGGAATGAGATGATGTTGGCAAAAGTCCTATTGTAAAGTTTACTGTGATCAAACCAAAGAATGTGAACTTTACTCTGAGAACTATGGGAGCCACTGAAAGATCAAAATGTATATTTCAGTATGTCATTTCAGTATTTCCATACATCATTCCAGTAGCAAC
Source organism: Cryptoprocta ferox (assembly GCA_028646485.1). Classification (NCBI taxonomy): domain Eukaryota; kingdom Metazoa; phylum Chordata; class Mammalia; order Carnivora; family Eupleridae; genus Cryptoprocta; species Cryptoprocta ferox. The sequence continues at coordinate 75,799,237 of CM053576.1, read as the reverse complement.
ATGGTGGCAGCATTTGGAAAAAACAGGACAAGAAGCAAGAAGATGAGTAGTTCAGCATCACCACTCCATGAAGGGAGGCAATCAATAAATATATACTCATTAAAGAATAAATTAAGAATAAAAATTTGGTAGTTAGTTTGACATGAGGGATAGGAAAAGGAACCTAGGACAAGCTCCAGCTATCTAACTTGGGTGACTATGTGGATAGTGTTCCACCACTGTGATGGGGGCTATTCAGTTGGGAACATACCAAACTATAGGTGTCTGTGAAACTTCCCATGGAAATAAATCAACTGGCATTGAAGATTGTGGTCTAGAGCCTAACATACATAATTTTGTTATGTTTTTCTCCCTTTTAAAAAGCAATTTTCTGTTTCTTTTAAATTTCCTATATCAATGTGCTTTATAATATATAATCAGAAAAAAGTTAAAAGATTTACAAGAAAAATATATTATGAGAATTTTTTTAATGTTTATTCATTTTTGAGAGAGAGACAGAAACAGAGCATGAGTAGGGGAAGGGCAGAGGGAGAGAGGGAGACACAGAACTCGAAGTAGGCTCCAGGCTCCACGCTGTCAACACAGAGCCTGGTGCAGGGCTCCAACTCACGAACTGTAAGAAGACGGGCGCTTAATCAACTGAGCCGCCAAGGCACCCCTCCCAGAACTTTTTTTAAGTGGAAAGCTTTGTCAGTAGTTTACTACTTTGACCAAAACACTTCCTAGTCCAGCATTACAGCCTTATTTCACCAAATGTTTACACATTTGAAAAATGCTAAGAATGCTATGTCATAGCCACAAATTTCTACCCCAGTGCTACTCAAATTGAGTGATAAGCTCAAAGTGTGCAATATTTAGTCATAGCAACAGTGTGTCAATCTGGACTTGCTTCATATTGATGAGAATATGAAGGAAAACTAAATTAGAGGCAGGCAATGGAAGCAAAGTGTCAAGTAATTTGAGACTCTACTGTGAGGAAGGCAAAAGAAGACAGAAATTGACCACCAGAGATTTTCACATTGAAGGAAAAAAGGGGGTGGGTTGGGATGGTGGCATTAAGAATAGGTGGTGTTTTCCTTTTGAGAAAGTCCGCAGTTAAGTTAAAAGAAGAAAAAAATAAACTGCCTAGAGCTAGAACACACCTGCAAAAGTTGCAGCATCCTCATTCTTCTCTCTAAAGCATAACAAAACTCAGTATAGGTCTATCGCATTCTAAGATGCTCTAAAGATAGTAACCTTTCAATTTCCTGGCAGAGATCAAGGACCCAAAAATGTCACTTTTCTCACAGGCTCAGGTCCATAAATATTTGATTTATGGATACAACTAATGGGTTTAATAATATGATTTTTAATCCTACAGTAAATCATAACAAGGAACTAAGAGCTATTTCAGGCAGAAAAGTAGACATTGAGTAGTCTGTCCCCAGGATCGCCAACCCCTCCCTTTCAATTATTTACTAAACCTCAGTGGTTTATATTAATATGATCAAGTTGCTCCCAAATTTTTTTAAAATTATCTCAACCATCAGCCCTTTCTAGTTTGGCCAGACTCTCTTAATCATCATAAGAAAACAACTTAATAACATCGTAGTCCACAATTTCTTAACTACCATTTATTCTTCAACTCACTGCACACTGTTTTTGTCTCTACCTTTATCCATCCCCCTTACTGAAACTGCTGTCGCTGAGATCACTATTGTATAATCTAGCTGGTGAATATACTACACATCTTTCAGCTCTTACTATACTTGACCGCTATATGAATAAGTGTACTTAGCCCTTCCTTCCTTGAAATTCCTTCTCCTCCTTCCAGGACAATACTACCTCCTCATTCTATCTCCTTAATAGTTCTGTCTTGGTTTCATTTAATGATAACTATTCTTCCCTCAGACGCTTAAATATTTTTATTCCCCAGAACTCCATCATAGGTCTATTCTTTTTTCTCTCTAAATTTGCTCTTCCTGGAAGAATTCATCTACTCTCCTGGCTTAACCTAACATACAAATGCAAATAATTCTCAGATATACATTAAGTACTAGGTTTGACTACTGGGCATTTTCACCCTAATGATCCTAGACATTCCCTTCACCCACTTACCATATAAAAAATGGAATTAAATCAGCTGTGTATCTAGGTTATGTTCGTCTTTCATCTCTGAAACATAGCAGTTTTTTAGCACAGCTAGGAATTAATGTATGTTGTAAAAAATGAATAAATGAACTGAAAGAGAGTCATAATAAGTGGCATCATATTTGTAGAGGCAGAAATATCTATACCTTATTTTTTAATTACAGAAGTAGTATTTTTTTAATCTATGTTTATCTATGTATCTATGCATGTATCTATCTATATTTCACTCATCTATAGAAATGTTATAGTTTAGGCCACCTTCCCAAAATTTGGTGGTTTAACACAACAAATTACTATCTCCCACAGTTCTGTGGGTTGGCTGGACTCAGCTGGTTGGTTCATTACAGATAGATGGTGACTGGAACGAAGTCATCTGATATCCTGAACTGGGCTGGATGTCCAAAATGGCTTCTTCACTTACATGTTTGGTATCTCAGTTGAGAAAGCAGGAACAGGTGGGGACTGGCCAGGCATATCTCTCTCCCGAAGTGTCTTGTCCACATAGCTAGTTTGGAGTTCCTCTCAGCATAGCAATCTCAGGGTAGCTGGATGTTTTACACCACAGCTGGCTTTCCCCTGAGCATGCATTGTAAGAGGCCAGGTAGAAGATACAAGGCACTCTATGACTTAGCTTTAGAAGTTACAAAGTATCACTTCCACAACCAATTCTATGCTTAAAAGTAATTTACAAGGCCAGCCCAGATGTAAGAGGATATGAATAATATAAAGCATGGTTCACTGGGGAACAATCTTTGGAGACTAACTACCGCACAGATCAATAAATCAGCAAGTTGGAAAGCATTTATTTTCTTACTAATTATTACAGTTAATAATTTCTTACTATAAATTTTACACTGCCAATATTTTACATTGGCACATATGTGAAAGGTACAAACCTAAAACTGTAATATTTAATGAATTTTTATAAACATATATACCCATGTAACCCAAGATCCAGAACATCTGTATCACCTCCTCAAGTTTTCTCATGCCTCTTTTCAATCAATCCCCAAACCCATAGGCTATCACCATCACATAGGATTAGTTTTTCCTCTTCCAGAACATCACAGGAATGGACTCATATGTATATAGTCTTTTACATAAGCCTTCTTTCTTTAGCATAATGGTTCTCAAATACATCCATGATGTTGAACATAACAACTGTTCACTTTTACTGAAAGGTATTCCATTCATGAATATACAACACGGTTTTAAACTGTGTGGGTCTACTTATAGATTTTTTTTTTGATCCATAAAGTCCTCTAAATATATTTTTCTTATGACATCCTTAATAACATTTTCTTTTCACTAGCTTACTTTATTTGTAAGAATACAGTATATAATGCATATAAAAGAAGTGTTAATCGACTGTTTATGTTAATAATAAGGCTTTTGATTAACAGTAGGCTATCAGTAGTTAAGTTTATGGGGAGTCAAAAGTTACACATGGGTTTTCGACTACGCAGGGAGTTGACACCTCTCACCCCCATGTTGTTTCAGGGTCAACTGTACTATAGTTTATTGTGCCATTGTCCTACTGATGTACACCTGAGCTGTTTCTAGTTTGGGGCTATTATGAATATAAATGCTATAAACATTTATGTAGAAATCTTTTTGTGGACATGTGTTTTCATTTGTTTTGTATAAATATCAAGGAGTGGAATTGCTGAGTCAGAGGGATATATATTTAGTGTTATAAGAAATTCCCCAAATGACTGTACAATACACTCTACCAACAGTGGATGAGACTTCCAGTTAGTGCACATATTGCCAGTCTTAAATTTTAACCATCCTAGTGGGTGTGGAATCATAATCTCATTGTGAATTTTATCTGCTTTTCCTTGATCACAAGTGATGCTGAGAACATGTTGACGTGGTTACTGGCCAGTGATGTATCTTTTTTGAGGGACCACATATCCAAATTCTTGCCCATTTAAAAAAAAATAGGGTTGGGGGTATCTGACTGGCTCAGTCAGTTGAGCATACGACTCTTGATCCTCAGAGTTATAAGTCTGAGCCCCACCTTGGGTGTAGAGATTAAAATAAAATCTTGAGGGGCGCCTGGGTGGCTCAGTCAGTTAAGCGTCTGACTTCAGCTTAGGGCATGATCTCATGGTTCGTGGGTTCGAGCCCCGCGTCAGGCTCTGTGCTGACAGCTAGCTCAGAGCCTGGAGCTTGTGTTCGGATTCTGTGTCTCCCTCTCTCTCTGAGCCTGCCCTGCTCATGCGGTCTCTCCTTCTCTCAAAAATAAATAATAATAAAAAAAAGCATAAAAAAATAAATAAAATAAAATCTTGAAAAAAAAATTTTAAACAGCTTGTGTTTTTACTATTGTCAGACATAAAAAAAAATCTATTCTGGATACAAGACATGTGTCAGATATCTGCTTTGTGAGTATTTTCTTCTAGTCTATCACTTACCCATACATGTTCTCAATGAACTCAATGATCTATTTTGATGAGCATAAGTTTTTAATTTTGGTGAAGTCTAATTTAGAGATGCTTTTTCCTCTGTGTCTTATGTATGAACCCTCTGCCTGCCTTTCACGTCACAAATACATTGTTCCCCCCCCCCCTTCTCCAGAAGCTTTATTGTTTTAGCTTTTACATTTAGGTCTATGATCACCCTTGCATTAATGTTTATGTAACCTAAGAAGTAGGAATTGACATCTGAGGGTTTCAAAATAATTTGTTGAAAAGACTTTCATTTCCTCACTGAATTATGCTGCCCTTTTGTTGAAAATTAATTGGCCAAATAAGTTTGGGTCCATTTCAGAACTTTCTATTTTGTTCTATTGATCAAATTGTTCTATGCCAATACCACACTATACTGATTTATACCTTTATTGTAAATCTTATCATCTAGTAATAATATTACAGTGCTGTTCTTTTTCAAGACTGTATTGTTATTCAGGTCCTTTGCATTTCCAAAGATATTTTAGAATCAGCTTTCCAATTTTTTTCGTTTTTTTTAAACCTGCTAGGATAGGGGCATCTGGATGGCTCAGTCGGTTAAGCGTCTGACTTCATTTTGGCTTATGTCATCATCTCATGGTCATGAGATTGAGCCCCACACTGGGCTCTGTACTGGACATGGAGGCTGCTTAAGATTCTCTCTCTCCCTCTCCCTCCACTCCTCCCCTGTTCGTGTATGCATTTGCTCTCTCTCAAAACAAACAAAAATAAATTAAAAAACACCACAAAACCTGCTAGGAATACGATTAGCACTAAATTCAATCTATAGACTGATTTGGGGAGGATGGAAATCCTAACAATACTGAGTCTTCTAGTCTATGAACATAGACTATCCATTTATTAAGGTCTTCTGTAATTATTTTCAATATTGTATTACAGTTTTCTGTGTAGAGGTTTTTCTGCATCTTTTGTTAAATTTATTTCTAAGTATCTGTACTATTTTTGACCTCAATTGTAAATTGTATTATTTTGTTAAATTTATTTCTCAAATGTTTGTTGTTCATATATAAAAATACATATTTTTCTTTAAAAAATTTTTTAACGTTTATTTATTCTTGAGAAAGAGAGAGAGACAGAGCACAAGCAGAGGAAGGGCAGAGAGAGAGGAAGACACAGAATATGAAACAGGCTCCAGGCTCTGAGATGTCAGCACAGAACCTGACACAGGGCTCAAACCCATGAACTGTGAGATCAAGATCAAGATCTGACTCAACAGACTGAGCCACCTGGGCGCCCCTAAAATATAGCTTTTCTATATTAGTTTTGCATTATGTAACCTTGTTAGGATCTCCAGTATCATGTTAAACAGAAGTGGTGAAAGCAAACATCTTTGCCTTGTACCCAGTCTTAGGAGGAAAGTATTCAGTATTTCACCATTACATATGATTTTAGCTGTAGCTTTTCACAGATGTTCTTCATCAAAATGAAGAAATTCCCTTATACTGAAACCTTGCTGAGAAACTTGGTACTGAATTTTGTCAAATACTCCTTTATATACCTATTGAGATGATTATATGGTTTTTCTCCTTTATTCTGTTACTATGGTTAAATCAACCGTGCATTCCTAGGACAAATCCTCAAAGAATGCATACTGGTCTTAGAATATTCATTGTCTCCTGGTTCCTCCCCTAAATACTGGAGAGTTTCTAACTTTTTCTTTGGAGCTCTCACTTCCTTTCTGGCCCTGTCACCAGAATTCTCCCGAGTTTCCCAGGGAGGCAGGGGGGGCCTAGAGAATTCTGTTCAGTTGTCATTAGTACAAACAAAGCAGCATTATGGTTTAAGAGTCACACAGAAAATAAGCTGAATTTAGAATCTGTGTCTTCTGCTACTTCTAGTCTCTGAGTTGATATATATGTGAATTCTAAACACTAAGAAGAGTTATTCTTACTGTCTTCAGTGTCTTAAATTCCTTTAAAAAGGAGGTAGCTGTGATGCCTGACCGATTTTTTAGCCTAAGGGATCATAAATGCCCCAACTCTCTGATTCTACACTGTTTTTCAACCTTATTAATACCTAAATAATAGATGCAGTATTCCAGAAATTCCTATCCTTTACACAGACCTCCAAAATAGGTGGCCATTTTTATTCTATCACTTTATACACCCCACAGCAAACCTATGATTTTGTTCATGAGTATCCTAGGTACTGGAGAGTAAAAACCAGAAGCAAATTAATGGATGTATTCTCTGACCAGAATCCCAAGTTCATTCCGACAGACCTCTACTCAAAGGAAGGAGACTAATTTATCCCCATTCATAAGTCCTAGCAGTAGGACATGTAATCTCAGAGGGCTGAGGCATATCATAATCAACTTTAGCTCTTCAAATATGAACTGGTATCTCCTCTACTACCATCGGTGCTTAAGATTACATCCTCTGAAGTTAGCCAATATGTCACTCTTCCACATACCAAATTAACATTACAAACAATAGGAAAGGGATTAATAAACACCAGGCAACAGTGTTTATGGTAAAAATGAATCTTGATTTATAAACTGCCTTTGGATGGGAAGACTCTGAATGGACTATATATTTGATGGAAAGCCAAAGTTCTGGGCTCAGAAAATTGTGGACTCTTGTAACTAGGTATGTCCCTTATAGGGACTCTGAAAACTATACCTATTTAACTGTTAAAGATACCAGCTCTTCTGCAGCATGGATTTTAAACCAAGGCAATCCCTGCTTCTAACTATGTGGATTTTGTCTCCTTGTACCCAGGCTGTCATGAGAGATAGAGGTCAAAGAATAGCACCTGGGATGCCGTGAGGACTCCAGTGAAAAAGGAATGCTCTGCTGCCATGCTACTGTGTTTCCAATATCCTTCCCAAGTGAATGTAATGCTTAGTCTGGCTTCTGTCACCTGTATAGGTCTGGATGAACCTATACAGAATCCTTGGTTATCTTTCCAACAGCTTTAGGTATACTGGGATCTTTCAGAGATTTCATAATGCCTGAGTTCACCAATAATGCTTTCCTATAAAATGCTTCAGTTGAAACTGATTTTCTGAGCTGTACTCAATAAGACATTGTTATTTATGGAGGAATCTTTTTTCTTTTTGTTATGTATTCAGAAATTCAACATGAATCCCAAAGATGGTCATATTGCCAAATACTGGTTCAAGCGCTGTGAGGTTGCCATAAGAGATGGCAACCATATATATTTTATAATATATATATATATTATATAATATGATATATATAATATATATAAACCATATATATTACATATATAAACCATATATATTTTCTAATACTGGCTATAATAAACTTTCCATTCACGGGCTTTGTTTGTCCATCTCCAAGGTCTATTACTTCTACTACATTTCAAACTGCAATTTTTCTAACTGCAATTCAAAATTCCCTTGCCCATTTGCTGGTGTATCCAAGTACAGATATCATGGATTTATGTTTACCTTCTAGCAAACACTGTAATTTCAGAAGACATATTTTGTTAATCACTACTGATTTTACAGCAATATTCCATATCACTGATTAAATGAATAGCTTCTAGGTGTTAATCTAAGATATCACAAAATATAATGGTCTTGTTCCCTCAAGAAGTTTGCAGCTTAGTTGGGGAAAAAATATATCCATACAAAATTTATTGATATGTGATTGCATTTTATGCATTTCTACTGCAATATAAAGATGTCATTAACAGAGGCAAAATTTTAAATAATGATTTTTTTCCTCCATAAACATTCTGTTAGCAATTCCAAAGCTGCAAGGAACAGCAAATGTAAGCTGTGTTTAAATTACTGCCACTTTAGTTGGTAAATAAAAATACCCACCATACTTTATTTGTACCATGTTTATAAAATGCATTCATTTAAGTTTAGTCTTAACCTATGGCTTTAACATTACTGTTGTTAAATTTTAATATATTTTTAACTATCTTTAAACTACTTTACCCAAACATTTTTAGAGTGGTAGTGCTGGTGCTAAAAAAAAATTCCTGAAAGATAATAACTTTGGAATGGAATTTACATGTGCTAAAAAATGCAACTAAGGAAGCCAAACAACTGCCATAACATGCTGTGCTATTAATTTAAGTGACTGTACTCTGGAAATATAATAGAGAAAGAAAGTTTAACATCAAAGCAAAAATGTTATAATGATTGTGGATTGACTTAAGAGCATGCATCTAATCACCACTGTCCCCATCTACCCCTGCTCCTTCAATATACATTTTGTATTCATTACTTTTGCAAAACTAGTCTTGAATTACTTAAGGTTTGAATTATGTGTCTCCTCCAGATCACATGCCTTCCATAAAATGGGACTACTCAACCCTGGATAAGATGGTGTATGAGTAAAGGTCAAATAAATGGAACAAGATAATAAGCCAGACAGAGTGGTCAGTATGGGATATAATACGAGAAAGAAGTCCCTTCACTGATTTATGGCCTTCCAGTTAACACATCCTAAATTCTCAATATGTTCCAGACAATGTGCCAGAAGCAAGTGATAAAAAAAAAAAAAAATGGTTAGAACACAGTCTCTACCTTGAAGAATTTCATAAAATAGGGAAAAGAAATACACACATAAATAATAACACAAAATAGTAGAATTCCAAAGAAATCTTGGATCATCACAAGTTGCATTAAAACCCTTCAGTTAGGGTCAGAGAATTTTAGACTATCTAAAAGAAAGTATTTCTTCTACAGGAATTTTAGAAAATAAGGTGTATGTGTATGTTTAAGCAATAAGGGTTACCATGGTCTGAATGTCTGTGTCCCCCCCAAATTCATATGTTGAAATCTTAATTCTCAGTGTGATGGTATTAGGAGGTGGGGCCTTTGAGAGAAGATTAGGTCATGAGGGCAGTGCCCTCATGAATAAGATTAATGTCCTTCTAAAAGGGGCCCAGAAGAGATCCTTTGCCCTCTTCCACCATGTGTGGAATACAATGAGAAGTCTGTGACCCAGAAGAGGGCCTTCATCTAACCATGCTAGCACCTTGATCTCAGACTTCCAGTCTCCAAAACTGTGGGAAATAAATTTCTATAGCTTATAAACTACCCATCCATGGTATTTTGTTATAGCAGCCCCAACAGACTTAAGACAATAAAATCTGATTATCATTGTTTTCATTGTATCTATAATTTGCTCAAAAATAATGTCCTTTCTTTTCCTTTCAATACCAGCACAGAACCTCTGACATACTGTTATCACTTTTTATTCCCATTGCTGTGATCAAAATAGTACAACATTGCTCAAAACAACTATAAAAGTCTAGGGTTTTAAAAATTCCTACTAAAGGTACGAGAGCCTAACTGAGATTTAGTTTTAACCAAAAGCCATCCACAAAGAACAAACCATAGTCTCCATTTAAAAGATCAAATTATATCTCATAGCAGTTATAAACATTTATACTGCCAGAAAATGTCTGCATTTGTAAACAGTACAGTAGTAGCTAAGGGATGGAATGGTCAAGCTTAAGAGGAACTGGACATGAAAGGTTTCTCAGAGTATTTGTCAATATAATTAAATTTTGAAGGATAGGTAAAAAGTCATTGGTGGCAGTAGAAGAAGGTTACTAACTTACCCTTCCTGAAGTACTTCAGCTACTCAAATAAAACAAAGAACTCAAAGATAGGAAAGACAAGACATTTTAAAAAATATCATATAATTGTTGCTGACATCATCATAAACATAAGTAAATGTCTTCATCTATTACTGAAAAAAGAACCCCAAAAACTTACTGAAATAAAAATAACAGCTTTGAGGTGTTCAAATAAAAAGAAGAGAAAATAATATTGAATCTCTCATCTTACATGAGGTGAGTCAATACATTGTTTTGTTTTGTTTGTTTTCAAGATTTTATTTTTAAGTAATTTCTTTATTTGTTTGTTTTAAAGATTTTATTTTTAAGTAATCTCTATACCCAATGTGAGGTTCAAACTCATAACCCTGAGATCAAGAGTCACATGCTCTACTGACTGAGCCAGCCAAGCACACCTGTTTTATTTTTAATGTTGCTAGAGAAATATAGGTTCATTCATTTATCTGTCTGGCTTTTTTATCACAGAGGATAGTAGACTGAAATGAAAACAGAATGTATAGCTCCCAAATAATTCTATTAAAAAATGGTTAAAGAACATTTGAGAATGGTAAAATTTAAGGGGTGAATGGAAAAAAATAATAAGAAAATTCCCAAATAAAAGGATAAATAAAGTAATGTAAGTGAAATTAAGTATGCAGTTATCAAAAAATGTAAGTATTAAAGGCAAAAAATATAAAGATAAACCAAATACTGTTTATAAGAGAAGTACTTATTACAGGTTAAAAATAAAGTGATACTCATAAGTGGAACAGGAGAAACTTAACAGAGGACTCTGGGGGAGGGGAAGGGGGAAAATAGTTGGGGAGAGGGAGGGAGGCAAACCATGAGAGATTCCTGAATACTGAGAACAAACTGAGGACTGAAGGGGGAGGGGGAAGGGGAATGATGGGCATGGAGGAGGGCACTTGTGGGGATGAGCACTGGGTGTTATACGGAAAACAACTTGACAATAACTATAAAAGAAAAAAAATAAAGTGATAAATACATCGGGAAAATGCAAATATAAAGAAAGCATGAGTTAAAATATCAAACATCAGACAAAATTTCATGGCAAGAGGCATTAAGTGGGACAAACTGATCAAATTACAACCCATAATGAAACTATTAGAAAATTAACTTTTATGCACTGAAGAATTTAGCATTGAAGTCCTTGGTCTTTCAAAGATGAATTATACAAAAAGAATAAGGCTATAAATTGACTAAATAATATAAATTTAAAGTTTGGCCTAATAAATACATCCAACAAATAGAATGTATCTGTAAAAAGATACTTAAGGAAAATTTATAAAAATAGATCATATATATAGAAAGAAAAAATATTTCTACATATTTCTACAAAGAAAAAAAACCTCACTCATATGAAATTGAAATTTGAAAGGCTTCAGCATCTTATTTAAGTAAAATTAAACTGGAAACTAACTAAAATTAAATAAAGCCCATGATAAAACTCACTCTCCTAAACAACCCTTGAGTTAAATAAGAAATCAAAATGGCAATCATAAATTAGAAATTAATAATTTATAAAATTTACACAGGACAAAACACATCTTTGCATATAAGTCTAATCAATTCCTTATAATAAATTTCTAGAAGTGGAGTGAAAGCAAATATCACTAAAATTGAGAAAGTCAAGGAATTTTTTGGCTAATGAGTTAAACGGTTCATATGATCAATGGAAATCCCCCATATAATAGTAAGAGTTGAGGCTAAGCGGAGAGAGGACTGCCAAAGTGCCCTATGAATTTGGAAACATATCACCTAGATGATAGAAGTCTAGCGACCTCAATACAGAAATTTAGGACACTTCATTACCTGAAAGGAATATGTACATAGTGCTTGATTCACACTCCAATAATAAAGGTATAACATCAATTCCGTAAGTGTGATAGATTACCAATAAATATTTGTTCGCCAATTAATACAAAAGATTCTAAATACTTAATCATCTTAGTAATTTGACCAAGCCAGCTATAAGGAATACTTACATGGAATCTTCCAGATATAAGGATACATAATATATATACAAATCCAAACCAAAGAATGTGCACATAATTTATGTGAATAAATACACATGAGCTACGAGAAGGTAGCCAATGCATTTTGTCATGCCACCCTTAAGGCAGATCTTTACTTATAAGAAAGTTCATCTATACATTGATATAAGAAGTGTGAACATATTTAGGCTACTTTATACTATAATCAGTAGTTCCAGTAAAGTTTTATGCTTTCTTGACTAAACTTGGACCTGATTTTAAATTGTGAAAATCTGTTATTAACCATTAGCACATAAAGTTTTCAGAGAGCTAAATTGTATATTAAAAAGCTTACGGAAGAAAAAATACTTTGTTAGCGGCATTGTTTTTTTCCTGGAAAACAAGAATGAGTTTTCAATTTTGCAAGAAAAAAAAGGTAAACTTTTAGCTTAATGCTAATAAAACCAACCTGTAATTTTTGCTGCCTTTTCCTCTTGGTTCACTCGGTTCTCATCATCTTCTTCATTATCTTCTTCAAAGTCATCTAAATTGCCAATGTCAGCCTGCTTCATACTCATCAAACTAGCCAAACTTTGCATGTCTTCATCCCTACATCAATGATTTAAAATTTAACACACAGTTCATTAAATGACATTGTTTGAAAAAAGTTTCTTAAGATTATAAAATAACATATTCTGTCTTCTATATACTAATATAGAAATATAGTATACTATATATTAGTATACTATATACTAATAAGCCTTTTTAAAAAGTTGTACAAGGCTACTGAAAAACCTAGTTATATTCATTAATTTCTAAATGGCATGTTTATTTAGTAAAAAGCAAACTAGATTAAAAACTAGTTAGGAATTAGTTTAACTCTTTGCTATCATCTATAGAAGACTAAAATTTCCTTCACATGATTAAAGTGTGGGTTCCTAATCATTAAGTCTGGAAGTAAAAACTTGTTTCATAAAACAGTGAGATAGTTTGCAAATCAGTAAGATCTAGACTTCAAAATATTCAAATTTTCAAAATAGATGAGAATGGAAATTCTTAATCTGACATCCATGAACCCTTTTGGTTTTGTGGGTAGGAGGAAAAAGAAATGGTACACCACTGTAAATGTATACGTAAATCTTATTTAAATGTGCATCTTTCTCAAAGGGGCCATAACTCCCCAAAAGTTAACTACTGCAACAGCATTTTTAAAAATTACGAGATGAAAAATGACCTGGGTTGACTATAAGTTAAATACCATATACTGGATAAAATGTAAAAATGTTTTTTATCTTCAAGTATTACAAATATAAGTATACAAACTAAAGTATAAAAGTATATAAGGTATATAAAGTATATAAAAGTATTTACATTAAATACTCTAAACATTAAATAATTGAAGTTTTCCTTAACTATCATTTTCACCTTAAGTTTCAAATAAATTACTGTGAGTAAACATATTTCTAACACATTATATACAAACTAAATTTCAATCTGATATACTTCCCTAAAATTCAGAAAGTCCAATTAAGATACTGTTTCCCATGTTCTAACCACAATAGAAAACAAAACAAGAAAACTTTTTTATAAACAAATGTTAACATTCACTTATTTTCTAAATATAGTACAACTATGCAGACTACACTGGTTTTTGAAATTCTTTGCATTTTATCTCATGTAAGCGTAGAGTTAACAAAATCATTTCCCCTTTTAAAAATAAATTTAGTGACATAAAGTCTGCATGAACAAAAAAAGCTGTATTACCTCATATGAATGCTTTACAAATTGCTCACCTGTCAATGGGGGATAATTTCAAGATATACCATTACTCTTGAAATGTTAACTTGCTTAATTTTATCCCTTTAATTTCCTCATACTTTAACCTTGAACATTTTTCTCTGTGAAAGGTTAAGGAGACAAGGAGTGTGGAGGCAGAGTGGGAGTTTGGAGTGTTTTAAGAGAAATTTCCACTGGAATTAAGACATCTGGTTCGAATGAATTTCTCAGATTCTCCCAGCAATGGTGCTGATTCACTTACTGCTTCTGCCCAGTGGAAAGGAGTCCACATTCAAAGGATCTTCTCTGATTTTGTTTTCTCTCTTCTTCCTATGTTCCTTTCCTTTCATTATGGCTTGAACTTCAGAGTAAAATCTTTACTTTTAGTTTTTCAGTATTTAAGTCTAAAATTTAAGGTCCTGAGATGAAAGACTGATTGCTTCCATTCTGCACTGTCCCTCTACCACACTCACTCAAAAGCCAACTTTCCAGAGATGAGGCTTACTGTTATCTACCAAGTCATTTGCTGCCCTGTAGATGAGTGCCAAACATCTCATTTTGACTGACGCACAGAATCCAGTCTAATCAGTCAAGTAGACATGCCAATTATAGTAACCACATTCCACTGGCTCAAATACATTTAGAACTATGATTCAGATTGGATCGAAATGTTCATAGCTGGCTTCCTCCTCTCACCTTTTAAATCCAGGCCTAGAATTTCCATTTCTTCCCTCCCTGATCTTCCTCTCCAAATAGGTACTAACCCTTTCATTACACCCCAAACATGCACTCATTCTTGACTTCAGTGTATGCAACAAGCATGGTAAAAGTTACATTTTTCATGTTCTAGGATGTTTACCTCATTTTATACAGTTAGAATTTTACACTTAGGAGACCAGAACTAGTGCAAGAATTACCTCTGTGTAATGCCTATTCAGTGTTTAAGAAATGATTGTTTAAAAGGATAATTATACAGAAAATTGTACTTTTCTATACAATTTTTGGAAGGCCAGACCAAAGAACATGAATTGGTAAAAGTTCCTTTAGTTCTTTCATCCCTCTTATTCTAAATTTTTCATCTTGGGTTCCTCTTATATCTCAGCTGATCAAACAGCTCTACAAATTGAACTGTCTGTACTTCAGAGTACAACTACTTACACTGAAAGCAATTAATATAAAACAAACATGTATGATACCCTATAATATACAATTTAAAATTTGGAACTTGCTATAATCACTTTCATATTATTGTTCATTCTCTAGAGTAAAGAGACTATATATACGAAGGAGTTCATTTAATTCAGCCTCTGAAACAAAGAATGGCAAGAATGACTGGTATGCAGTAGGATATTCTCAATTGTTGTCAGTCTACTAAATCAAAAGCTGTTTACATACAGTTTTAAAATACACTGAGAAGCAGCTTGTCTTCTTGACAAAAGAAACTTACGTGGCTTTTCCTTCCCGAAGGAAAATGCAAGATAATGAAAACTGGAGAGTGGCAGATACAACTTTTTTAGACAATGGCTTAAATTTTAACTTGACATCAGTCTGAGTTGGCATAGGGCTTGCATACTGTTTCATGTTGATGCTGCTAGTAGCCAGAGCTTTTCTTCGACCAGAAGGGGATTCCTGAAAGATAAAATATAATTTGGAATTTTGGAGTTACTTATTTTATAGCCAAGTATTTTAAAACACTATATTAATAATATGATAAAATAACAAATTTTAACTTCCTTCCCCAATGTATTCCTGTAACAAATATTGAAATAAAATTGTGATGAAGTTATATCACAACTTTTACATCTTTAAATAAGGCAGACATAAATTGGAGAGGGCTGGTCGGGGTAGAAATAAACATAAACTAAAACAACTTTATCCCAGGAAAGAAGTAAGGAATGCCAACTAGGACAGAAAGTCTCCAGAATTCCTCTAAAAAGAGGATAGAACACAGAGATAGGTATCAAAAGTACTCAAAAACTGTTTTCCTTCCTTTCATTGTATTTAATATAATCTAATGATATTTCTCCTTTTTGAATGCCTACCATTTTTTTATAGAACTCCCAGCCTCTGTGGCATTCTGCTTCATTTTTACTACAGTATCTGAGTTCTGTCTATCCTCTAATCTGAGCCTTATTTCTTCCCAGGGCCTTTTATGATCACTCTACTCTACAGTTCTCTCTCCCTCCCCTAAGATCACATATATCAAGGAAGAATCCGTTGGTTTCTCTGATGCTACGTCTGTGGCAGACATGCCAAGTGATTCCAGCAGGTCTCAAAATTCTCCAGAGACTACCAATTCATCAGAAATGAATACAAAATAAAACCTATTTGCTATAAAGGGTACTTAACATTCTAGAAATAAGCTATCTCATTTCAAACTTATCCTTTATAGAATAATAGCCTAGGAGAACAATGAAAGCAGCAAAATAATGATTGGGCATTACCTATGTATAAGACATGTTGTTGATTCAGGAGAGATATGAAGACGATTAAGACGTAACCCCTGACTATGTGCTCTCATGGCAAGGGGACATTTTAGATGAGGATAATTTGTAAATAAAGTAAACCAGAGTTCATATGACATCATTAATGTAAACCAGAGGTCATATACCAGCATTCCTTAGGATTTACTGGTTTGAGAGTTCAGATCTAAAATAAGGCCTAATTTTCAAGCTGTGTGACCCTGATTAAGTAAACTGGAGTCTCACTAACCCTCTCTATAAAATAAGGAGACTAAACAGAAACTCATTTAAGCTCTACAAAGGTTTTCTATAAAATTATTCAATTTTTCAACCAAGGCAGGAAAAACTACCATTACCTTTGAATTCTCATTTAATAAATCTTTATTTTATTTGTCTTATGATTGACAAACCTGCCTAAAATAAAGATATACTAATTTAATCAAAATATTAAACCACCCTTTTAGACAAAAATTGACATTTCTGCCAACAGGACAAGTAAAAATGTAATGTAGCATCCCTAAAGAATACCTTGTTTTAAAATGTGGTCTTATCTGTCAGATTATGCACAGCAATATTATACAGAACTATTAGTGCATGTAGATACCTTATGAATGAATTTCAAAAATGCATCAAGCACTTGAGAAGGATTTAAGCCCTCTCAGAAGAAATACTTAAGAATATGCAAATACCCTCAACTGAATCAAGTTGAACAGATGTGACTATCCCAAACAATACAAGTGTTCCTTCCCCGGTCGCTACTGTCAATCAAAGAATAAGATTAAGGTCCAAGGTTCTGACAATGTGCAAAATGAAAAAGTATGATCAGGTACTATCAATTTATTACACTGATATGAACAATAATCTCTTATTGTACCTTTAGAATAGCTAACAACTTTTATATATAATATAGGATTTAAAGCCTCTGTTTTGGAAGCATGACATACAAACTGCCACATATTATTTTCAGATTTTGTTAAACAAATCTGTTTCACAAAGTATGACACTAATCCCTTAATAATAATTATTTAATTTTTAACCAAATAATCAAACTATAAAAATTAAGATAACTTGGAAATGAGCATAATTTTGAAAGTCCAATTTAAGGATAATTGCTATAAAATCTAGAGTTTTGATGATTAACATTCAAATTCATTTTTTAGATAAAAATTTTGTAGAAAAGGTTTTCTGCTGAACTCAAAGAGTTTTTAAGTTTTTGGTAAATCAGCATCTCTGAAACAACAGAAAATAAAAGCTACTAAATTCTAACCATAATTAGTTGTACCACTTAAGTATTTACTTGCTCAGCAACAATGAAAACAGCCCTTTGTAAAGTCTGGACAGGTGAGAAGAACAGAGTTCTTTTCAGTCTACAATATCCATTCCTTTGTTAAGGCAGGATCTCACTAGAGTCTTGCTGGGGAAAGAGGTCTGAACCGTATTTCTAGTAATTCTCCACCAAGCTCACACATTGTTTTCCTCTTTAAGGATCTTTCACAGCTCTACCTCAGCTCCATGAATCTCCACTTTTTACAACCAAGTCTAAATCTTTACCAGCCCACAACTGATATCAGTGCTATCATCAGTTCTATAAAGAGGAATGAAATAAGTGCAGTGTGAGACGAGCGTGGCTTTTGCATCTTACAGTCCTTCCACAAAGGAGTAGGGACCAGCCAGGCAGAAGAGAATTTAGAATTACTCTTACTGCTGCCAGAGTCCAAATGCTATTTCATGTCATGGGCAAGGTGAAGAAGGGAACAGAAATGAGAGAAAAAATAGTTAAATTAATTTTAAGAGAAAGAAAGAAAGATGACAAAGTCAGTGAGTGTTCACATATATGTAAGACTAAGTTTCTGTCTCTTGGCCTACGTTCATACATGTTTGTATGTGAATCTGACAGTATTTGAGGAATTACTTCAAAACTCCTAAAGAAGAAGTTCTTAAACTTCATGTTTACTAAAAACAAAAAATAAAAGAGATCTTTAGACAATTTAGATGACTGGATCACACCCCCAGAGAGCTTAAATTAGCAAAACCAGAGATAGGTTCAGGAATCTGCTACATTTCTAAAAATAATATGTACCTCCCTTCTCTACCCCCAGCCTGCCCCTCCCACACACTCACCACTACCACCAGGTGATTCTAATCCAGTTAATCTAAAATCACACTTTCAGAAATACTTCCCCTAAGAAAGTTCTTACATAATATAATCATTTTTACTTAGGAAATATCACTCTCATTTTCCCTAAGTATTCTGTTATAAAAATGACTTAGCCTATATATTTCCATTTCTTTGAAATCCAGCCTATTGTAGTTGCCATCAGGCAAACCTGTATTTGAATGTGACACCAGCATTTATTCATTGGTTAATCTCGGCCCATTTCTTCATGTATCTGAGCCTCAGTTTCACACTGTCAGATTGACAAATATTTTTAAAAGCTGGACAATACCACATGATGATAAAAATGGGGAACAATGCAAACTCTCTTACACTGCAGGATAAAGTTTCCATTGATATAGACACTTTGGAAAGCCAGTTGACATTACTTTGTAAAGTAGAACACATGCATATCTTACAATTCAGCAATAATATCCATCCTAGATACGTGTCCTTGAGAACTTCTTGCAACAATGTACTAAAATATCTAGGAGAGTTTTTAGCATATTGTAGGTAATTAATAAGTAGTATTTATTATTAATATTTATTGACCACTCAACCTGATTTATTACACTAATATTATGAGTAATCCACCCTGGATCACAGTCTTGAAATTAGGAAAATAAACAAGCATCATTCAATTCAGGATGTTTAAAGTAATGCAGTTATGGGGGCACCTGGGTGGTTCAGTCAGTTAAGCATCTGACTTCGGCCTAAGTCATGGTCTAGCCATTCCCAAGTTTGAGCCCCATGTCAGGCTCTGTGCTGACAGCTCAGAGCCTGGAGCCTGTTTCAGATTCTGTTGTTTCCCTCTCTCTCTGTCCCTCCCCCACTTGCACTCACGTGCTCTCTCTCTCCTCTCTCTCAAAATTAAACAGTAAAAAAAAAAAATTAAAGTAATGCAGTTATGTTACTAAAATCTATGCAATGACCCCCCAACATTCTTACCAGACCTAAAACAAATTCTCCACTTCAGTGGGCACCCTCATTGCTATTCAGGTGATAACAATACAAGCAGTAGGTGAATACATGTTTTCTCTGTATAGCTTAAAAGGGAAAAAATTTATAATGACTTTATTAGTAAAGAATGAACTGATTATAAAATAATACAGTTTTGTAAGATTCGGGACTTCTTTATAAATATTTTTAAACATTATAGATTTTACCAAAAAAGCACGTAGCTAATCTTGCCACTTCCCCAATCCCAACCCAAACTAACAACATGGTATATAACATAATGGTAGCAAGCAAGTTAGTTAAATTTAGTTAATTCTTTTTTTCGTATCATAAGAATTTGGAAAGAATATCTCTTGTCCAAATTATTCAAATTAGGGTCTTCTTACACATAGTTCATAGTACTATGTTATTTATTATGGATCCCAAGATTGATATAATACCTCTCTTATCAAAATATTTGACTGACTTCCTCTACCTATTAAAATGTCACATAAAATAAACCACAAGCTAGAAATTGAACTCCTTCTCCTATATATGAGGATAAGGGGATGTGAGGGAGCACTACTTAGATTTTATGATTTTTCAGAGTTTTATTACACAAAATGTTCTAAAAAGATTGTCAGGCACTAATACTTTAATTACCAGATTTTTTTTATAACACTGAAAATTAAACTTAATGACATCAGTTTAGTTTTTACAATTGTGAAATACATTATAGATACTGAAGTATAAAACATAGAAGTACTATTTAATGACTAATAAAATGAACATCCTATACCACCATCCAGCTAAATTAATAGAACACTATCAATACCTTAAAATCTTCATGTCTTCTCCTCAATTGCCTCCCTTTCCTTCCTTCATCCAGAATTGACGACCACCTTGAATTTTGGATTACTCCTTCTCTCTTCTTTTCCAAAAAAGAATACTACTTATGTATGCATCCCTAAAGAACATGTCGCTGATGAATGGATAAAAATATGTGGTATATCTATACCACAGAGTATTAGCCTTAAGAGGAATGAAATTCTGACACATGATACATCATGGATGAAACCTGAGGACATTATGCTAAGTGAAATAAGCCAGACACAAAAGGTCAAATATTGTTATGATTCTTCTTATATGAGGAATAGGCAAATCTATAGTGATAGAAAGTAGAACAGACATTACCAGGCATGGGAGAAGGGGACATGGAGAGTTATTGTCTAATGGGTACAGAATTTCTATATGGGATGATGAAAACATTCTTGAAACAGATAGTGGTGAAGGTTACAGTATTGTGAGTGTACTTAATGCCACTGAACTAACTGTACATTAAAAAATGTTTAAAACAGTAAGTTTTGTTTGTATATTTTATCACAATAAAAAGTCAAAAAAGAATATATTGTCTAGTTTTACATATTTCTTAACTTGATACAATGAAATAACATTAGCATTTTTGTGATGTGTTTATGTTCAACATCAAGTTCTTGATATTCATCTATACCAATGGATACAGTTATAATGCATTAAATTTCACTGCTCCTAGTATTCCATCATATGAATATTCCACAATCTGCCCATCCATTTTAATTTTTGATGGACATAGTTGTTTACAGGTTTATTTTTCTATTTGGAATTATTAATAAAACTATTATCAATATTCTTATATCTGTATCTTATAAACATCTATAATTTACCTAGGACATATTTCTAGAATGGGAATTTTGGTCATTGGATATGTTGAATTTACTCAGAAAATGTTAAACTGTAATCCAAAGTGGCTATATTAATTTACACTCCCTAAGTGTTTCCTTTGTTCCATATTACAAACACACAGTATTTTGCTTTTTCCATTTTGCAACCTGAGATTATAAATATTACCTCATTACATCTTAATCGCACTTCCCTGCTTATTAATGGCATTGATTATCTTTTCATAATTTGTTGGCCATGTGTATCCTCTTTTGTGAAATCTGTTGTAGTATTTCTTAATGCTGGTTATTTATTTTCTTTTTTTCATGAAATTGAAAAACTTGGATTTATTTGTATTCTTTGGGTAAACATCCAGTAGTGCAATTATTAGATCATACGGTAGTTTTATTTTTAATTTTTTGAGGAACTCCATACTGTCTTCCATAATGGCTGCACCAGTTTGCATTATCACCAAGTATGCAAGAGGGTTCCTTTTTCTCCACAACCTTGCCAACACTTGTTTCTTGTGTCTTTGATGTTAGCCATTCTGACAGCTATGAAATGACACATCATTATGGTTTTGATTTCCATTTCCCTGATGATGAGTGATGCTAAGCATCTTTTCACATATCTGTTGACCACCTGGATGTCTTCTTTGGAGAAATGTCTTGTTTATGTGCTCGGCCCATTTTTAAATTGGATTATTTGGTTTTTGGGTGTTCAGTTGTAAAAGTTCTTTATATATTTTGGATACTAATCCTTGATCAGATATGTCATTTGCAAATTCCTTCTCCCATTCATTATGTTGTCTTTTAGTTTTGTTGGTTGTTCCTTTGCTGTACAGAGCTTTTTATTTTGATGAAGACCCAATAGTTTGTTTTCACTTTTGTTTCCCTTGCCTCAGGACACCTATCTAGAAAGATATTGCTATGACCAGTGTCAGAAAAACTACTGCCTGTGTTCTCTTCTAGGATTTTTATGGTTGCAAGGTCTCACATTTAGGTTCTTACTCCATTTTGAGTTTGTGCTAGTTATCTTTTGATTGCTAATTATATATGCATGCTGGTGCTACATCCATTGTGACTTTTATGTGTTACAAACATCTTCCAATTTTTGGCTTGTGTTTTCTCTCAACGGAATCTTTTGAATGAGCCCAATTTCTTAATTTTAATGTGAAGTAAGTAAGCCTTTTCCTTTATGGTTTGTGCTTTTACATTTTGTTGAGAAAATCTTCTTAACCTTGAGGTCATAAGACTTTCTCCCACATTGCTTTAAAAACTTTTAAACCTCTGCTTTTCATATTTAAGACTCATTGACATCTAAAGTGAATTTTTGGGTAACTTTTCAGATAGGGATCCAATTTCATTTTAAGAAAAATTATGGATAAGTAACTGTCACAGCACTATTTATTAAGTAGTCCATATATCTCCCTATCCCTATGTCCACTCTACCAAAAATCTGGTTTGCATATACAGGTCTGTTTCTGTGCTAATTCTGTACCACTAGCCAATTGTTCTAACTTCACAACAAGGCAATATTGCCTCAACTATCAAAGTTTTATCTTACATTTAATTCTTCTCCTTATTTTCCTATTTACAAGTATCTTTGGCTATTTGTGACCTGTTGCTTTTCTAAATAGTTTCAAAGTCCTATGAAACATCCAGTTGAGATTTTGATTAGAATTGCATTAATGTGGTTATATTGACATCTTCACAATATTGAGATTTCATATTCTAAAATAGGCATTTCCTTCTATATATGTACTTAAATATTTAATTTCTCTCAAAGTTTTATCATTTTCTTCACACATGATGGATGGATGGATGGATGGATAGATTAGATTTATTCCTCGGTACTTCAGTGTTTCTGTTAATCTAAATAAAATGGTTTTTTAAATTATACTTTTGAACAAATATTTTCTAGCATACA
The DNA here is from genome assembly GCA_028646485.1 of Cryptoprocta ferox. Classification (NCBI taxonomy): domain Eukaryota; kingdom Metazoa; phylum Chordata; class Mammalia; order Carnivora; family Eupleridae; genus Cryptoprocta; species Cryptoprocta ferox. The sequence continues at coordinate 75,776,136 of CM053576.1, read as the reverse complement.
GAAAGGCAACTGAATCTGTAAACAGATCTTTATATAAAAAATCTTAATACCTTAATATCTTTGTATTAATTTTATTTTTTTTTTAACTTTATAGTTTATTGTCAGGTTAGTTTCCATATAACACCCAGTGCTCTTCCCCACAAGTGACCTCCACCAAGACCATCACCCCGCTTTACCTTTTCCCCTTCCCCTTCCCCCCTCAGTTTGT
>CM053576.1:75701332-75775428 GCA_028646485.1 Cryptoprocta ferox | reverse complement strand
TATTCCTAGGTATTTTATGGTTTTTCGTGCAATTGTGAATGGGATCAGTTTCTTGATTTCTCTTTCTGTTGCTTCATTATTGGTGTATAAAAATGCAACCGATTTCTGTACGTTGATTTTGTACCCTGCGACTTTGTGTTAATTTTAATAATATATGATTCCTTTGGGGTTTCTGTATAATCATGTCATCTAGAAAACTAGCTATTCATGTCATTTTTCCAATCTTTAACTTTTCTTTCCTCTTCCTGTTAGTACACTAGCTACAAGCTTCATGATGATTCTGACTAGGTATTGTAAAGAGGGTCATTCCTATATTATTCTTGACCTTAAAAGGGAATGCTTCTGAATTTTCATCCTAAAGTATGTTTACTGTAGGTTTATTTTTTCATCTTTCAAAAATATTACTCTTTATAAAATTAAGTTCTTTTATTACTTTGAGGTTTTAAATCTACTAAGTTTATTTCTACAAATAGGTGTTAAACTTTTATCATTTAAAGAATATTTTGGGATAATTTAATATTTTTAAACTCAACCTATTAGTATGGTAATTTAATAGATTTTTTCTAAAATTAAAGCAACTCCACATTCCTGGAAAAAATTCAAAGTCATCTAAGCTTGTTTTCTTTTGGAGGTTTCTAATTATATATATAATTTCTTTAATGATTATAGAAGTATTTAGGTGCTCCAATACACGTTTCCCAAGGTCAACTTGGATAAGTATTTTCCCTCTTGAAATTTACACATTTCATCCAAGACTTCAAATTTAGTGACATAAAACTTTTTAAAATATCTCTTTCTTATTTTAATCTCTGCAAAATCTATAGTTCTGTACATTTCATCGCTCTCAATACAATTGCGTCTTCTCTCTTTTGTTCCTCGATAATTCTTGCTAGAGACTGGCCATTTCCTTGGGCTTTCCAAATGAACAACTTTTGGCTTTGTTGATCCTTTCTATTATGTTTTCTGTTTCAGTAGTTTATGCTCATCTTTACTATTTCATTCCTCCTAGTTCCCTCAGGTATATTTTAACTTCTGAATTCTGAGTATTTCTTCTTTCCTGATCTAAGCATTTAGCGCTATATATTTCTCTAAGTACTATTTTAACTATACCTCACATTTTATTATGAATTATTTTGTTTACTGTAGTTAAATATTTTCTAATTTTTCATTACAAGTTCTTTGACTTATGTTTAGAAACTTTTTCCAACTATGGATTTTTCTACTTACATTGTTTTTATGTTTGTTTGTTTATTTAGAGCACAAGCAGGAGGGGGGCAGAGAGAAGGAGAGAGAATCCTAAACGGGCTCTGCATGATCAGCTCAGAACTTGATGCAGGGTTTGAACTCACAAACTGCGAGATCATGACCTGAGTTGGACATTTAACCGACTTAACCGCCACTCAGGCGCCCCTCTACTTATCTTTATGTAACAGATTACATTTAATTGATTTGGAGTCACAGAATAGGATCTACTTAATGTCAGTCCTTCAAAATATACTGAGGCAAGCTTCATGGCTTAATTCATGATTAATTTTCATACATGTTCCACAGGTCCTTAAAAAATATTTAACTGGTGTGCATACACTGCTGAATTGCCTATAGCACCAAATCATTCCATTTCTTATGTGATAAGAACCTGCAGGGCAGTAGAAATTTCAAATATGAGGTCATGGAACATTTTCTAAAGGACACAAATCAAGGAATAAATAAGTGCAAGAATTGAAAAGCTGCTCAAAGATTTCTTCTCAGGCTCCTTTTTCTCCTCCTGACATAATCTCCTTTTATTTTAGGACTCTTATAAAAAGCATATAGCCAGAAAAATTTTTAATCCGGAGTGATGATCCCTGTCCCTTATTGGAGAGTTCAATCAACAGTTCCCAAATGTTTTTATCTCAAGACCCTTTTAAATGCTTTGAGAGGAGTGCCTGGGTGGCTCAGTCAGTTAAGTGTCCAACTTTGGCTCAGGTCATAATCTGTCACAGTTCATGAGTTTGAGCCCCACATCCAGATCTACGCTGACAGATCGGAGCCTGGAGCCTGTTTCTGATTCTGTGTCTCTTCTCTCTCTGACCCTCCCCCTCTCACACTCTGCGCTCTCTCTCTCTCTCTCTTTCTCTCAAAAATAAACAAACAAACAAACAAACAAACATAAATAAATAAATAAATATTTTTGAGAACTACAAGGAGACTTTGCTTATATGGGCTCCATCTATTAATATTTGCTTCATTAAAAATATAAGAAATTTAGAAAGTACTTTATTCATTCAAACGTAGCTAATAAACTCATGTTAACATATGTTTATGAAAAATAAATATACTTTTTAAAAGACTTTATTTTTTAGAGCAGTTTTAGGTGTACAACAAAATCAAGAGAGAGGTACAGAGATTTCCCATATAACCCCAAACACGCACACTACAAAGCCTATCCCATTATCAACATGACTCACCAGTATGTTACATTGTTAACCAAGGATGAACCTACATTGATATTTCATAATCACCCCACATCTATAGTTTACCTTAGGGTTCACTTGTGGTGGTGTACATTCTATATGTATAATGCCATATATCTATCATTATAATATTAAACAATATTTTACTGCCCCAAACATCCTCTATGTCCCACCTATTCATCTCCTCCACTCCCACCCTTGACAACAACAAAAAAGTGATCTATTGTCTCCATAGTTTAATCTTTTCCAGAACATCACATAGTTGGAATCATACAATTACAGTCTTTTCAGATTAGCCTCTTTCATTTAGTAATATGCATTAAGGTTCCTCTATGCCTTTTCATGGCTTGATAGGTCACTTCTTTTTAGTGCCAAATAATATTCCATTGTCTGAATGTACCACAGTTTATCCATTCATCTCCTGAAAAACACCTCTACTGCTTTGAAGTTTTAGCAATTATGAATAAAGCTGCTATAAAACACCCATAAGCAGGTTTTTGTGTGGATAAGGGTTTTCATTTTGTTTGGGTAAATACCAAGTAGTATGATTGCTGGGTTGTATGGAAACAGTATGTTTAGTTTTATAAGAAACCACCAAAGTGTCCTCCAAGTAGCTGTACCATTCTGCATCCCCACCAGCAACATACGAAAGATGTTGCTCCACAGCCTCACCAGCACTGGGTGTTGTCAGTGTTCCAGATTTTGGCCATCTAATAGGTGCATAGTGGTATCTCATTGTTTTAATTTGCATTTCCCTGATGACATGATGTGAGCATCTTGACATATGTTGGTTTGCCATCTGTACATCTTCTTTGGCCAAGTGTTTCTTAAGGTTTATGTCCCATTTTTTAAATTGGGTTGTTTGCTCTTGTATTGTTCTCTGTATATGCGGGATAACACTCCTTTATCAGATGTGTGTTTTGTAAGTATTGTCTACTTATCTGTTGCTTCTCTTCCTCTCTTGACACTGTCTTTCACAAGGCAAATTTTTAAATTTAATGAAATTATCCATTATTTCTTTCATGGATCATACCTTTTGCTTTGCATCTAAAACAGCATCACCATACCCAATGTCATCCAGGTTTTCTCCTGTGTTATCTTCTAGTAGTTTTACAGTTCTGCATTTCACATTGAGATCACATTAGGCCACAATTTGAGTTAGTTTTTTTGAAGGGTGTAAAGTATCTATCTAGATACATTTCTTTTTTTTTTTTTTTTTTTTTTTTTTTTTTTTTTTTTTTTTGCATATGGATGTCCAGTTGTTCTAGCACCATTTGTTGAAAAGACTATCTTTGCTTCATTGCTTTCCCTCCTTTGTCAGAGATCAGTTGACTATATTTATGGGGTCTATATTTCGGTTCTCTGTTCTGTTCCACTGATGTCTCTTCTTTCATCATATCCCCCAGTAGTGATTATTGTAGCTATATAGTAAGTTTTGGATTTAGGTAGTATCAGTCCCCCAACTTTGTTTTTCTCCTTCAATATTGTGTTGGCTATTCTGAGTCTTTGTTTCTCCACGTAAACTTTAGAATCAGTTTGTTGATATCCACAAAATACTTTGTTGGGATTTTCATTGTGACAATTCAATCTGTATATCAAGCTAGAAAGAACTGACATTTTGACAATACTGAGTCTTCCTATCCATGAACATGGAATATCTCTCATTTAGTTCTTTGATTTCATTCATCAGAATTTTACAGTATTTTTCCTATACATCTTGTACATATTTTGCTAGCTTTATATCTAAGTATTATAGTTTTTGGGGTGCTAATATAAATGAAATTGTGTTAATTTCAAATGCCACTTGTTCATTGTTGATATATAGGAAAGCAACTGACTTCTGTGTATAAATCTTGTATTCTGCAACCTTGCTACAATCAGTTATCACTTCCAGGAGGATTTTTGTTGATTCTCCTGTTTTCTAAATAGATGATCATGTATTCTGTGAACAAAGACAGTTTCATATCTTACTTCCCAATATGTATATTTTTTATTCCCTTTTCTTTTCTTATTTCATCAGTAAGGACTTCCAGTACAATGTAGAGAAATGGTGAAAGGGCATCCTTGCCTGAGACTTGATCATAGCAAGAAAGCTTTGAGTTTCTCACCATAAACCATGAAGTGAGCTGTTGGTATCTTGTAGACGTTCTTTATTAAGTTGAAGAGTTCTTCGCTATTCCCAGCTGGCTGAGATTTTTTTTTATCATTAATGGATTTTGTCAAATGCTTTTTCTGCACCTATTGATACAGTCCTATGATTTTTCTGTATATGGATGTAGTGGATTACATTAATTAATTTTCAAATACTGAACCAGACTTGCATACCTGAGATAAATCCCACTTGGTTGTGGTGTATAATTCTTTTTATATTTTTTCGGATTTGATTTGCTAATAATTTGTTGAGAATTTTTACATCTATGTCATTAAGAGGTATTAGTCTATAGTTTTCTTGTAATGTCTTTGTTTGGTTTTAGGATAAGGTAATGTTGGCTTGAGAGAATGAGTTAGTATTTCTTCTGCTTCTATCCTCCAAAAGTGATTGTAGAGAACTGGTATACCTCCTTAAATGTTTGGTAGAATTCATCAGTGAACCCATCCAGACCTGTTGCCTTCTGTATACCCTCTATACAAAACAATTTAATGAGAAGAGTGTCACTGTTTTATATTTTTGAAAATCTCTTGAATGTGTTTACATCGCTCTAAAATATCACTAATGTCCAATTTCACAGACAGCTAGATTCTCATCTCTATTCTCATAGTCAATCTGTCTGATATGTTATTTTGGTTGAAATATATGGAGAAAACCCACTCTCATACAGATATACAGTTGAAAAGACAAGAGTATTTTAATGATGCTTTCAGATAATTTGAGGTCTTCTTTCATATTGTATCAAAACTCTACAAGTGGTATTTTCTTAACAATAATGTAGAATCTAAAACCCTATCAATGAACTTTTCACAAACTTTTCAAACTCTGTTAAACTAAGATCCAAAGCTCTAATCATACATGTTGAATGGGTTTTTTACTCATGCATAATTTTGTAACATCATATGCTTTGGTCATTTGGAAAATATTGATTATCTGATTTATGCAGATATTTTATTTTTTTTAATGATTATTTATTTTTGAGATAGCACCAGTGAGGGGGGCAGGGGTAGAGAGAGAGGGGGACAGGGGATCCAATGTGGGCTCTGTGCTGACAGCAGTGAACCTGATGTGGGGCTCAAATCCACTAACCATGAGATCATGACCTGAGCCAAAGTCAGACGCTCAGCCAACTGAGCCAACCAGGCACCCTTATTTAAATGTTGACACATTCCATTATATAATACCAAAGGAACCACATTTGCATATATCACTGCCTATTTCATCAGAAAAATATTTAAACACTGGAAAACTATCAAGGTTAACATGGTGAAAATAAGTTTCACAAAATACTTTCACTTGAAAGCTTTTATTTTATCATTGGGAACAAATAATTTCAGTCATTTTAAGTAGCAAGCTCACTGTGTTCAGTTTCAGAAAAGCATCTGTTAAACTAATACCTAAGTGTGCATAAGCAGTCACTTTTTCAAGTAAAAATGGGTGTTTCAGGGAAAAAGGATGATTAATTTACAACTCAACTAATCACACAAGTGCTTCTTCTTAAGTAACTTTGCTCTTTGCAATGCAGTATTAGTGCTTTAGGCATACTTCCCATTTTTTCAGAGAGAATATTAAAAAGACTCAATATTCAAGGGTTGAAATTTAATAAAATTAATAATTTTATCACAACATCAAGAACATACATAAATGAAACCCAATGAAAACTAGTTCCTAGTTATAAATTTTCAAAGGTGGTATCACTTCTATCTATTACTACTAAGAACAGAAGAGGCAATCTTCCTCATTGTTTTCTTCTGTGCAATAAGTTCATTACAATGTGGTACAGTTCTGGGATATCAGCTTTGTCCAACAAAGGGATCTTATTAGACTTCCCATTTTATGGGCATGAGAGGTGCTAGACTTTTTCTGCAACTCCATGCAGGGGCAAAAGCAGTAAATCATGGCTTTTGAAATCCTTTTACAAATCCTCAGTGGGAAACCTGTGATGAATACTTATCTCCTAGACTTTCTGTTTTCAATTTTTTTTAAAAATTTCTTTGAGTTCTTTCTATCTGTGTTATTTTAGAAGTGCATTTACAAAGATCATTTGGTCATATTTTACCCAAGTTTTCAACTATTTTCCAATAGGGGAGTTATCCATGCTAGCCAGTCAGGCCACACTGCCAGAAGCAAAATTCTTCATTTGAATTTTACAGGGATAGAACTGAACATTTCCATAAAGGAATAGCCATCACAACAAAGCTCACTTCTCTCATACTGACCTAAGCTCTTAACTTAGAAACTCTTAATGACTGACTAGGATTGTTCAAGAATTTATTTTATTGGAACTCTCCAGATGCAAACCTGCAATTATCATTGTAACCAATACTCTCTCTTATTTTGTCTGTTTAGATGATATGGTTCACCATCACCTAAAGCAGGTAATATGTACCTGATGATAAATTAATGCTTGCAGCATATAACCTTTCAGAGCCTCACAGTCTAAAGTCTGATTCTGTTCATTCTTGAAAATCAGAACTCTAAATTATACGCTGATTTTATACCACTGAATCAGGGCACCAAGAAATGAAGTGACAGAACTGTGGACAGCATTCTAAAGATGTGTCTGACACCTAAAAGTCTGTTATTAAACTGTCCCATGTGAATTATTTGTAGTAAAGAACACACCCTCCCAAATACTTGTGTAAATTACCATCTTCTCCACTGACTCAAGAACCAAAACTGTCAAATGAGATAATGTGGAATTGGGAGGGACCTTAGAAGTTTCTTAACACAACCTGTCACCCCCAATGCAAAAGCAGCTTATATCACTCCAAACAGAAGTATCACACTTGTTTCCTGGTACTTTTCATTCAAATTCAATCTAAAAACTCCCAAGACGTGTTCTGTCTAAAACAAAACAGTTTGATGCACTACAATATCAGAGCCAACAATTTTGCTTTTATTTATTCTACAAATACCTACTGAGAGACTATTATGTGGCTGACGTTCTCTCACTGAACTTTGTGATAACATTTTAAACTTTATTTTCAAGTGATAAAGAGTCACGTTAGAAATCAAAAAGTCCTCTAACTTTTACAAAATTGTGATGCTAGTCCTTTGAGCTGTCACAAGCACCACATTTCTCAGTTCATGCTAAAAAGATCTTTGCTTCATCAGCAGACCAAATGGAATACTACAGAATTTAATTTGGATTCCATGGAGCAATTAAATGCTAAAGCAGACATGCCACAAGGAACTCTCTCAACCACAAAGACTTAATTAGAAACCATATCAGCTAAAATAACCAAACTAGATGGTTGGATGGAAGAGAATTTGGTAGCACAAATGTAAATGGAAAGAATCAGCATTACAAATCTGTTTAGATACGTCCTCAAAAACATTTGTAAAAATCATTAGTTTTAGAATAAAATCTAAATCCCCTCTGAAAAAATAAAAAAAAACACCCAAAAAACCTCAACCTCTCAAATGGAGGGAAACCCCAGATACACATAAAATACAAGATAAACTATTCAAGTCAAAGGTCAAAATCAGTTGTAGGTATCCAAATTTAAAATACACACACACACACACACAGTCAAGTCTACTACAAAATTGCTAAATGGCAGTTTATATAAACCCCTTCCCCTCTAATCCTAAAGAAAGCCACTAAAAATGTACTGATACTATCTTATGTAGTTTTTTGACCTTAAAAAGGAACCACACTACCAGATTTTTAAATTGGTCTCCAGTAAGTGTTCTAAGGGAATTAGACTCATCCGTTAGATTAAACAATCCCTGGTACCCAAGGATTGTGTCATTCATGGCCAGGACTTGAATGTGTGTGCTGATAAGGACTCCCAAATCTTCATAACGAGATAAACCTAGCCCTGAGTTGTTTATTTTCATCCACATCACAGACTCAACAAAGCCAAACTGAATCATCTCCAGCCCTTAAACTGTTTCTCCCCTGCTCTCATCTCCATGAATTGTACTACCATCCATCAAGCCCCCCAACACCAGAACTCACTAAAACTAAGTTGGCTCTAACTGCTTAATCTCTCCAGAATCTGGACCCATTCTTTCCATTTTCAGTCATGTGAAGAGACCACTGCTATAGCCTCTGCATTTGCTGCCCTTTCTCTAGTCTCACACACACCTAGATTTCAACTCCATTATTCTATGAGGGTAATCCTCTATTTGTTTTAATAGTATACCTTTTTTTTTTCTGATTATATGAGAAATTTCACCATAGAAAATTATAAGTACATAAAAAAGTACCAAAAAATCACTTAAAACTTTACCAACTAGGAGAAACCACTGCTAATATTTTGACATATTTGCTCTAGTCTTTTAAAAATAGTTGAGATGACACTATTTGCAAATTATCATGCTTTCCAAAGTTGACATTACAGTTTACAAGTGTAAATTTTATAAGTTGCATATCATTCTGAATTGTGATTACTCCACAAATTTATATAATTGTCTCCTATTAATGAGCTTAAATTTAAGTCACTTCATTTCTGTCACTTAGAAATGATGCTGCAATGAACATTTTTATGCTCAAAGTATTTCTAGCACTTCTGATCGTTTTGTAGGACAGATCCCTAGAAGTAGAATTTTTGAGCAAAGTATTTGAATGCTTTCCAAACAAATCATACCAAAGTTCCTAACCTACAGTGTACAACAGTGCTAGTCTCATCCATCACACCCACTACAGCCTATTATTTTTAAATCTTTGCTAAGCTGTTAAGAGAAAACGTGTATTTCACCCATTTAATTTGCATTTCTTTGATAACTCATGACCTTGAATATATTTCTTTATTTATTAACCATCGATATTTTTTCTTTTGTAAAACTAGGTAAACCCTTTGTCCATTTATCTATTTGGATATTACTTTTAAAAGGAAAAGAGGTTTCTAGAGTTCTTTAAATATTGAAAATACTGACCTTTTGTCTGCCACTTTTGTTGTAAATGTATTTTCTTGCTGTGTCTTTTAATCTCCTAATTAAATTGTTTTTAATGTTTATTTATTTTTGAGAGAGAGAGAGAGTGTGAGCGGGGCAGGGGCAGAGAGAGAGGGAGACACAGATTTTGAAGGAGTCTCCAGGCTCTGAGCTGTCAGCACAGAACCTGCCACAGGGCTCGAACTCATGAACTGTGAGATCGTGACCTGGGCCAAAGTCGGACACTTAACGGACTGAGTCACTCAGGCGCCCCTTCATCTCCTAATTTAAAAACCTTATATTTTCCTTATTACATAAATAATTTAGGGTTCATTGTAAAAAAAAAATTATGAAATAGAGAGAAGTAAAAAATAAATGAAAATTACATATAATCCAACCTATAGAGTGAGTCATTCTTATATTGTATTGATTTTCTAGTTTATTTGTAGTCATTCTTAAGAAAAATTGAATATGTCATATATACTCTTTTGTAAACTACTTCTTTCATTAAATATGATAAATATACTTCTTTGCCAATATTTTACCATGATGTCATTTACAATGGCTATAAATAGTCCATTGTATGGACATAACAATTTAATCCCATGTTTAGGGGCATTGAGGTTGTTTCTAATTTTTCATATTAGAAGTATAAGCAATAACCAGGTAAAAATCTTCTGTTAATTCTTTACATTCATACTTAATATTTCACTAAGATAAATTTCTACTGGTTGAATAACTGTCTCAGACATGCACATTTTAAAGTGTTTTATATGACTGCCATTTGTCCTCTAGAAGTTATGCTAATTTATACTCCCATCAACAGGTGGACCTTAGCCAACAATGAGTCTCAACATGATTTTTAAAATATACATTAGTTTTGATTTGGGGGGTGGCATTTTTTGTTCTATTTATTTTTGAGAGAGAAAGAGCAGAAGAGAAGCAGAAAGAGAGAGACTGAAGATCCAAAGTGGGCTCTGCACTGACAGCAGAGAGCCCAACATGGGACTCAAACTCATGAACCGTGAGATCATCACCTGAGCTGAAGTCGGACACTTACTTAACTGACTAAGCCACCCAGGCTCCTCAGTTTTGATTTTTATGTACGCAAATGTATGTATATTTTCCTCTGTGATTTCTTTCCCACTGCTCAGAAGCTTAAAAAGTTCTTCTTCATCCAATGATTTAATAATATTCACTTTTGGGGCTCCTGGCTCAGGTGGTTAAGCACCCATCTCTTGATTTCGGCTCAAGTCATGATCTCACAGTTCCTGAGATCAAGTCCTGCGTTGGGTTCTTCGCTGACAACAGGGAGCCTGCTTGGGAATCTCTCTCCCTCTCTGCCCCTCTCCTGCTCACATTCTCTCTCTCTCTCTCAAAATAAATGAATAAACTTAAAAAAAACAATATTCACTTCTATTTTCTTTTAGTGTTGATTATTTTGTCTTCAATTAACTTTCTTATCTATTTGGAATTCCATTTGTAGTGAGATGAGGAGCTCTCTTTTTCCTCCTCCCAAATAGTACCTTCCACAGTGATTTGAGAAGTGTGGGAATCTTTTATGTTTACTTATTTTTTTTTGAGAGAGAGAGAGAGAGAGAGAAAGAGAGAGAGAGAGGCTGAGCAAAAATGGGGGAGGGGCAGAGAGAGAGGGAGACAGAATTTGAAGCAGAAGTCAGACGCTCAATCGACTGAGCCACTCAGGTGCTCCAAGAAGTGTGGGAATCTTTATACAATCATTTCATGCTTATAATTTGCCAAGGATTTTTCTCTGCTTCCAGGATAAAGTTAAAACTCTTTAATATAGCAGAGCTCTTTGGGATACTATCTCTGATTCCAAGAGAATGAAGAAAACACCAACTGCCCCTTCCCCCAAATGCATCCCACACTCTGAAAACAATCTGCCAATTGCATATGCTACTCGATTTTTCTGTGGTAACATAAATTTATAATTTTGAGGCACAGAAGACCTTCCCCAAGAAAGGCACAAAACTAGAAGAAGTAACAATAGAAGTTACTTACTTTCCATCAGGCATTAGTCTAAGTACTTACCTGTCATTTCTCATTTGTTCCTCACAACGACCCTATGAGATACTATTACCATCTCATTTTTAAGATAGGAAAGTGAGGCACAAAAAGATTAACTAATTTGACAAAGGTTACATGGCTAGTAAGCAAAAGCACTGAAATATGAAAACAGGAAATCTGGCTCTGCAATATGGACTCTTAACCACTATACTGTACTGCTTAAAAGAAAAGAAACAAATTTGAATATATAAATACTAAAAGCTTACTATGCAGTAAAACACACCATACTAAAAAGAAAATGACTGGTAGAGAGAAGATATCCACAAGATACATAAAAAAAATAGTGCATAGGATACATAAAGGTCTACAAATGAGTAAGAAAAATGTAATCATTTCAATTAAAAATTGGGAATGGATATTCTTGGGCAATTCACAGAAAATCATTAAGTGGCCAATAAACATATAACAAGATGCTCAACTTCGCTAGTTATCAGGGAAATGCATATTAAAATGATAAATGAGAGCATGTTCACCCACCCGAATAACAAATATTAAAAAGTCTAGTAATATCCAGTGTTGCTGAAGGTATGGAAAAAACAGGCATTTCAATCACTGTTGGTGTGAATATAAACAGTTACAGCCTATTAACAAGGATATTCTTTTAGCACTGAACCCATCAAAATAAAGTAAATGTCCCCTTTGACTGAACAATTCTATTTCTGGGAATCTATCCCAGAACGTGGAAATCTATTCTGAATATGTGTATAAATTCTCAATGCTGTGCTATCTTTAACACTATCAAGTAAATTGGAAACTACTGTAACATCCATCAGGCCCTTTTACCTGTACAGGTAAAATACCACTGTTAGAATATATACTTATACTTGTTTTCTTGCATTTACAGATTATGGTGCTACAGAACACTTTTAACAAACATTTACATGCTTTTGAAACAAGTGGAGTAAGTGTTTTTTAGAGTAATTTCCCCCCTACAGGTAACTAAAAGAATATGAAAAATAAGGGTAAAGAGGTATCTGGGTCTTCATACTGACACCCCAACTTCACAGCTTCCAGTATAATTAAATACTTAAATATTTTTGTAGTGTTGAGCTTGCTTCAGGGCAAGTTATAGAATCTTCTTTCTTTAGATTAAAAAAGTCATACAGATAATTACCATAACTTTCTGTGATGTTTTAGGTACCGCCTTGCCTAAGAGCAGGAAGGTAGGCAGGTGATTTCTTAAAGTACTTTTTCAGCTCCAGGGTGATAAAAACATCTTAAACTTTCTGAAGTTGAAAACTCATAATTAACCATTAATATATAAAATGGAACAATCACATACAGTTAAGATACAATTCTCTAAAATACAGTGTAAAAAAAGAAGTACTTTATATAAAGATCGATTCATATTTTCCAGGTGAAAATCAGCAAGTATTGTTAAAATGCAAGATTCAACACCTCAAGTCACTACCATTTCAAACAAATAATGTATCTGGATATGAGGAACTTTTTCAGTAAGCAATTATGGATAACACACAATTTGTGTAGTATACCTACTATATAGCACCCTATAAGATTTACATAACATTGCCAATCCTAATTACAAGAAGAATTCTTTAAGAGTATTTAGTATGAAAGCTCAAAGACTATTTCTTACATAGGGAAGAAAGTAGATAGACCACATGATAATACATGGCTCAGGACCTTTTCCTGTGGTGGAAAAGGTTAAACATTTCTTACATCATAGATTTCTAGAATTCTGGCTGCTGCTTACATCATATAAATAACAACAAAACTATAATGACAACTTGCCACATATCAAATACTGTTCTAAGCACATGTGCTCGTGCACAACACTCCTATGGTACAGGCATGATATTATTCTTATTTTACAGTTATATAAACTGAGATACAGAGAGGGTCAGCAACTTTTCCAAAACCCTGCACCTAGGAATGTCCAAAGCCCACACTTAGCCACTGCAACCGCTCTACTAAAATGCCTCTGAAGAGGCAGACAACTGGCTGTTACCTGACAGTATGCAGAGAAAGAAGAGTTGAGATTTTCAGTTATTTATTTTTCTATGAAATGAAAATTACCCTTCTATTCCACTTACATCTCTGTCTCTATTTACATACATTCCAATCTTTATAGAAAAATGATCTATGTTTCACACCATTTGATCTAACAGCATTTACAAAGTTAGTTACCATTAAAAATTAGTTACTTTTATCATCTGTTTAGTGACATATTTAAAGGTAATTATTTATTTGATCTTCATTGACATCTTATTAAATAGGTAAGTCTAGTGCTATTACCATTGCTTACAGAGGAAACTTAGGCCCAGAACATTTAAACTTGTCTTATACTTAAGACCTAAATATAAGAGTTTAAATCCTATCATCACTGCTACTAGTATTTTCATTTGCAGGCTTTTTAGCGGTGTTTTGCGGTATGTAGGACATAAAGAATTCATATGTAGGTATCCCCCATGCACTATTAAAAAGGCAAATAAAAGCCTGTTGAGCAAAAGGAGTTATATTAAAAGCCAAGTGAAATGATCTTGGTTAGCCTTCCAATTCCACAGGAGCACATTTAGCTGGCATACTTTTGTTTATTAACATATTAGCAAAGGTAAGTAGCCTTTTTAAAAGGTAGTATCTTAGAAACTAAAGTCTTAAATAGACTTTTACTTGGAAAACATTATCCAGCAAAAAGGGTATTTCAGGTTACCTATTGATAAAATTTTCAATTCAGTTCCTTTAGCTTTTATGTAATTATTACCATTCTATGGGAATAGCTTCTGTCAATCAAATTGTGCCCCTAGGGCTGGAAGTGTCTGGTGTGGCACCCAGTATGCCATTGGTGCTCGAATTATAATACAAGCAACAACAACTACTACCAGGTTACTGCACGCAAAGTGGTGTAACACAAAAGCCATGCATAGCTAAGACTCAGAAGAACCATATGCAGTATTTGAGCATATCCTTTAAAAACTAAGAGAAATTTGTATATGATGCTTATGTGTTCCTATTTTACTAGTCTGAATATGTTCTTGCATAGGATAAAAAAGCAATGATTATTTAGTTAGGTTTTCTTAAATGTTTACCTCTTTTTACGAAGAGAGTAAGATCCTTTCACAGAGCTCAAAGGTTTCACAGGAACTAGAGAAGATAAAACCAGGGCACCTCTATTCATTAGGTTTAAAAAAAAAAAAAAGTACATGCGTGTCTGTGTGTGTGTTTTTCCGGAGAGGGGGACCACGCGTGGGGTGGGGGTGGGGGTGACTTGGAAGACAAAAGGAAAAGACCTGCCTCTGCCTGTTCTTAGATATTAGAAAAAAGTCAGAAGTCAAGGAAAAGGGTGCTCAGGAAAGATAAAAATTTGAACTTCATTAAACCCATAACAAACCACGCAATCCTTAGGTTTTATTTACAAGGTTTTTGAGAGGATCGAGTAACATGAAATATATGACAGTGCTTTGCAAATGGCGTACGCTATAGAATTCAAAGTATTAAACTGCACTGGAACTTTGAATAAGCCGTGATTCATTTGTGTTAAAACTTTATATTTAAAATCTCTAACAATGAAAATTATAAGATTTATGTGGGGAGTAAAAGTAATGATACAGTAAAAATTTTAGTGTAGTTGTTATATACTTAAAACAATCAATGTATATGGTTAAATGAAAAAAGGTACAAAATATTATTTTGCTTTGTGTATTAAATAGTGGTATGTGTATTTCTGGAGATATACATAGGAAACCTAATAATAAGTTCTCTGAGAAAAGAAACGAGGTTTGGGCAAAGTAGGAAGACAGAATTAATTTTTACTCTTTTATACTAGTTTAAAAAAAACTTTGGCCATTTATTACTTTTCAAATAAATTAATTTTAAAAACTAAAAATGAAAAAAGTGGGAAAATTTTCACTTTCCTGTTTTCCTATTAAATGTTTAGTAAAATTCAATAAATAACGGCAAGAAATTCAAGTTTACACAAAATTTTTTGAAAAGATGATGTTATCTAAGACATCACATTTTTTATAAAATGAAACAGAGATATAGTATTTATTTTTCTCTTTCCCCAAATGTCACCTTCTCCACTTAGAACTGGATACAGCTTTTCAGTTCATAGTAATGGCATGGGTAGCTTCAGATTTCAAATTCTGTGTTAATTTGCATGACTACTACTGCCTTCTGTATTTTTAAAAATAACTTCAAATTTGGGAGACATAAAGTAGGTATAGGCTTAAAATTTCTTGAAACAATTCTTATTTTGCTGTTTTTGATGTAGGTCAATTGTCTTATTGTGAAAAGAGAATAATTCCATATATACAGAAATGAAGAGAACACGCCTCCTTAGCGCAGTAGGCAGCGCATCAGTCTCATAGAAATGAAGAGAAAGAAACTGTACTATGGTCATGACAGTTTGAAAGCAAAACCCTAGTATTCTTAATAAGTTTGATCAGTTCTTTTTTGTTTAAAATGTTAATGATATAATGACATGGAAACAGAAAACAAAAATTTTATTTATTCACTTAAAATCAGGAATTATACCAATTCCTAAGAAAATAGTATAACAATATGAATAATATATTTCATAAATATTATTTGGTAAAGAAAAAAGAAAAAAGTTATCAATCAATTATACCGTATGTTCTACAAAGGGGGAAAAAAAAACCTCAACTAGTACAGGGATGGAATTAGGAAATAAACATAACCAGGTTTATTTCTGATACTTGATTAGACAGAATAACAGAGTAAATCCTACTGACTAAATGTACTAAAAAAGGAGAGGACAGATCCTCATTTAGGCTACCTCAAAAGGCAAAATATTTCACATCATACAAAGTATTTCTATTGATAGCTTTTATGACAACCAAAAAACAAAACACAACAAAAAAATTCAATGATAACCCAGTAGTCCTGATCTACAACCTAATATTCCTGTTTTGATGGCCAGAATTCTGACTTAACTGCAGAGGTACAACTGACTTTTTTTGGGCAAGAGAAATTAAGAAAGGTAATTCAAATAATGTTGAGAGGCAAGATTTAGGAAGGTCACACAATCTCATGCATATTTCCAAGCAATGTCCCAACAGTTTTGAAAAGACTAAAGTCACACTTCTAGAATCTCTAGAAGTAATTGATATAGTCTAGTAAAAGTCAGTCCTAAAATTAAGTACCAAGTTCCATTTTTATCCTGATTGCCACTTTGAATTATAATTCTCTCCTAGGAAAAGATGGAGAGTGGTGATGAGTTATATTGAAGAGGTTTGTTAGGTAAAGAGTAGAAAAGAGCAGGTGAGGGGCACCTGGGTGGCTCAGTCAGTTAAGCATCCGACTCAGGTCATGATCTCACGGTTTGAGTTCGAGCCCCGTGTTGGGTTCTGTGCTGACGGCTCAGAACCTGGAGCCTGCTTCAGATTCTGTGTCTCCCTCTCTCTCTGCCCCTCTCCCCTTCAAAAATAAACAAACAGTATAAAAAAAAAGAAAAGGAAAGAAAAGAAAAAAGCAACTGAGCTGAGCTGAGAAGAGGCACAGCATGGAAAAGACTAACATTTCAGAATTTATTATTTCTTTTTAACATTACTTTAAGAGTCCCTTAAGAAGAATGCTAAAATCTTAGAGCATGAAACCCATCAAGTCAAATTTATACCATGCCTACTCTTTCTCTTTTTTAATGTCAAAATCTTTATGCCTGGCTACTATCTATTAGGGATGGAAAGAAAATCTACTCTTTATCAAGGGCCACTGACCCACAGGGAAAAAATTAAAACACAACAAAAGACAATTACTTAGGGTTAGAATAGATACTTTTGAAATGAATTTTGTAAACTTTTAAAGGAAAACTAAAAATGTCCCTAACCTGAATCTATGTTTTATTCCAACTTTCTGCAACAAAAGGGGGCAAAGAATGATTTTAATAAGGAAAAAAGCGGAAAGGAATTTGAGAGCAAATGTAAATGGAGAAGATGGGCTTCAGGGTGAGGCCGGTTTTAGAGGCAGTGGGACAATGGTGAGCACAATAATGTAACTGCACTGTACCCTTGAGGAACGTTATCAAGAAAGGAAGTGGACTGAAAGAATTGGCAGGAAATAACTATCTGTATTTCTGAAATGCTGGAGCCGGGCATGTGCAAACTGAATTGAAGATTCAGTAAATGTTGCCTAAAGTTGAGATATCATGACATAGTCATGAAACAGAGTACAAGCATATCATGCAGAACTAGAAACATGGAGGGAACCACCAGAAGAAGTAAATGCTGAAGCAGTTAAAAGAAGCTGCCTCCAGGGAGTGGGTTGGAGGTAGCAAGTCAGTGGCAGGAGAATGTTGATTTTCAGTAAAAGTTCTTCCATAACTACTTTGTTACCATGTGCCTACATTGAAAAAAATAAAAACATAATTTTTAAACTCATAAATTAGAAAGGGCCTGACCTGTGTTATAAGTTCTTTTTCTTTTTTTTTTCTAATTCCATCAAAAGGTTCCTGTCAAAAACAGATTTGATTTTTTTTTCCCTGTGTATACACACGTTAGTTACGGATGATTAACAAAGCATTCATTCTTCTATTTGCTTTGGCTGAGAACTGACTTGTGTTGTGTTAGTGTTAAGGAAATATTTCACTTTATATGGAGAAGATATGAAGTGTTGCTTATTTAAATGTACATATGGTAAAAGAAAGGGTTTATACATGTTTTAGGCTCACAAACAATAAAAACATTTAAGTAGGTAGAAGTACAGAGTTTATTCATCTTAGAAACTAGGAAAAATGCTACCTACCTTTTCTTTACCCAAAATTGGCTTTGTTGAACTTACCTATTTCATATTTTAACTTTAATGAAAAGGTAGGAAAAAAAGTTATATCAAGAGAATACCAAATATGACAGAAACAATCATGATTATCTTAATTTTTAAATATGCAGAGACCTTTTAAAATAATTTTTTAAAAACAGTAAAAAGTAGCTTACAAAATCAGAGTTCCTCAAGTTTAAGACATCTTCAAGTAAGTATCCAAATTTAGCCTGACATATAGTCACATAAAGTGTCTTTACTTTTCAGATGTACCATGTTTAAAAAATAATATTCACTTGGAAAAAAAAGTTTTAATAAATGAGCACATATGAAAAGTCAGTGAAAAAAGAAATCTATCCTGTCTTTTAATAATTTTTATAAAATCACTTTTCTAAATAAAACTATCCAATAAACATACTAGTTACAGTAATTTAGTTGGTTGCAACACCTATTTAAAGAGAAGACAGCCAAAAATGATTTAAACCATACTATCGCTAACTTTTAAGTATATTTTCACAAATTGGGTCCACTGATATAAGGTGGGGTAAAGAAAAATAAAGGTGTGTAGGAGAAAAAATGCTGTGGATTACTCAGAAACTGGCTACTAAAGAAGAGAGAAGAAAGGATGGATTTGAAGTCAGTTTTCAGATCTTCATTACTAAACTGCTAATAATAGCACTATTTATAAAAAAAAGAATTAGATGAGGGATGGAAATTAGGATTAAGGCAAGGATAAGAAATACAGGTGGCATATGATTTGGACATTCTACGATCACTTGATGATACTGCAGAGATATATAGTAAGCAAGATTTCAGATACAGAACTTAACTTCACAGACAGTTCCTCTGACATAAGTACAGATTCCTTTTCCTCTCATTTTCCTTCCCTCTTAACACATAGGTTTGGCAATTATTGTTTCTTTCAATCTGAGCTAAATTATACTCCTCTTGTATTTTAATAACGGAGAATAAAGAAATTCAGTCTTTTCTGGTTTTCCCTCTTTATTTGGTAGATCATATGTAGCATAGAACCATTATTTATGAAATAAAAATCACTACCAGTTTAGACTTATTCTTTTCAATCCCCTGAAAGGTAATAAGACCTTTCTACCAAATTAAATCGAACAATCTCAGGTAGCTCCCTTCAATTTTATTTAATTTTTAACACACACTCCCTCTAGTCATCACTTTCATTTTATATGATCTTCTTGTTGACATGTATCCATTGAAATCTACTTCTAAACTGAACTCTGAATCTAGTCACCATAACTGTCCTTGAATCAACAAGACCATTCCAAAAGCCTGAGTGAATGATGGGTTTTGTATAATAATCTGAAGCCCTATAGATTTTCACTGGGTCGAGCTATTGTTGGGAGTGAATGCCCAAGCAAGAGGCACTGCAGCAGGAATGCAGGTCCCCTCAGAGCCCACACCTGGGGAGCAGCTCTGTATACCATTACAGAAGTATCAGTTCTAAAAGTACTTCTATAAAAGCCTGAAAATGACACAGGTATAATGTGCATTTAAAAACAGGAAATGTACTAAAGCAAATTATGCATTTAACCTACTCTAAATGCAACTAAGGAATAGCAACCTAAAAAAATTATGCAATATGCATATGTTCAAAACAAAGAAGACTGCTAAACTAAAATCAGTCAATTTATTAAAAGCGGGACTAGGGATACTTTTTCTTTTTTAGTATTTCCTGTATTGTCAATATATCAGTTGTAATAAATATGAAAATTATAAAAGATCCACTATGCTCTAATAAAAAATATGTCTAAAGAATGAAAAAGTTATACATCTCAATGTTTTTGAACACTGTTCCCAGCACATCTGATTCCCAGAATCTATAACAACAGATATCTTCTTCAGGCATGAACCTAAAAACTCTGTAGGTAAGGGACTTAAATGTCTCATTCCAAATTTAATGAGAATGAAATCAACTGGAAACCCACTTACCCATTTACTGGCTATTTATAAGTGCATAGATTCTTGCTGAGTATTGTCTGTCTACAAAACAATATACTCTTCCTACCTTTAGGTAGTTGCCTAAAATTAGGAGAGACAAGACTATCACATGCAAAGTAAAACAATGAGGGAAGATAAAATTAAAAGGAAATATACAAGCGCAGTATATGAATAAGTGACAAATTGATTTTTCAAACATTCATTGAGGGTCTACTATTTGTAAAATGTTATTCTAACAGCAGAAATCAGTTATGTACACTTAGATTTCTGTCACTCCAAAAATAAGCAAAAAGATGGGATGTTCTGGGAAACAGAAAGGAATATGAACCACAGTAGGACATTACTAACTTACAGGGACGGGTATCATGTTAAGGTACAATTATTCTGTAGCTCACATAACTGGAAATACATGCCCTATTCTTTAAATTGGCTTCGACAGCAGCCTAGGTTGCACTTTAATTAAGTGTAGCAATTGACATACCTTAAAAGCCAAGATCTGAAATAATGTGCTGTAAATAGTACTTGTAAGCCAGTATTAATCCAAGTTTAACCTATATACAACAGTGTTCAATGTTGTATGTACATTTTAAGAAGAAAGTTGGGTATAACACAACTGTATTCAGAAATCCTAAAAAAATGCTTTATGATAAATTTCTATTAGCTGGCAATATACAGAGAACAAACATTGTTGTTGAGTTCTATTTTTTTAAGCCAGGACAGAAATTTACACATTAACATTAAAAATAGCCCTATTTTAAAACTATCTCTAGATATCTAGATATTTAGATATCTAAACTATCATAAATATTATTAAAGAATATCTGGTCACTGTTCTGAATCAAATAATATTTCTATACTTTTCCATTTTAGTAATTTTTAATACATAACTATATATTTTAATCATTCTATTAAAAAAATTACATGTTTACATACATTTGTATATATTTGTATATATTAAAAAATCATTAAAAATTCATCTCTTAACAAAGCTTAATTAAAACTACAAATCTGTTACCTAAAAAACCTGACATAACTTACTTTTAAAAATTTTACATTCAAATATTTTCACATTTTATAAAATGTATATTATATATTGTCCACCTTTTAAAATGAAATTAAAGCATTTCGTAGCCCACACTGTTCAATAAATCTACTTTTTAAAAATATTAGCATAGCTTACTTATAAGTGAGGTTTTAAACTTTAACATAGTATATACGCATGGTATGAAGCAGGTGATCTTGTGCACTGAATTTTAATTACTACCAAATAATCTACCTCAGTAAAACTGATCTTTACCTAATAAACCTTTAATTACAAATATTTTTCTTTCAATCAATCAAGTTCCACTTTTCTAAGAAAGCTGACTTATG
The DNA here is from genome assembly GCA_028646485.1 of Cryptoprocta ferox. Taxonomy (NCBI): domain Eukaryota; kingdom Metazoa; phylum Chordata; class Mammalia; order Carnivora; family Eupleridae; genus Cryptoprocta; species Cryptoprocta ferox. The sequence goes on along the minus strand of CM053576.1, from coordinate 75,753,780 downwards.
TTCTAGTTGAAGAAATACAAAAAGCAAACATTTAAAATCATGTTATCACATTTATGCAAATACTTTATGTGGGTAGGTAGATCCTCAGAGTGGGAGTAAGAAAACGAATAGAAGTATGTAGTTGCTACTAATTAGCAATACGACCTTGAACTAGTTACTAGATCATATCACCTTAGTCTCCTTATCTGTAAAATGAGGGAGAACTTTATGATCTCTAACCCTCCTTCCAGCTCTAAATTTCTATGACTTGATTATTTGAATTAAGAAACCCACATCTGCATTAGGACACCAGGATCTAAAATTACAGAATAACACAACAGTGGGTTATAACTTAAGACAATACAAATATTACCACATTAATTTGAAATATATTAACTATCAGAAAGCAATAATGCTTTCAAGATAAAGAAAATGCAGGGCAAGAACTGCATACGCCTGTGCTCATTTAATGACAGTATGAACAATGAAGTTTACAGAACAGGACATTTCATTTATGGGTACCACTTGTAGAAATATTTTAACTGCAAAGCCAGAAACTATCAACAAGAGAATTACACTGAAATATTTTACATCTTACTTTTGAAATGGAGTTCTGTTATACTCTGTATAGCTTACATATGGAAATTTAAAGTATTTAAAATGATCACTAAAACTGCAACATAAGAAAAGTGCATATAGGGATAGAGGCTTATTTCTTTCAATAATACATTACCAGCCACACAATACTTACATGAATTAACACTATTTTCTGTAAAACTGTGACATTCTCTAACGGCTTAATGTTCAAACATGTCACTCACAAACATCTGAATAATAAATTACAACTTTAAATAAAGGTATACAATTGCTTCCTATTATTAATCTGATGCAGGTATTACTGGAATTCAATTTTCTTTCAAAGGTGTGGTTTTCCAAACAACAGCCAGCCACCCACACATTATTTAAAAAAATAAAACAAAAATTAAAACCTTTGTGCTAGAAATTGTCCCAGGACTATATTTTGACATTTTTAGCAACCTGATAAACCACTCTGTTTGCTTTCTTCAGCCAATACAAAAATCAAGCCAAGGAGCAGTTTCTTCATTTATTTCACTCAATGTCACAAGATTATACTAAGTCAGGGTAAAGGTCAATCATCGATAATGCATGCTGTTCCTACAACTGAAATATAAATGTTCATTTGGGCCCTGTTTCAAAGACTGGCCACTGAAACCTATTTAATAAGACCTATAAAACTAGGAGAATGTAGGAAGACCAAAAAATATAAAATATCCTCTTCCCACCAACCATTGCTGACATCCAATAGCAAATTAAACAAAGTACAGAGAAAAACTTTAGGTAGTTGGGGGGGGAAAGGGTTTTTTTTTTCCTTAGTAGCTTTAACAATCTCAGGTTTTTTAATTTTTGCAGGAGTGCTACCCTGCAGGCATCTTTGACAGCATCACGAGGTTTCAGACTTAGTGTGGGTGGTTGGATAAAGTTGGACATTGACCAGTTTTGTGTATGCTAAAAGGCACCAGGCAGGAACACCATATTCAGCAATTAGGTATGAGCCTGCCAGTGCAGTGGGTTGGAAGATGTATGCATTGGCACTCCATGTGGAACCAGTAGGCTTACTTTAAAAGGTTACTGCAGTCTTGACTTTGGCAGCTGTCTTCTATGAATGAATATGAAGAGTTAAGAGTGAGATCTAGAGTCATACCTATGAAGATCAGAAGTTGTTCATGTTTGAACAACTGCATGTCCTTTAAAACATTAGGTCCTCATAAACAGAAATCATGAAATAATCCTTGGTAGGGGTTTGGGGGAGATTACATAGTTGAGAAAGTGTCATATTTTAAAACACTCAGCTACTTTAACTCTCAACTTTCAGGGTGGCATTTTCTTAAGTGTGTTTTTTCCTTTATTTTGAGAGAGAGAGAATGCACAAGCAGGGGAGGGGCAGAGAGAGAGAGAGAGAGAGAGAGAGAGAGAGAGAGAATCCCAAGCAAGCTCTGGGCTGACCATGGAGCCTATGTGGGGCTTAATTCCATGAACCATGATCATGACCTGAGTTGAAATCAAGAGTCTGACACTTAGCCGACTGAGTCACCCAGGCACCTCTTCAGGGTGGCATTTAAATTAAAACATCAGCAGATGTAATTATGTAAACAAATGAAACAGCCTTGTAATACTTAGTAGGAATATCATCAGGTTAAGAACCCAAGTTCTTTGTCTACTATATACACCTGTGTCTTTCCAATACACACTCCGGACCCTCTGCCTCTAAAAGCAATTTATGATAACTCTTCAGTCTCAAAGAACACTTTTATAATAGTAGCAGCCTAAAAACTACTCTATGCTACCTGCTCTTGACTGGAACTACAAAGAAAGGCAGTGCCTCAAACACACACAATGCCTGGTCTTCACAGGTGTGACTATGGATCTCTTAATGCTTCATGATTACTTAAGGAAGACAGTTGTCAAAGGCAAACCATTTCCATAGAACATACTCTTTTCATATGAACCCCTCCCACTTTTCCCTCACCACTAAATCAAATACTTTTCCTCAGCACAGCTAAAATATGGCAAGATAGAATTATCCATGCACAGATGAGTGGTGTCTCGCAGACATGTGCTACAGGGTTTAATACAGGATCACAGCATGCCTTCAACATTTGCAATCAAACACCGAAATCATATGATCTATTGGTTACAGATTAAATATAGGTTTTTATTAGAGATCACTCTGTTGGTGAATCTTCAGAAACAGGTACAAAGAATCTGAATACAAAGTTAAGTAAAATTATTCCTTAGTAATAAAATAGAAAACATTTGTTTTTCTTAATTAAAAGAAAGCAAAGGAAGCCTGTTAAAACTAAATGTAATAAAGTTGAAAGGAAAAGTGTATTAGTTAAACTGGAATTTCAAGCTTCTAGATTCTAGAAACAGAGTTCTATTAAGTGTTCTAACATTTTTAAAAAAATTAGATTATTTTACAAAGGAAAAGTCCATAATGAATGTTACTCTGAATTGGAGATTAATAGACATATATGAAACCCTTCCCCACTTACACTGTTAAAATTTAGTTTTTTAAATTGGGAGAATTTGATTTTTAAGACAGAAATAAAACAAACAAATACAAATTATGACAGATTCCCTAGAGGGCAGAAGTTGGGTACTTTATACAAGAGGAAATCTATAAATATTTGATCTAATATTGGAATAAAACTCCACATAAACTTTAAAAAATATACTATTTCATCAAGTATTTCTAAGCAATGTCAGACAAATATGACAGAATTCTTCATAATTATAAAAATATTTTAGCATGTGAAAGAAAACAATTCTAAACTGCCTAATTTAACAAGAGGCATTCTTTAAAAATCCTTTTTTTCTGATACTAAAACCAAATTGTCACTAAAAGAAAAGGAGGAAGGCTCCCCCCCAAAACCCTCAATCTAAAATATATGCAGTATTGTGAGGTAAAGAAACCACCCTATACTCCATCCCCAAAACCACCACCTTAAAGAGTTGCTACTTAAATATTAGGCAGTGCTCTGTGAACCATTTTATATTAAAATTGGATAGTTCTAAACATCACCCATTGTTTGACACAATGCCATTTTGATGATAAATTGCAATCTATAGCTCAAATAATTCTACCCAGGGATTAACATTTCACAGGCTGAGCCAGAGATTATGTGTGTGGATCTTGAATTTCATCATCTCCCTTTGGCACAATAGCTTATTCTTCCTTTTTTCATCTATTCTCTCATGAAGGGTCAGGAAAGCTTAGCCTTGCTGCTGCATTCATTTCATCTCTACATTAACCAGATACCTTGCAGTCTTTAGTTCTTCTGTGTTATTCCATTACAAATACTATACTGCAGTATAGTATGGCTAATGAGGTTTGTACCAAATCAAAGGGTGCCATCAAGTGGTTATAATACTCTAAACAGCATTACACTAAATGACTATTCCAGATAGACTTTCTTCAATATAGACAAACTGTGCCACTCTTCTATGAAAAATACATTAATGGGAGTAAGGAATGGGAAACTATCCATATTAATTTTTGTTCTTTATTGTCTACCCTTCTGGGATTGCTTTTGGGGATATTTTATGTGTAAAGTATAATTTTTAGAGCCACAATGAGGATTAATATTTATGTCAGCAGATTATCAAATGATATTAGGCACAATTCAAGCATGGTAGCACTATAAGGAACTAAACAAATATATAAATCAAAATTCATGACTAGATTAATAGCTTATTTCTTAAAATAAGCAATAATAGTGCACATAATTAAAACAGTGTCTTGTCAGGTCTGTTTCCTATTACTAAAGGAAAATTGCAAGCCAGAATTGTTTGATCCTTTTCATGCAGCCATGCCTAAGGTCTAACAAGGAACCTAGCTGGTAGTGTGAGAATGTATTCTCAGACACTTAGATAACTTTTAACAGTCTATTCAATAGGCTACAAGGGTCATTTAAGAATTCTGAAAAAAAGAAATCTAGAACTGTTCTTAGAAAACGCACACAAGGTAACTTATAATTCAAATGACCCACTTTGAAGATCTGGCTCAATGCCTACTGCTTTGAACCACCCTGTACCAGGGAAATCTCACAAACAGGCTTAAAGCATCTTTGTAACTATATGTTTAGTTCTGCTGCATGGAGAACTAATTATCCAAATTCACAGATTAATTAAACAAGATACAAAAAGTTAAATCATAAAAGCTAACCTGATAGAAGACTTAGGGAGCAGTACCAATAAGGAAGCAAACTCCAGGTAAAACTAAAGATCTGTATGATGGCATTATTTTCCACCCAGCTGTTACAGATTGTCTACAAAAATATTTCTTATCTCACATTTTCTTTTAAAGCCTTGCCACTCTCCCATCAAGTGGTGGAGTCTCATTCCCTCTCCCTGAATCTGGGCAGGTTTGTGACTGGTTTATGGCTAAGAGCATGAGGAAGTTACATTATACAACTAGCAAGGCTGATTAGAAAAGGTGACGCAACTTCCACTAGAAGAGCTGGAATAGTCACTCCTAAAGTGTTCAGCTGCCACAAAAGCAGTCTGACTGCCCTAAATGAAATCCAAACTAACCTGCTCAGAGAGGAGAACTATGGAAGCCCTTGAGACTACATGAAGTGAAAAATCCCCCATCCTGTGCTCTAGCTCCAAAATACCTCAAGATTACTGCATAATAGATTCCACACTATACCTGCCCAGCTGAGCCCTTCCAAATTCCTGACCCACAGAAACTGAGTAACTCTGACAGTGCCTACAATCTGATCTATTAAACTGAGTCACAAGTGGTAGAAAATGATTAAGTTCTGGAGGATACTCAGCAGACCTCAACTTGCACTGCTGCATTGCTTGAAATAACACTGAGTTGGTTACATATGGGAATGCAATAGGTACAAATAATGCCCATGAAACCATGTAACTACATAACAGTAACAATAAGCATAATGGTTGGAAAAATGAGATTATACCTCTGACAGAGAGGAAAGGATGATTTTGGTTTGGAAAGAAAAAAAGCTTAATTCTTATGTTTTACTTTGGGCAAGGAATCAGATGTTCTTGGAAAAGACTGAATTGGTGTTACAGGACCTTATAGCCTAGAGGGAAAGTTTAAAAATATTTTAGGGCAACCCACATGAAAACACTAAAAACTAATGTATAAAAAGTAGTAGGTTGTACGCGAAAGGTAAAAGAATGACTTGGGGGGAAAAAAATCACTGACCTACTGCCTTGTGGCAGTTGGATAAGTCTTTTTTCCCCACAACCGGCTTTCACCAATTCTTCCTCTTTGTTCTGTCTAAAGCTTAAGAACAACAAAAGCATCCAATATTCAAACTAGATATCTGGAAATCATCCTAGATTCCCTGACCACCCTCAACCCTAATAATCAGTCACTAAGAATGGATTCTACCCCCTTCTAAATACTCCTGAATCTCTTTGCCCTCTTCTCTGTCTGCACCTGCTAATGTCACTGTCCTACTTCCAAGCCCTCAGCACCTACTCCTTGGGTAACTGAATTAATTGCCTACCTGATCTTTAGCTCTTCAGTTTTACGCATCTCAATTCATTCTCTATAGCAATATTTTACTTAAACTGTAGGCTATGACCCATTAGTCGATCATGAAATCAATTTAATGAGTTGTAAAATCAACTTAGTGGCTCGAGACCAGCATTCTAAAACATCAGGATGGAACAAGAAATACTAGAGTACATGCTATAATCCTAGTAAGAATAAGATGTGTTTCATGAATCTTTTAGGTTTTTTTAATTATTTATTTTGTTTATTTTATTTTATTTAGTTATATATAGGTGCCTGTATGTGTGTACTGAATCATAATGTAAAATGTTATTTCTTAGCGACAGGTACAGTGAGAGTTGGAAAGATAGAAACTGATCCTATTTTTTTAATTAACTGTTTAAGGAATTTTTATTAAAGAATTTTATAATCCAAATTACATTTCCTTGCTCAGTTATCAATTCTACTATTTAAGACAGAAGTGACATTCTGAGCTATTCCACAGTAGCTCAATTAAAATTAAAGAAAGGAATGCTTTAAATTTTTGTAATCTGCTGAAAATTCTTTTTCCCAGGGTCTATAAAACATTAGTTTTTATATTTTACTATTTTTTATGTGTTTTTTCTTTTGTTGCTGAGAAACTGATCTTTCAAAATACAACTATAATCATTTTACCTCTCTGCTTAAAACTTTTCCATGGCTCTTAACAGCTTACTAGAATCATGAATCAGAATCATGCAGGATCTAGGCAAATCTGTATGTTTTGCTATACTCACAGACAATTCTGATAGGCAGCCAAGTTTGGGACCCATGACCTCTAGGATAAAGTTCAAATACTTTCATTTAGCATACAAGGCCAGGCACAATCTGCCCCTTGCTCATCTCACTAGTTTCAACCCCTTCTGCTCTCCCCACTATGCAAATGAAGCTCTAGCAATTTTATCACTGTGCCTTTAGCAAGGCTGTTCTTCTGTCCTTACCCCAGACCCCATCCTTCTCACACGACTCTATATGGTAGGTAAACTTTTTAGTCTTTCAAGCCATAGTTCATATCAACTCTTCTCTGAAGTATTTCCATGCCCCTGATATATGCAACAGCTCCTTGACACCATAAATGGACCTACCACAAGTCACTTTTCTAACATCATCACTGTAGTCTCATCATTTACTCATAGATCTGCCTCCCTAAATAAACTGAGAACAACTTGAGAACCAAAACTTTGCCTTAATCATATCTCCAAAGTCTAGGAAGTAAAGGCATAACCAATTTTGCAGCACACAGTATAATGAAAGTCTAAAAAATAGTCATTCTATGCCCCAATTAAGTAGAACAATTGAGAGTACAATAATGGTCTCTTTTACAAAGAATTTAACCTTACTCATCCTTGGTTGCTGTTTTTTTTTTAATAAGATACAACTGATATATAACATTGTATTAGCTTGAGGTGTACAACATGGTGATTTGATATATGAATGTATTGCAAAATGACTACCACAGTAAATTTGTTAACATGCATCACCACATATATTCATAAATTTTTCTAATGATGAGAACTTTTAAGATCTACTCTCTTAGCAACTTTCAAATATACAATATAGTGTTATTAACTATAGTCACCACACACTGCATGGTTTGAAAAAAAAGCCAGTAGGAAAGGAATTTTGAAAAATCTAGACTAGAAGAAGTAGGAAGGCATATATTATTGCTTTGGCTAAAAAGGTTTAATACGTATAAATATAATGTAAATAAATCCTATAATATCTAGTGATCTAATCCAGTTCATGTCATTTGACTAACTTTCTAAACTTTCCCTCCAGTTTAATGAGAAAGGAGAAATTCTTCAAATTTATTTTACTCAGATTTATTTATTTCCAGATTGACTCTATTTTCAAAAGAATGCAATGATTTAAGTATCATAGAATCAAAGTCATTAGTTAAGACAAAAAGAGGAAATAAAAAGGAAAGCAAAAAAAGTGATATGAAAAAATTCTGGCTAAAGAAAAGTTGCAATAGAGTATTATCTTCCTACCTCACATCCCTCTCCCCCTCTGAAGGACAGCTCTGTGCTTCCTTTGTTATAGATAGTTATATACAGAGAGAAAGAATTGTTATATATAGAGAGCGAGAGAGAGAATTTTCTATTAAGCCATTCAACAAACATATTTAATACATTCAATATATAATTTTCCTTTCAGTATATTTTCAAATATTCTTCAGTCTAGTTTATTCTAATAATTTAGGAGAAATAATTAATAAATGCCACAAGACAATTCAGACTGCCAGAATCTTAAGGTAAATAGCTCCAGGGAAAAAGTTATTCAGGGATATAATGAGAAACTCCTCCTCCTCTGCTATGGCTACCAGCTACAAACAGTCTAAGGATATACTGTATATAGCTAGCTCTCTTATTTAAAATACATAAGAAGCAACTTGGACAGATAGTAAAATATAGATGTCTTCATTATTGTTGTTTATGATCTTTATGATCTCAATAACAGTTATGTACGTAGGGCACCTAAGATTTAGGAAACAAGGAGCTTCTACCCTTGATTCTGCTACTATTACACAACTTGAGAGATATCTTCTCTTTACCGGTTTCCTAGTAATGAAAGTACCAGCTGGACCACCTGGGTGGCTCAGTCGGTTGAACATCTGACTCTTGATATCAGTGCAGGTCATGATCTCATGGGTTCATAAGATCAAGCCCCATGTCAGGCTCTGCACTGACAACACGGAGTCTGCTTGGAATTCTCTCTCCCTCCGCTTCTGCCTCTCACTCACTTGCACATACGTGCATACTCTCTCTCTCTCTCTCTCTCTCTCTCTTTCTCTTCCCTCTCTCACAAAAAAAACAAACTTTAAAAAAATAAATTTTTAAAAATTAAAAACAAATCTATCTTAAGGCAAAGAATAGTCTTCAAGCAAATAAGTATCATATTTATCAGAACACTGTTTTATGTCATTGAGCATATGATTGTTATTAAAAGACACTGTATTTCATCAGTGTCTAGTAGTCACAATGCTGATAAAAAATCAACTATTACACCCAATTTATGGTAGAGCAGAGAGATGTACTAGGAAAATATGCCTCATTAGTTTAATGATATGGAAAGATTAATGCATATGTCATAAACAAAAAAGAATCACAAAATAAAATTTTCAGGAGAAGTTAGGTATTAAAATAGAAAAAATGGGTAAGATAACATTATTTGCAGAGTTGTGAAAATCTTACCTATTTTCTGGAGAGATTAAAGGTATTAAAGTACTAAGACAGTTTTGTATTCTCAAGCTGATAACTTTCTACAATGGATCTGAATTGCACATGCAAATTTTGTAACTCTAATCGTTACACACTTCTCTTATAATGTCAGTAATTCCATTTTAATAGGATATAATTCATGAAAATATTCCATTTGCTTTTCTATCAGCACAAATGCACCTATATCTAATTATATAATGCAAAGTTCCATCTTTATACAAAGAAATAATTTAACTTAAAAATTTTTTAAGATTTTTTTTTTTAAGTAATCTCTACACACAAGTGTGGCTCGAACCCACAACCCTAAGACCAAGAGTTGCATGCTCTACCAACTGAACCAGTCAGGTGCCCCAATTTAACTTAAAATTTTAATAATTTTTGTTTGTTTTCATAATTCACTTCATGGTTGTCTTTGAGCAAAGAACTATGTAGGAAGTCTCCAACATATTATTAACCAGTCTTTAAGGTGATTAGTGTGGCAGAAAACTAGAATGCCAAAAATCCATTCAGTTTTAGACTAAGAAAGTTTTAGTTACATATTCCTGAGAGAATACAGAGATAGTGAAAGTAGCAAACTGAAAAAATCTTAAATACTTTTCTATTAAAGGTCTAGAGTGGCATTAGAACCCTACTGTAAAGCAATTACCAAGCCTCTATTCTACTATTTTTCACCAGGAGTGAAAAAGACCTCATGCAGATTCATAACATCTTCTATACCCTAGTATCTTTTCACTGCTAAATTTCTATGAATAAACATGTAAAAAATTGCTCAAATACACTGCTGGTTTTAAACATCTCTAATGTTGTATTAGAGGTTTGTTTTGATAGCTATCTTGTTTATCAGCTTCCTCCCTCCAACTGGCAAAAAAAAAAAAAAAAAAAAAAAAAAAGAACTGAAAGTAACTATGGCTCTCTTTCTAACTCATCTATAGGGAAGATATCTGAAGGTAGCTAGCAAGAAGATACTAAATAGCTCTAGCAACTTGGAAGACAGACTGCAGTTTCCCACTGACACAATAACTAGATAATTATATGCCATCAAATTCATTCAGTATCAAGTTTAGACTATTTTTTACTTTATAGAAACTAAAATAAACAAGGCTTTGTTATCTTCCTTAACTCCCAGAACTCTCCTTTTAAGTTCCCTTATGATCATCTATAAGAAAATACAGTCATTCAGATACAGTAATCATTCACTAAGATGTTTTCTGTTCTATTATTAGCTTTAAATAGAAATGTCTACTACAATGCAAAAATATGCTAATACTCCCTTTAGTTTTAAGGTCGTTTGATGAAATGTATATATATTAATTTAAACCTCTAACAAATATAAACTTTTAAATATTAGTCAAAAATGTTACTTGGTGTTTATGCTAGTACCCTCCATTTACTGTCTGCAAAAAGCATGCAAGATTAAAGAAAGTAATGGTGACTGCTACCTAAAGTTACAAAGTGACAAAATGGGTTATCCACCTGAGAAGTGATTTTCCTGCTTGTATCATGTCACTCAACTTTATTTTTCAAAAATTGTAAAAACACTCAGTGTACCTTAAAATGTTCTAGGCAGAGATTTCACTGAAAATCTGATTTTAAAAAAAGGTGGACCTTCATCTATAAACTTTTACCTATTAAAGATTTTAAAAAGATCTCAATCCTCTGAAGTCCATCCATGCAAGAACCTCTACTGATCCCAAAATTTAAGGTCTTTAAGAGCCCTTGCTTGCTTATGACAGTAAGCTGGCTGTGGTATCTGTTACCAGTGCAGGCTATTGTCTGCCTAATGAGGGAAGGATGATTTCACAGATCTGAATGATTGGGTAATATATATCTTTTCTGAAACACTGTGATTATAAATGGTCTTCGGTCAAGCATATTTCAATTCCAAATCTGGTATTCAAGAGTTTCCATGACATGATCCTTTTTCTTCTTTTCTTCTTTTAACAAAGAGAGAGAGAGAGAGAACAAGAGAGGGAGAGGGGCCAGGGGCTGGGGGGGGGTGGGTAGAGTGAGAGAGAGAGAACTCTTAAGCACGTGTGGAGCCCAATGAAGGGCTCAATCCCATGACCGTGGGAACATGGAAACTGATCACTGACTTGAGGTGAAATCAAGAGTTGGATGCTCAACCAACTGAGCCACCCAGGCACCCCTGACCTGATCCTTTGTTAACCTCATCAATTAACTAAGTAATTTCCTTATTCCCTCCTCTTTTCCCTTCCAAGTTTGTTATTTTCCTCTCATTTGTAAAGTCTCTCTGCCATTTATTATTAGCATGTATTGAATTCTGACTATTTTTCAACTACTGTACTAGATGCTTTTTATGCTTTTAATATCTCTAGTCCACGCTATTAGTTTGTAAGATATCTCTGTTTTATGGATGAGATAACAGAGGTCCTGAAAGGAGAAACATGTATGAAGTCCAAATCTACAGCTAGGAAGTGTCATTCATGATTCAAATCCAGGCCTAACTGTACCCAAAGCCTTGCTTTCAGCATCCAATGCTGCTCCAACTTTTTTTTTCAGTTATCCTCAACAGTCAAGAAGATGCATATCCCCGAGGACTCAGGACTAGGGATCCTAAGACTAGAAGCAGCTCAATCAAAATATGACACTTCTTTGAACACAGGTTTCATCTTTAAAATTCGTATGACTTTTGCCTATGTCTGAAATGATTCTGTGGAGATTTTGTTATAAAAACAGCTTGAAGTACATATTAGAGAAGAGGATTTACAATACAGAAAGAAACTACCACATACCTCTAAGGATAAACAGAGCCATGTTTGACAAACAGCTCTTAAAATGATCTTGATAATTTCAGTCTATATTAACTCATCTACCTCTAACTTCCACTGTACTTTTCAGCCATCATTACACATTTAGCACAGTACATTTCATTTATTGTTTCATGTGTTTAATTCTCAAGCCAGATTTTAGTATCTGAGCAGAGATGTTCCCATGTATCCTCCATAGTAATTAATTTGTGCAGCTAGGCTCTACACCCAGTGCCTAGGACAATAAATGTTTGATGAGTGAATAAGTGAGTAAATGCATGGGTAAAATGAATGGGGCTTCAGACTCTACAGACTTACATATGAGACCAAGCTAAACTGTTTTCTGTATGTTCTTAAGCTAGTCATTTAATCTCACCGAGTCAAAGAAATTATAATAGTGTCCACTTTAGAGAGATTTGTTAAGGCTTAAAAGAAGTATTTATTTGAGAACAGTTTGTATTCTTTAACAAAACTTACCAAATATTATTTACGAAGTTATTAAATGATCAGTTGAAATAGTTTAATTTTATTTTAAGAAGCAGGCGAACCAAGATCTTTAATATATCACATTTGTTTAACAAAGTAATTTCAGAAAGAAAAGTAACTGTAATAAATCCAGTAAAGTATCATCTTTTCAATTGGTCTAAGTATGAGGACATAAAATTATTTTCCTAATGAGATACCTTTCATAGTGTATAAAGTACTATTTTATACACTCACCCACTCCCATTTTCCAAATCTTTAATTTGGAAAAAAAAGTGGGTGACCCCAATATTCTCAAAGCCATCTCCTTTCTGCATCAGAATTCCAATTCCAATTCAGTAGGTCTAAGTTGAGGCCCAGGTATCTGCATTGTTTAAAAAATGACATGGATGATTTTAGGGCAGCGAATGCTAATTTAAAACTAACATCAACACTTCTTCTTTACCACTATTACCCACCACACGAACCATGTAATTTTATTGGTTCACAGCAACTATACAGTCAATTCTTTAATTTCTTAATTATAATGAAACTCAATTAAGTGGTTATAAATTGCTATAACCCTAGATGAATCAACCAATATTTTTTAAAGTAAACTTTCTGCCCAAACTGGGGCTTCAACTAATGACTCTAAAATCAAGAATCACATGCTCTACCAACTAAGCCAGCCAGGAGCCCCTAACCTATATTTTTAAAATTAAATATTCTAGAAAGTAATCTACTGAACTATATGCAGTTCTGCAAAGGAGCCACATCTCTCTTGTCTCTGCTCAAGCTAACCCAGCCACCTGAAGCACTTTCCAAATTCCCTGTAGCTATCAGGAGTACTTACTATATTTTTTTAATTTTTTAAATGTTTTTATTTTTGAAAGAGAGAGACAGAGACAGAGAGCAAGTGGGGGAGGGTCAGAAAGAGAGAGGGAGACACATAATCTGAAGTAGGCTCTAGGTTCTGAGCTGTCAGTACAGAGCCCAATGTGGGGCTCAAACCCACGAACCACGAGATCATGACCTGAGCCAAAGTCAGACACTTAACCAACTGAGCCACCCAGATGCCCCACGAGTACTTAATCTTTTATCTGAAATCTCTTATTTGGATTTTAGCCAATACAGTGCCTATGCCTATACAATACTGTCTAAATTACAGCAACAGTCCCAGGGAGGTCTGAGGCAGCACTCAGTCAAACATATATTTCTGCAACAAAATGAATAACCATTCACACTAAGTGGAATAAATACTACAAATAGCCTCACTTCAGGTCAGGATAGGTTTGGCCACCAAATGAATTTGAACCAAATTTTTGAAAAATACATATTTTAAAAAGTTTTTATGCATATAGTAAAGATTTTTGGTATTTGAGGTTAGAGATAAAGAACTATAAAAACTTTATTTTTTAGGTTTCAATTGATATATCACTTTCATTAGAAAGCTTCCTCTAACTCACCAAAACTGGGGCTAGGTATGTTCTATATGTGGACTTGTAATGCCCTATACTTATTCCTACCTTAGTGGCTGCCTGTTCATCTCCCACTAAACTGTAGGATACCTAGAGTCAGGGGCCACATCTTTTTTCACAATTACATGCTCAATAACTACCAAATATCTGCCACATAGTATCCACTTAATCAACTTTGTGAATAAATAAGCAATTTTAAGTATTAAGATTTTAATCTAGTAAAATTTCATATTATTGCACTACTTGCTTTATCTGTAAAGTATGATTAACAACAATAAAGATGAATTTCCACATAATACGTTATGATAAAAATCAGGAAATCCAACCAAAAAGACTACCCAATAGCATATGCATCATGATAGTATAAAAACAGTACTTTGTTGCTGTAAAATAAAACTTTTCCTTAAGTTTGTTAGCTAGGACATTTCACAAAGTAAACTACAATATGAAATAAATTATTTAACATGCAGCAGTTTATTTACATTTTTAACATAGGGATTCTTGCATTACACAGAGGTAAATACATTACAGTTGACTTTAGATTTTAATCCATCTGTGGTCCCTTCCTGTGTCAAGAATTTTAGAATGTAGAATCTAAAGATGGAAACTTGGTTTCTTCTAATTAATATGTTCTAATAAAGTTGACAAATAATTGATAAAAAAACTAAAGACATTAGGCAAGATGAAAATGGAAAACGAAGGATGTATTTAAGCAAATAGAGTTACACAAGAATCTTATGATCTTGAGTATTCTGACAGGCTCAAAGCACGTGTAATCATTCTCAGGCATACTTTTTTTTTTAAACATTTTTTTAAAGTTTATTTATTTATTTATCTTGAGAGAGAGAAGGAGAAAAATCACCAGCAAGGGAGGGGCAGAGAGAGATGGGGAGAGAGAGAATCCCAAGCAGGCTCCAAGCTGTCAGTACAGAGCCAGACAAGGGGCTTGAACTCATGAACCATGAGATTATGACCTGAGCTGAAATCAAGAGTTGGTCGTTATACCACTGAGCCACTCTGGTGCCCTGGGTACACTTCTTTAAATGAAACAAACATTTTTCCACGATTTTCTTTAAAGGCAATAGGTCATTTGAGAATAAAGGATATAGGATTTTCCTCCAGAAACACAATCTGAAAGATTTCTGAACTAGAACAGCACATTAAATATGTAACATAAAAAAAGGAATATATATGGACTTTGTCTGAAATTTGACCAAAATGAGAGTGAGCTAGCTGACAAAACTTCATTTAACTAATAGCTATATCTAGAATACCTATCTTATCCACATAGCCAGCCAGACACTATTCACATAACATATACGACAACAGGTTGACATCAAAGAAGCCCAGGGAAGCCTGTGTGCACTATGAGTTTCCTATCCCAAACGCAGGAGTTTAATTCTAAGGGGGTTGGGGGCAGGCGGTGTGGGGGGAAGCTCTGTTGCTTCTAATATTAAGTTAAAATTTTTCTATGTGGAAACAGAAAAAAAATAGCATCACTTCTCAAATACAAAATAATTTTGAACCATAAGCCTACCAGATCAGAAAGATAATCTAAATGGAAGTTTACAAAAAAGAATTTTATTTTTCGTTTGTAGATAGATCACCTTTTCTGACATGCCAGTATCATTTAGCCAGTTTCTAAATCAATGATATTCAAAAGTGGCCTTCATTATTAACACAAGGAATGATACAATATCTGAGATTTACGTTAAATTATCTGGTAAAAATAAAAAAAAAGAAAAGTGTAAGGACCGATGAAATTAATTTGGCAAAATACTGACAATTACTGAGGTTGAGAGGTGGGTACATAAAGATGTATCATATTATTCCTACTACCTGTCTATACATTTGAAATAATTTAAAAATTTTGAGATTTTTAAAAATTGGGTGTATATAATATAGTATATAATATTAACAAATGCATATATATGGGCATTACTGACTAAACCACTCTCTAGTTACTGGGTTAATAGAAGAACAAAAAATGGAGTTGTTCCTAGTGGAAATTTGAACCTCTTTCCCCACCCACTCAGTTCCACATAGAAGGAAGGTCAATAGGAACTGATCAGGTTCAAAAAAGTTAACTGGGTCACATTCCTGTAGGGTGGAATATTAATAGGTAGGCTGTAAGTAGGACTGTACTAGAGCAAACACCCTACCCTAAAAAAGCTAGGCCATCTCTGATTGGTACTTAGATTATAAATTGTTGTATTGGTTACATGCAGGAGGAGATGTTTCTAATTTCTGTGATACGTGGGTTGTGGTATTCTTATATGTGCTATTCATCCTTTGGGACTTTGGAAAAGTAGTATTCATGAGTTCCTTGGGGCTAAAAAGATAATCCTAGTTGGGAGTTACTGAAGAAGCTATACCAGTTAGTGTCTGTAAAAGATATCCAGTCTTTACCCAGCCACTGGAGAGAGATCCTTTGGCTGAGATGACACAGAAGAAAATATTTACAGGAAATAAGAGGCATTTATATATATTTCTTCCTCTGAAAGAAAAAGCAGAGATAATTTATCAGACTATAATTTTGTAAGATCAAGAGACTGAGTAGATTTCAGAGGAGGATTCAAATTTAATAAGGTCAGACACTCTGATTTTATATTGTTTACCTTGTCTTGTTTGAGCTATTATGTCATCTCTATTCATGGTATAATCCTATCAGGTGAGTTTGGGTATACAACCAGTCTTCTTCAATATAATCCAATAAAAGAAACAAAGCACAGGAGATATATAGTACTGCCTTGGAATTAACATAATTAATATCTCATCCAATCCATTTAAATGGCTTCTGGAAGAAGTAACACATAAATGGCAATAAAAAAGGCACCGAGATGGCCAAACTGCCCATCTCATTGGTCACAGGTAGAAACAGTGAGAAAGACTGAATAGGTGGCCTCAAGAAAACACATTACAATACTCTCTTCATCTGTAAAGAGGACATAACACTCAAGTGAATCACATGTGTATAACTAAATTTAGTGGGTTAGTGGTAAAAAAAAAAAAATAGAGGTCTGTTAATCATTAGTGGGTACTTCATGTTTTGTTTTGGTTGATTTGGGTGGTTCTTTTTTGTTTTTTTATTTTTGGGTAAAAAGAGCAAAAAAGCTCTTCCTCTCAATTATGTCATCAAGAACAGAACCTACTCCAAACTCACCATTGTCTCTCTTGCCCTCACCTGATCCTTCTTTTTTCAGCTTGGAGTGCCTTTTTGTTGCATAACTTTTTTTTTTTTAACTAAGCTCTGCAGACACTTCCTCCAGGAACTCTTTTCTTCCCTGATGCTGCCCTCCTTTATAGTCCCCTAAAGAACCATTTTTCTTGCATTTCTATCTTTAATTATATGACATCCTTAATAGTTTATAAATTTCAGAAGGACAGAATACTTCACACCATAAAATATAAGTCTCCACTCATTTTTAAATGATGTACCATAATTTTATATAGCACTAAGAAAGAAAAAAACACAACCAATTATAATTGCGAGACATCAAACACTTAAGATGATCAGATTTCAGAGAAGTTAAATGTGGGGGAATAATACGTATCTCAGAACCAATGAAATTCTACAAGTCTTAAAAAATTTTTTGTTAATGTTTATTTATTTTTGAGAGAGAGCACGCGCACACAAGCGGAGGAGAGGCAGAGAATTCTAACCCAGTTCTGCACTGAGAGCAGAGAGCCCAATGCAGAGGACCTGAGCCAAAGTTGGACGCTTGACCGACTGAGTCACTCAGGCACCCCTGAACTTCTACATGTCTTAATTGACTTTGTAGCTTCAATAGTAACAAAATTCTGGGCATATATAAAATGCACATTAAATGTCTGCAAAATGATTGAATGAATGAATGAATTCAACCTAGCTTGGTGTTTTTCATCACTATGCATTTTTGGATTCATTCAAAAACCAAAAGATTCTAAAGAATAAAAATTTTTAACTTTCAAAACTAAGACTTATGGGTATAATTTACAAATATACTGGCTCTGATTTTAGTTGGATACCTTAAAATACCAGGAAGGAAAAAAAATGTTTTCTAAATATAACTGTTATGGCTTCACATTAAAATAAAACCCACAATGTCAAGTGCCTGGGTGAACAAACAGTATTACATTATGGTAGATGAAAAAAGAAACATGTAGCTTTTGATATCCATTCTTGATGATCTGCACTAATAATACAGAAATGGACTGTAAATAACCCAAAATAAAGAATAATTTAAAACTCGTTTATATTTGAAGTATTTTCATATATTCATATTGTGATTAGATAAAAACAAACATAGACTGGCCCAGGGATAGATATTAATAAATTACCAACACTTGTTTAATTTCAAAAAACAAACTGGTTCTTAATCTTGGATTACATTTATAAGGGGAAGATGTCCTAAATCAAAAGCTGAAAACCTTCAAAGGATAAAAATAGGTTTAAATTTAACCCAAGTGAGATATTTGCAAGTTGCCTTGTCATTTCTTGAGATAATAGTGAAGTCTAGAACTACTGAGAGGCATAAGTGTATAAAGGAGCAGAAAAACTAAAATACTGCCAACTATAAGTCTGGAAATCTAGCTTCTTTATCCTTTACATTTTTCCATGTCCTCTAGAAAGAACATTATAAAAATAACTACCCCTTCCTGAACTACTTTCTATACATTGTTTATAATTTTCAGTAACCTATAGAGTACATATTAATGTCATCACTTTATACCTAAGTACATTGAGACTGCAAAAGACTGAATAACTTGTACGAGGTCACAAAGCTAGCAGCAGTAAAATCACCTCCACAGTTGTGACCTATGTATAAGTAGCTTTCTGATCCAAAGAAGAAAACTCAGGAAAAAACTGGGAAATCTTTTCTGTGACCAGAAACAGAAGAACCAGCAAAATGAAGACAGCATTACCTTAATTTACACAAAGAAGCAACAAAGTTGCTTTGGGAAAAAATATTCAGAATTCTGAGTGTTGATAAATTTCAGAATTCTATTTTGTAACATCTAGCAGTAGTCAATAACTTTTAGATGGAATATGTACAATAATTAAAAACTACCTTTAATAATATACTACATATGTACCTCGCAGGTTTATCACTATGGAAGGTTGATTAAAATTTTCTATACCTCTACAATTTCAGTGCTTCTTTCTGTCTTTATCACTAAGGGAGGTAGTTATTGCATAGGATTTAAGGGCACAGTCATGGAAAATGACAAGACCAGATAAAATTCTAACTTCATAGTAATGTAACTTGAGCAAGTTACTTAGCTTTCCTAAGTCTCATTTGCTTTATTCATAAAAATAAGGTTATTAATATCTGACTCAGTTATTGTAATGAATAAATGAGATAATATGTACAAAGCATTCTACGCAGTATCCAGTATACAGTAAGTGCCCAATAAATGTTATGGTAATATATTTTGGAAAATTCTCTGTTTTACTGAGATATATTAAACAAAAACTAAACTTTTTATTGGCTATAGAGTTATAACACAAAGTGGAAGGTGATCCATTAACATTCCATTCAGAGAGCATGCCTTTCAGTGTCAATGTTTTACCAACAGACTTTCAAACAAAACCCAGATTTTACACGAGAAAAAGACAGACTTCAGTCCTTTGAAATTGTAATGGGGAAGCACATTTAAAATGTTGGGCAGTATACAACATTATGATATGTTATTGCTACAGGAATAGAAATGTTTCTCCAGACAAGAGTCAATTTCATCATTTACCACTGAGGGGAGCTATAACCTAGGAAAAGGTTTATACAGAGTCCCAAGACTATTTTTAAACTTTCTCACACCTCACAGTATTCATTTAATAAACTCTGTTTATGCCTGCTATAAAAACAGGCATATGCACCTTTCAGTGGGTTAGTTTATAGTAAGTTCTTCAGAAATGTGAAAGTGGTATGGCTCTATCTTAAGAGTAATTATGTAATTAACACTTTTCTAAACAAATACTGTTTTTACCATCAATTACAACTCAAATTTAATTGGCTAACTCTTTAACACATCAAGTTCATAAAGCGACATCAGATCTATATTGAGTCATGAGTATTAAAAACTTAAAGACCATCCATGAGGGAGAAACTCTTACATGAGAGTGAAAGCTAGCTTTGTAAGCTGTAACCAATTTCAAGAAGTCTCAGTTTGTTTGATTTAAAAACTTCAATGACTACTGCAAGCACAATGTTCAAATCTAACCTACAGAAAGGACAGAATTGTTAACATGTATGAACCTTTAACACAATTACACTGGCTTGATATCCAGCCATCAGAAGTCCCCCTACCATGTTTGGACCTGATTTTCCCAAGCTTCCCAGCTCCCCTGGACTAAAAATGGTCCAGCGACTGCTGGAAAAAGTTTAGTATTCCTTTCATCACTGAGATATACAACAAAGTTAGGTGAAACATTGACTTGGGAAGGAAGAATATGCAGCAAGCAAACAAAGCATGCTATAAATCTGTTATAAATATATTTTAGAACTTTAATGGTGATTATGATGACGACAATGGTAAAAGCTAATATTCACTGAAATTATTTAATCTTCACAACACCCTACAAATCTGTAGCTGAAAAGTTAAGAAGCTTCCCACAATCACACAGCTTGTAAGTAGAAGAGCCAAGTGAGGGCTTAAAATCACGTCTATCTGACTCTATAACCCTCAAATCCTCATTTGAAAATATTTACTGAACACCTCTTATATGCCTGCTAGTTGTGTGGGATTCCACAGTCTGTATATTAATTGAAGATGGTTATTAATGCACCAGTCTAAAATCCCTCAACCCAAAGAGCTTAAAGCATGTACTTCATTTTTAAAGATGTAAAAGGGCATTCATGATTTTGTTCAACAAATGTTTAAATCAGCATTTGCTATGTGAGAAACACCATGCTAGATGCTAAAGAGATAAAAAGATGAATAAGACCTTGTCTCTTCCTTAAGCCCCAAACCTAATACAAGGTATATTCATAATTTGTTAGAGTATTTTTACTTTTATAATTGTAACAAAAGTCCTTCTTAAAAGTAATTCTGCTACTGGCAATCATTTCACTAAAGAAATTCTAAAAGCTGCAAATCACTATTTAATTCTCATAAAAGTAACATTTCTTTTACCACCAAAATGCTAGTGTACTTTAACAATTTATATAGTCAACAACAAGAAAAGTGATAAAATTTGCCATTAGCTTACATTTTCTATGACAAATGTCCACTCTTTATCTTCAAATTCCTCTGCATGAGGATCCTATAACAAAAGCAAAATATAGTTAAAATAGATTTCTTTAAACCATTCAATCCAATCAAAAACATACAAATGGCCTTGCTTTTACCTTTTACCAACTTTTAAAAAGAGAGACGCAGAAGAGTCTACTCTTAGAAACTTCCATAATTTCTCTACATCTAAATCATTATTTTATATTGAAAAATTCTCTATTTGATTTATGTTGATGCATGTAATTATCTTCCATCATTGCACCAATGAAAAAAGAAACCCAGAGAGACTGATAATTTAATGAACTATTAAGAAGCGCTTTATTAAGATATAAAATGCTTGGTTGCCTGGGTACTTCAGTCAGTTAAGCACTGGACTCTGGATTTCAGCCCAGGTCATGATCTCAAGGGTTAGTGGGATAGAGCCCCATGCTGATGGGGCGGAGCCTGTTTGGGATTCTATCTTCCTTTCTCCTCCTCCCTGCTTGCCGCGTTATCTCCCTCCCAAAATAAATAAACTTAAAAAAAAAAAGATATAAAATGCTCAATTAAAAGCCCTCACCCTGTTTTTATACTCATATATTTTAAACTAAAAGTACCATTTGAAACAAGGTTTTCTTCTGAAGAGGTTATGTAAACATCTGGAATTTCAAAGCACAACAAGAAACTTCATAATCTACACAAAATGGCAAACTGGCATGGCTATTGATAGCTTCACCCCACCTCCCCTCCCATTAACCCTGAAAATGCCTCAGAAACCTGAGAAAGGGTATTGTAACCTCCAACCAAATGTAACTTACAAAAAAAAAAGGTACACTTTTACAAGTATTTATTTGACACATACTTACTGGGTACTTATTATATAAGAAATTGTAGATGTGTAAATATGGACTCAAACACTGTTGTCTTTGCCTCCGAAGACAAACACAACTAATCTAAATAAATATGGTGAAAGAAATACTTGGTTTCACCACAGATTAGAAAACAACACATCACTTACAGGAATGAATAGGAGGAAAGCTTTATGAGAAAGAAAGCATCTATGCTAGGTGGGATAGTACATATTTCCACAAATATTTGAATAAGTAAAGGCAAAAGCAACAGAGTATAAGACAAAAGGAAAGCAGTGGGGTTGCATCATATGTGCGTTTACTTATTCAGATTCAACTCCACATATTAGAGAAGGCAGAGGGATGGAAGTACTGAGAATAAGAGAGTATTTAAATACAGCAGGCTTTGGGCTCAACATTCCACTCTAAGAATGAGGGAGTACCCATAGGTGGAAAATGGGCTCTGCGATTCCTTTAATGGGGTTCAGGTCCCACATGCTTCTCATAGGGAAGCATCTTACTCATGATTGATTCCATCTTAGTCTATTAATAATCTTTTGCCTCTACTGCCACAGCTGAGTTTTGGTTGTTATCATTTTGTGCCTAAGCTATTTAAAGATAAAAGTGACTACAACATTCAGTCTCTCTGCCCTCCAATCAATCTTATACACGGATTATTCTCCCAAACCACAGTTCTGATTGTGTTGGTACCAACTCAGATTTCTTTAATGATACCCACCACGTATGGGATAAATTCCAAACTCCTCAGTTAGTCCTTTATTTCTGTTTACTTATATTTTACTTTAAAGCCTGGTGGCTGGCTAATTCTGAGCTATACTGAGGCAATTAGTTATATGAGTAAATTCACACAAATGGGATAAAAAATCTGTCAAAAAGGAGTTTCTTTGGTGGTGCTGGGCAGGGGGAGGTAGGAAAGGCTAGACAAGAAAGACAAGTAGAAAATGCTACCTGGTGTTTGTTTCTTTAGCTTGGCCTACCCACAAACTAGGTTTGTGGACACAGAATACTGTAAATAAAGGTTGAAGAACTTTTCTGTGAGTGATTTAGGTCATAAACAGTGCTATTTTAGAGAACAAGTAATAAAGTATACTACAATGCTGAGGAAAGGGACATCTTACCACCCCCTTGCTGCCTGCTCTTCCCCCCCTCATTTTGTTAAGGAACACAGCAGAGTTCCAGCACAGCTAATATAATTAATAACAATAAATATTTACTAAGCACACAGTCTGCCCCAGTTATTATGCTAAGTGTTTTCATCATCACAGCAACTTATAAAATAGGTAGTATTTTTATTTCCATTTAAAAGAACAGAAAACTGAAACCTCAAAGATGTCCCATCTCACAGTGAACAACTAATAAGTGTTATAACTATGTTACAGACAGATCCAGGTCTGTCTGACTTTTAGTTATGTTGTTGGTTCAGTTTTACTACTTTGTCCCCAGGACCTAGAAAAGTACCAGGCACACAGCAGGCTCTCAAGAATATTTGAGAAATGAATTAATGACTATATCTTATAATTTGACAAATATTGAACACTGCCTTATATATGACATATATTAACTCTCAAAGGAGATGAAACATTTTTTAATGTTTATTTTTGAAAGAGAGAGAGAGAGACAGAGAGAGACAGAGAGAGAGAAAGCACGGGGGAGGGACAGAGAGAGACAGGGACAGAGGATCTGAAGCAGGCTCTGTGCTGACGGTAGAGAGCCTGATGCAGGGCTCAAACTCATGAGCTGTGAGATCATGACCTGAGCTAAAGTCAGACACTTAAACTGACTGAGTCCCCCAGACACCCCAGATGAAACATGTTTTAAAAACACAGGCAACGTATTACTCCTAAACAAATAGTTTCAGTGGGACCAAGGGACACATCTGATAGGTCAAAGTCAGTATAAAGACATGAAAGAGCAAAAGTAATGTTCATTTTCAAGCGATTTTAAAATGGCATATCTACAAAATTAACTATTTATATTATTGATCAGATCAAAACATTTGTAATGAAAATTGCTTCTAGCGTGAATCAATTAAGTCTTCTCTGTATCTACTTTCTACCCTATAGAATCTCCCTTACCGCTGCAGTAAAGAGAAAAATTGAAAATGGCTCAAAGAACCATTTTTCTTTTCAAAACACTAAAAGGTTTTTTTTTTCATTTACTAGAAACAAGTATTTTCAATCTAATTCAAATTTCAAAAACAAACATGTAGGCTAAAAAAATTAGTATCTGTGATCAAGTCACAGAAAAATGAAATATACAACTTTTTGTAAAAGCATTTTGTCTATGAGCACACTTATGACAAAAAGTGTTCAGAGCAGTCCTTTCCTACTTGCAAATTTCAAGATTAAATGAATTGTGAGACTTCAATAAAAGTAAAAGAGAGGAAATATAAAAAGTTCTCCACTTGAATATTTTAAATGCTGTTCAGAAACAAGATCCAAAAATTACACTGACGGAATAAAAAGCTGTTTTATCTTTCTGCTCTTCTGTTAGAATTCCGGGGAGTAGAGGACTTGGGGAGATAAATCCTCCACTGAAAATATTGTTTTAATATTTAAAATGGTCACAAGGTTGCCTCAGTAACATAATTAACCAGAAATGTTTACTACAACAAACTGGGGAGAAAAGGGTATTGGTTTTTTTTCCCTACAGACTAAAACTTGAAGTCATAAAAGTTCAGTGATAAGGATATGCTGAACCTTCTCATCAGTACTTGAAAACAACACTTATCTCTTAATCCTCCAAGTACCACGTTTCAACAGCCACTTTCAACTCCGAATCACTCAGCTAGTACATACCCTTTTCCCAAACATATGACTGTCAACTGTTTTTCAGCCCTTTTCTAGCCCCTTACTCTCTATCATTTTTTTCAAGTTGTAAAACTATGTCCATTCATTTTCTTTCCCAATGTAAACAGCAAATCAAATCAAAATATTCAAGAAATTACTTAAAAGTCTTCCTCAAGAATGTCAGAGATCTTGCTATTGTAATCTATATTCATAGCAGTTTTTAAATCACAGACTAGGACATAATATGTGGAGGAAAGAAGAGGGCTAAATCAGTGTGACTTAGCAAGTCACCTTCTTCTTTAGTCTCATTTTCCTTATCAGTACAACAGGAATAATTATACAACCTTGGAGTTGCTGTATGAGAATTAAAGGAAACATTCCAAAGGTCTTGCTACAACCTACCAAGCTTACTGTATCATTCCAGTAAGAGATATATGGATAAAGCGAGTTTAATAACAGGCTTTTAGAACAGCTGACTAAAGGGCTATCAGACAGTCCTGAACCTCCTTAAAAAAAGGTAGAGTAGCTACTATCTCACCCCTTACTTCTCTCTGGGCAAATTAAGTTTGGTGTGTATATATGACAAGCATGGTTAAGCAATGTTATAATGTCAGTAACAGTAATATCAAAACTATAAAACACATATAAAGTGTTAAGAATCTTTTATAAAACAATATCTATGAAAGAGCATTTAAAAGTAGTATTCCATTGAGGGGTTAGTAGGTTAACATTCATCACACTCTTTTGTTTTACTGATCTCTGTAGTAGTTCCTGAATAAATGTATTAATAAATTAGATCACAAAATAAAAAAGGACTTTTTTATACAATGATTTCACACTAAGCCATATAATGTTGCTCTGCTTAAATTTCATGTCCTAAAATATTTAGTGGATTTTCACAAACTTTACATTACTAAATTATGCTCAATAAGATGTCTTTCTTCCTTCTGTCCACCAAAGTAACTTCAACACAACTAGA
Source organism: Cryptoprocta ferox (assembly GCA_028646485.1). Taxonomy (NCBI): domain Eukaryota; kingdom Metazoa; phylum Chordata; class Mammalia; order Carnivora; family Eupleridae; genus Cryptoprocta; species Cryptoprocta ferox. The sequence continues at coordinate 75,727,953 of CM053576.1, read as the reverse complement.
ATGATTCAAAGACGAAATAAAGCATTGCTTTATAATTTTACCACATTCAAAAAGGCTAAAAATGAGACTTTTCCCCGCCATTTTTGGGAAGCAGGTAAGAGTTAGTTAGGAAAGTAAATATTCTAGTGCCTAATGGGGACTCAGTGAGGACTACTTTATAATATTTCAGGAAATATGGAAGACTTTCAAGAAAAAAACATGTATGTATAACAGGCAGATAAGCATACACACGGCTATGTTTTTGGATCTGCCCTTTGAGTTTTTAACCAGAATCTTGCTTTTGTACAAAATCTTGTAATATTTTACAAGCTACAGTACTTGTAAAATATTAATGTCATTAAGATATTTATCAAATATCAATTTAAAACTTCTCTTCTTAGATTAACATTAATAAAATACTTATTGAATGCTAATTTTAAAACATATCTTCTGATTAGTCAAATAGGGCTAACAAAATGAGGCTCAGGACTAAGAATTTCACAAACCTCACTTTCTACAAAAAAGCACTTTAAAATTTCCTGTGGGTGGGGCGCCTGGAGGCTCAGTGGGTTAAGCATCCCACTTCAGCTCAGGTCATGATTTCATGGTTCAGTTCATTAGTTTAAGCCCTGCAATAGGCTCTATGCTGACGGCTCAGAGCCTGGAGCCTGCTTCAATTTTGTGTCTCCCTCTTTTTCTGCCCTTCCTCCACTTGTGCTCTGTCTCTGTCTCTGTCTCTGTCTCTCTCTCTCTCTCTCTCTCTCTCAAAAATAAATAAACATTAGGGGCGCCTGGGTGACTCAGTCAGTTAATTGTCCGTCTTCAGCTCAGGTCATGATCTCACGGTTTGTGGGTTCGACCCCCGCCGTTGGGCTCTGTGCTAACAGCTAGCTCAGAGCCTTGAGCCTGTCTTTGGATTCTGTGTCTCCCTCTCTCTCTGACCCTCCCCTTCTCATGCTTTCTCTCTCTCTCTCCTCTCTCTCTCAAAAATAAATAAAACATTTTAAAAAATAAAAATAAAAATAAAATTTAAAAAAATAAACATTAAAAAATTTTTTTAAGTTCCCTGTGGATAGAATGTCAGAAATAGTAAAAGAAGTATTCCAACTGATCTCAATTCCAACTGAACTCCAACTGAGTTCAAAAGGACTCCCAAATTATTCTGACTTCATAGACCATGAAACACCCTGATGACCTTGCATTGTTATAAATTGCTATAGCCATAAAAATAATGCATATTAAGGAACCAAATATATAGAACAATGAATACTGAAATATTTTTTCTTTTAGAATAATAATTATAGAATAATAATTTGTATAAATTATAAAAATGGAACTTACCTTAAAAAGTGTCACAGTGATCTCAATGTTTTCAGGAACAGGCCACACTACAACACCACGGTATGGATTTTTTATTCCAGGTTGCCAGCTATGAGCCTACCAGGATAGATAAAATAATGGCTTCAATATGAAGTGCAGGAAATGCAATGTTAATAATTTACAAAAATTTATTGACCCTGTTTAACTATCTAGTAGATCTGTAGTCTCCTTGAAACAAAAAAGATTAATCAAATAAGATTTTTCAAGCATTAAGGTTGGGCCATGACAGTTCTATCACATGACAACTACAGATTACTATCTGTAACCAAAACTTCACTCTCTCCCTCCCCATCACCACATATAAGAATATGCAAAAATGAGGTGTCTCATATTTTCAAAAGCTACTGTTTGTGACTGGATAAAAATTTTATTAGGAAAAATATTTTTAAAATTATTTTGTGATCTAGGAACTTAAAGGCAAATTCATTCTTTAAAAGGAAAAACAAAGTGCATACTTTGCATTTAAGTTCATTTCCCATTAAACCGTAATGTTTATTTGGGACAAGTAAAGAAGAAAGCAGTTTTTATAGAGTTAATATTTCTAACACTTATAATTTTAAAGATTCTTTTTCCTTGTCAATCTGATTTATCGTGGTTCCCTAAGGACCTCCCAAAATTTGGGAGTCATCACTATAGTTCTTCCTTTATGGTGGCATTTCCAGCCAAAGCTGATGGAAGATTAGGTATGCCAAAACATCTTAGTTAAGTCTTCTTTTCTATAAACTGCAGGACACTCCATGAAAGTGATAATAAAAGCTAATACTTATGGAGTACTTTCTAAGTGTCAGTCCATGTTTGAAATTTACTTATGTTTAACTGATTTAATTAGCATAAGAACCCTCTGAGGTAGCTACTATTCATTCATTCATTCATTCATTCGCTGACTCACTCACGGACTCATTGACTTACTCATATAATTGATTCTATCTGCCAAGCACTGTCCAGGCACTGGAGTAGTTAAAAAAAAAATCTGCCTTAGTGAAGTTAAAGATATAGTAGGAAGAAGCTGACAAACAAAATAATTAAGTAAAATATACAGTATGTTACACAGAGGTAGTGCTATGGAGAAAAAAAATGGAAGAAACAATGCAGGAGGGGGGCAAGAGAAAGTAACAAATGTCAACAGGATAGTCAGAGAAGGCATCATTGAGGAGACACTTGAGAGAAGGCCTCACAGAGGTAAAGGAATCAGAAACATAGATACATGGGATGAGACTTCTAAGGAGATGGAACAGCAAGTGGAAAGGTGCTAAGGCAGTCAGATAACAAGGCTAATATGGCTGGAGCAAAGTAGTCAAGGAGGAGAATAGCAGGAGAAAGGCTGGAGAAATAAGGAGGGCCCAATCATATAAGGCTCTGGGAGGCCATTACAAAGACTTTGACTTATTTATAATTTGAGTGAAATGGAAAGCCACTGGAGGGTTTTAAGCAAAGGAATGATGCTCTAAAATATGTTTTAAAGGACACACTTCACTAAGACAGCAAGAATAGGTTCCAGACATAAGAGAGGAAACAGGAAGACCAAGTAGAAGCTATTGCAATTATCCTGGGGCAAGGTGATGGCGATTTGGCTTCAGGTGGTAGAAAAGTGGTAAAGTGCTCAGATTCTGTATATATTTTTTTCTTTATATTTTCAAGACAGAAACAACAAGATGTGTAGACTACATGAGAGAAAGAAAGTAACCAAGGCTGATTCCAAGGATTTTGTCTTTGAGCAACTGGAAGAAAAGAATTGCTATTAACAGATACAAAGCAAGACTTCAAGAAGAGCAGGTTTGGAAAATAAGATTGGGCCCTCTGTTTTATACACAGTAGATCTAAGGTGCATATTATATATTCAAGTGTATATCTTCAAATAGGCAGCTGGATATATTTGCCAAGAGTAATAAATCTGAAATCATTACCATACATAGATACTTAAAGCTTAAGAGTGGATGTGATCCCAAGGGAAGGAGTACAGACAGAGAGTACAGATGTTCAAGAACTGAACCTCAGAGCCTAACATTAACGGATCCAGGAAATGAGGAGGGGTCAGCAAAAGAGGGCTGGTACAGCAGAAGGAAAACCAGAGGTGGGTGGTACACTGAAAGTCTAGTGAAGAAAATGTTTCATGGAGTGGGAGACAATCACCTGTGCCAAATCTTGGTGACAGGGTTAGACAATTCCTGAAAAATAACCATTGGATTTAAGAAAGCAGAAAGAAGCCAATTCTGACTTCACAAGAGTCATTTCAGTGGAATGATGAGAGCAAATGCCTGACTGGGTTGGAACGGGTTCAACAAAGAATAAGGAAACAGAAAGTAAAGGTATCAAGTACACTCAATTCGTCTGAGATGTTTTGCTAAAAAAGAGAAAGAGAAAACTAGTCTGGCTCTAGTGGCAAAATAATGGCAGAGAGAATTTTTTTAATAAGAGGAAAATATTTTAATGCTTTTTAATAAGAGAAAAATATTTTAATGCTAAATATTTTAATACCCAGTTAAGAGGGAAATTTTAATGATGCAAAAGAGAAAGAATCACTAGAGTAAATGTCCTTAACAGTAGAAAAGGAGACAGATTGGCCTTTGCCAGAAGCACAGATAATTCCTCCATGGTAATAAGAAAGAAGCTAGAGTATATGACTGCAGATGTGTGCCAGGGAACAAATTTAACAGGTGAGGAAAATGAGGCACAGACTTGTCCAAGATCACATAGCAAGTAAGTGGCAGAAGTTGGATTTGAACCCACAAAATCGAAGTGAGAAAGGATCAAGATCATGGACACTTATGTCCATTCAAATCTTACCACATTTTGTTAGTTAAGATACCAGCAATAGATAGGTTTAGCAGCATCTTCCCACTTCAGCTCATAAACTGTCAATAATTCTCCCTCTATTCTCTCTCGATTGCCGTCCAATCACAAAACTTCAGGGAAGAAAAGGGAAGTAGGCACTGACCACAACAGACTTAGTACACCATATCCAAAGGTAAAAAGCTGAGTTCTACTGATTCAAAAATATCTCTAGAGATTCTTTTATTCCTCTGCCTATTTATGTAAATATGCCTATTGACAATTCTAGAATAAAAACTTCACAAAGTCAACAATCTCAATTTTGAAAAGTAAATTTCTACCTACCTTAGATAAGCCTTAATCAAAACTCCTCTCTACATATTCTACATACTCAATCTTGAAGATTTATGACAATTCTAATTCTTATGTACTGTGAGAGAAGATCAGGCTATTCCTCTGGTCTTTTCAAACTCACCATCATTTTCATGATGGTGGTTTCATGAGGCTATATTTTCATAGTCTCCCCACAGAATAAAAACATAAAAAAGTATAATAACTGAACTTTTTTATTAGCCACGGCAGCAAAAATACAGTATTTGTAAAATTCTTTCTTTTTAATTGTTTTGATGTTTGTTTATTTTTGAGAGAGAGAGAGAGACAGAGCGTGATCAGGAGAGGGACAGAGAGAGAGGGAGACAAAGCAGGCTCCAGGCTCTGAACTGTCAGCACCAGAGCCTGACACAGGGGTCAAACTCACAGATTGTGAGATCATGACCTGAGCTGAAGTCAGAAGCTTTAACTGACAGCCACCCAGGTACCCCTAGTATTTGTAAAATTCTTAGTGAAAAAATGACCATCAAAGAAGTTTAGACCTGAAGATATCCTTAAGAGATCTAATTCAGATAAGAAAACTAAAGCAATCAAAGAGTAAATGGCTTGCCTGAACCCATACGAATAATCAGTAGAATCCAAGTTCAGATTTCTTCACCCAACCAACATCATACCCAGCTCCATCTCTGATTCACACAGTGGTCAAGAAAATAGTCTTCTATCCCTAAATTCTTGACATTTATGTGGATAATACAGATATCAAAAGTGAGAAAAGCAGGAAATACAGAGACCACTGGGCAGAGTTAGTAGATGGTAATATCAGATCATTTCTTCAGGTACCCTAATGCTGGTCCTCTAAATGACCTCTATCAATCCTCAGTCTTCGATCACAGAATAGAAATTAGATTGCTGAAAAAACGAAAGTAAAATCTGCTTAACGAACTAAAAATTTTTTTAATTAAAAAAAAGATGTAACAGTGCTAGTTCCCAAGTTGCTAATATGCTGCCATTTTCTTACCATTCTACCTAGCCTCTCTGTCCCCAGCAAAAAAGGTCCAATTAAATTAGAGCTCTGGCTTTCTGATATTCCTTTTAGAGTCTATACAACCTGGCTAAGTTAGGACACTATAACAACATCAATTCGTCTGGCTGAGTAGCTGGCACTGTCTGCTTTACAATGTAGTTAAGTATTATATAGTAGACAGAAAACAGGACCAAGTAAATTTTACTGCAGAGGAAACCAGGGATCTATACAGTAGCAAACACGAAAAAAAGGATTCCTATTTTCAAAGAGCTTAATAAAACTTTCACTTCAAAAAGAATTCAGGAATCTGAAGCCAGAAAAAGAATGAAAAGTCCAATATGGGCAAAAATAGCTTTTGTAAAAAAAATTGTACAAGTCCACAGAGACATTAATTTAGGCTTTTAAGAACCTGATTTAGGAGAAGCATATCATATTTGCAAACATCAGCACTATAAGAACCCTGATCACTTTTCATTGAAAGTAATAAAAAAGATTTTCTTAGAAAAAATTAGGCACTGGGACGCCTGGGCGGCTCAGTAGGTTAAGCGGCCAACTTTGGCTGAGGTCATGATCTCGCAGTTCATGAGTTCAAGCCCCACATCAGGCTCTGTGCTGACAGCTAAGAGCCTGGGGCCTACTTCAGAGTCTGTGTCTCCCTCTCTCTGCCCCTTTCCCCCCACCAAAATAAGTAAACATTAAAAAAAGAAAAAACAAGGCACAGAAATGCAAGTACAGCTATTCAGCTCCTTTGCATAGTTAAGAAAGGCAGGTTATTTCTTTATTTGCCAGCATCCTAGTACAGATAATGGTACAAAAGGATTAGGCGACATTATCCAGTTCCCCTTATATAATTTTTCTCATTTTTTAATCATATGACAGATCTTTTGACATGCCACAGCAGACCTAGGATAAAGGTAACATTTCTCAATTTAAGGTACTGACTCTATAAAATGCCTTATTTTCTAATTATTTCATGTCATACCTTCCCTAAAAGACTTGTACCTAATATGGTACTAAACAGAGAGTAAACATTCACTTGTTATTTCTGATTCCTACAAAATGAAGATATTTCACTAAAAATACATAGCTGTCACTTGTTAAATAATTTTCAATTTACAAAACTGTATATACCCATATGTTTAAGATGTCGCATATAAAGTTACCTTAGAGTTGTCACCATAAGGCAAAGCTCTGCAATTGTACCCTGCCCCTCCTGTTATCTCAGCACATTAGAAAAGACTGTAGCACAACCACAGAGCAAGGAAGTAAAGGTGGTGATGCTATCAAAAAGCTTGTGAGGACTTTAAAGCTCTGATTTTCCTTTGGAATTCTCCCATCTCTCTGTGAGCATAAACTTCTTTTGGAAAAACCATATTTAAGGCAATGTACTACCCTGCCATAATTTGGGAGGACTATCATAGTTGTTCTGATTCCTACTGCCATATATTTTATTGAAAAATAATTTTATTGAAGCATATACAAATCAACTGCAGTTTAACAAAATCTTTGTTATAAATGCCATGACTTGAGGAGAAGAGGTAGGGAAGCTGCATATTGTGTTAATTATCCATGGCAACTATTTTCTCAATAAAAAATGAGTCAGCAATGAGTTCTAATTATATATTTAGCTATCAAGATAAACATGTGCCTGAAGAAAGTGAGCACTAAACTAAGACTAAACTTTAAATTAAATAAGGTAGGGGCACCTGGGTGGCTCAGTCAGCTAAGCATCCAACTCTTGATTCGGGCTCAGGTCATGATCTCACGATTCATGATATCAAGCCCCACGTTGAACTCCACACTGATGGCACGGAGCCTGCTTGGGATTCTCGCTCTTCTTCCCTCTTTGCCCTCCCTCACTCATTCTCTCTCTTTCTCTCTCTCTCTCTCTCTCTCTCTCTCTCAAAATAAATAAATAAAAACATTAAAAAAATAAGGTAGTATGCCTTATTATTTTACTGTCTAAGCTGACATTGATCTGGGTCTCAGTTATAAGTTTCAATCTATCAATCAATACAAAAAAAGGTAGGTATACTCAGAATCAGAAAAGAGAAATAATAAGCTATATGGATGACAAAAACCAAACTGACTACTGTGCAACTCAAACTTTTTCTGAAAACATAGTTAAAAGTAAAAGCTAGAATATTCTGGCAAATGGTTGCAGAGATATTTTTTTCTGCCTCAGTGACTTCAATGAGACTCAGCAGCAAATAATGTACATCTTAAAAGAAAACCATCAGAAAACAGAAGTATCTTTCAGAAGAAATAAGATGGTTCTAGTCTTTGGATTTGGTATAACTGATAGCTAATTTAATAAAAAAAATACCTGGGGACAAGTTGTGTTGTTTTTTTTTAAGAATTCCAAAATGTCATGGATTTCAAGTTTCTTAAGATTAAAAAAAGTTACCTGCTTAACTTTTACAATAATATTGTAACCATTTCTTTCTTAAAGTCTGGAACTGATTTTTAAGTACTTTTTTTTTTTAGCTGTTCTGTACAATTTATAAAACAGCATTTCGCATATGCACTTGCTATATAAAGAGCTTTAACACATTGTGGGTTCTTACAAGTTTTTCAAAAAAACTATACCTATAATATTTTAAGAGGAAACACAATGATTCTGAACTATCCAGAAGGGATCTGAAATATTAAGTGTCACAATTTGACAGTAGTACAAGAAATAATTCTTTCTAGAAAATATGCATTTTGAGAAAAATCAACCTATAGCCACATATGTTTGGATTTTACTATCTGGATTCAATCAATATTTGATACAACATGAAAAATAATCTGGCCCTAAAAGTTATTTGACTGACTTTCAAAAATGCAATTAAATAAAGGTGTATTTTACTTAAAATATGGGTATGTATTCTGAACTGATCCATAAACTACAGTATTTCATTATGTTTCATAATTTTTTAGAAAATAATTAGTATCTAATTATTAAAAGGAGGAAATTTTCTGTTGATAGCTAAAACATGTTGAATCTAAAACATTATAGTTACAGTGATATTCAGCTATCATACTTAGTGGATGACCTTATATTGTTCCTCTCCACAAAAGCGTAAGACACACTAAGCAAAAGTAACAGTATCTGGCAAAACAGAGAAGACCCTAAGTCTCTTTTCAGAACTCTTTCTCATAAGTGAATGGATAAGAAACTACAGCTTCAAAATATAATGTCCCAAAACTATAAATGTATACTTTGAAAAAGATATCATTCATGATATGATGTAAATAGACCATTCCTATATGGCTGGTGGAAATACATTTAAAAGTTAAAAATGTATCAAGCCTATTACCCACTGATTGCAGTCCTAAGTATGTGCCCAAGAGAAATTAAAATATTTATCTCCTAAAATACTGGTATGGTAATATCTGTAGCAGACTTATTCATGGCAGTGAATATTCAAAATATTCACTGGAAACGAATCAAATCATCAACAGGGGCATAAATAATCAAACTGTAGTAAATTCACTTGATGCAATACTACTCATCAATAAAAAAATATAAACTACCATAGTCACAGCATGAATAAACCTCAAAAACATTAGTTGAACAAAAGAAACCACATATAAAACAGTACTGCTGCATGATTCTATTTACATGAAATTCAAGAACAGGCAAAACTAGTCTATGGTGATAGAAAAATCAGAATAGTGGCTGCCTCTGAGAGCTGGGAATTAACTAGAGGAGGACACAAAGGAAAAAGGGACAAAAATAGTCTATATGCTATAAGGAGCATTAGTCACACAAGTATATACTGACTTAAATTGTATAATTAAGAACTATATGTAATTTTACCACAATGAAAATAAAATTTGCCAAGATACCTCAATAATATTAAAAACTCTGAAATTTAATTAAACTTAATTTAATTTTAATTAAAAGGAATAAATTTTTTCCTCACACAGGATATGGAAAAACCAATATCCTTAACTAAACATATTTGCAATTATTATGTGCTTATAAAAATACATTCATACTTATCTACAGAATGGAATTTTTAAAATATCTGCGTAATTGTTACCGAACATTTAAAAAATTCTGTTCTACTCCCCTCAAAGCTGTAAGTGCAAAAAACTAAAACCTTTGGTTGCCTAGGTGGCTCAGTCGGTTGAACGTCCGACTTCAGCTCAGGTAATGATCTCGCAGTTTGTGGATTCAAGCTCTGTGCTGACAGCTCTGAGCCTGGAGCCTGCATTGGATTCTGTGTCTCCCTCTCTCTCTGCCGCTCCCCTGCTCATGCTCTGTCTCTTTCTCTCTCAAAAATAAATAAACATTAAAAAACAGTAAAAAAATTAAAACCTTTGAAAAATCCAACTCCTTTTCTCCTGCAGCCAGCAATGGACTCAGAGAACTCATTATTCCTTAAGTGTGCCCTAACTTCATCCTCTTGGAATCTGAATAAATAATCTCAGGTACAATTTTCTAAGTGTTACCTAGTTAATCATTAATTCATAAATACACTAGTATAGAGAAGCTAGGTAACTATGATGTTACTCAAAGCTACCAAATCCAAGATCAAAACTCAGATATCTGGCTCCCATTTTCAGAACTGCAGTTACACAAATCACAATGCCTAATCAACCATTTTATTAGATCATCAGAAATAACCCAAAGTATATCAAGTAATATTTTAAAATATTCTACAGTGGGACTACAGAAGTTTAATAATTTGACTAAAAGTTAAATTCAACATTTGGGTAAGAAAAATTTGAAAAAAGACAAACCTTAGAAGACTTCCTTCGGCTTCTTCTTGTCCAAACTACCACCAGTTTATCTGGTTGCCTGTCAAACAGGAAAAAGATTAAGTATAATTTATGTTCTCTTACATCAAATTAATAAAGTTTAGTTCTAATTCCTTTTTTAAAAGGACAAAAATGTCGTCTACTTCAGATTACAGAGAGCAGTTATTCTTACAATTAATCTCTCTAAATTATTCAAAAATAGCAAATGTTGCGTATAAATGTAATCTAATTTAAATAACTAATATTTTATCCACATGTTTTTCTAAAAATCCTTTAGCAAATTAATCCATTGGGACAAACCAAATAAAATACTTAGAACTGGTGACAAAAGAAAAAGCACACATACATCTCTAAAAAGTAATGATATATACATCTAATACATTATCTACTTTAATCTGGAGAAAACAGTATAAAAATGGCACTTACAAAATAATTCAAATGTATGGGTTATACTACTTTTGCATCTCATATCTTATGAACAATGCTTGTGGTTTTCAAAACATTTTTATAATCTCAAACATCTTCATAAAAGCAATACAGTACTAAAAAAACATGTAAGATACATACTATTATTCCTATTTTATAAGCTTAAAAAACTGGCAAAATAATGAATCAAAAGTTCTGGCATTGGGGCACCTGGGTGGCTCTGTCAGTTAAGCATCCAACTTTTGATTTTGGCTCAGGTCATGATCTCACAGTCGTGGGATCCACCCCCACATCAGGCTCTGCACTGACAGTGAGGAGCCTGCTTAGGATTCTCTCTCTCTCTCTCTCTCTCTCTCTCTCTCTCTCTCTCTCCCTCTACCCACCCCCCTCCTGTGCTCATTCTCTCTCAGTCAAAATAAATAAACATTTTTTTAAAAATCTCTGGCAGAACCAAATATGAAATACAGGTCTTTTAACTCTCAGACCTCTCTTCTTTACCTTCTGCTAATATAAAGTAAAACAAACAAGCAAAAAACCTTATGTTTTCAGCTAATACAACTACATTCTCCTTTAATACTTAGGGGAAATATCAAGATTATGATTATCAGTTATTTTCCTTATATCTTTATTTTTAAAAATCTTAGATAAAAGCTTTTTAACCAAGAAATGAATGGTGTACTCATCTTGGTGACCTTCACCTCCTTCCATGTGTCATTTACTTGACCCTAAAATCCCTCAGATGACCTGTCCTCTTCTTTAATTAAATATATATTATGTATGTACATATATATACATACATAAAAGGCCACCAGCCATAAATTCCTTACCCAGTGATTTGCCTACAAACCTCCAAAGAGAGAGTTGCCCAATGAAAAAGTACTGAGGAACTAACCCAGAATGTAGCACAGAAAAAATAAAGTGATAAAAATATTTTAAAACAAGGTAAGAGACATAAAAGACAGATTGAGAAGTATATACACCTAATAAAAATTCTGGAAGTTTAGAACAGCGGGAATGACAAAGAAGATACTGAAGAGACAAGGCTAAGAATATTCCAGACTTGAAGACAGAGTCCTTAGATAGAAAGTATATATTGATGAACAGGATAATTAAAAATAAATCTAATATCTAGATACTGTGTAAACTAAAAAACAGCAAGAATAAAGAGAAAAACCATGAAAGAAAAGACAGGTTACCAACAAAGGAATGACTGGACGGACAGCAATTTCTCATTAGCAAAACAAAACCCAAAAGACAATAAAGCTAATGATCTTAAAATTGCTAAGGGAAAATAGCCATCACCGTTGAGTTTTATACTCCTAAACTATCATTTAAGAAATGCTTTTAGACACTGCCTGGCAAAGAGTCAATAAATATTATATATATAATATTTGCAAGTAGTCAATAAATATTTGCTGAATGAATGAAAAAAAGAAAAGAAATAGTTTTAGACATATGAAGACTAAGAGTTTACAGTGCATACATCCTAGTTAAATAAGGGAAGGAGCAGAATGCAAAAAGCAACATTAATATCATAAAATGTTAATTCTTGTTCATTTTAGGTGGCAGAACACGCCCCCCCCAAAAAAAAGCTAGACAAAAAACAGGAGGAAGGTTCCAGTAATGAAAATGACTAAGTAAGGAGTTATCTAAACAAATGTACAATGTTTCTGATGGTGATAACATGGTATAAATAGAAAAATGGTGGTTCTCCATCCAAGACTAAGTTTAGTTCTGAGGGTCAGGCGTTAAAGACAACTGTAAACTAAAACCAGTAGCTTGCTTCGGTGAATCTTCCCACAGTGAAATACTGGGAGCAACAGCCAAATGCAGAAATGCTAAATAAGATGAAACAGAAGTAAGTTTCTATGAAATATCAAGAGAGTTAACTTAAGAATCCAAACCAAACCAGAAACAAACAAAACCTTGTTCAACACACAGAGAAGCAGAATAGGACAAATGACAGTGAAGACAGGGAGCAGTAAAGTAACAGATGGAGGTGGGAAGAAGGTATGATCAATACTGACAGCTGAGCAGTACAGGAAATAAGTAGCCAACAAGTGTATATAAGCTACCTTGTTTGAAAGTATTTATGGCTTGCTAGAACGAACATTTAACCTAGATTACTACACTAATCTTTTCATTATGTTCTCATCGCCACATCTCCAGGTGACCCCAACTCTTAATGATATTTCTATGGTACTTCCTTTAGAAATTCTATTAAAATCTTACAGCTTGTCCTTGCTTATTATCCTATACTAGTCTCTTATATCGAAGGTACTAACAAACTGGCACTTACAGGTTGAATTTAACAGATTCATTTCCCTTGATAATATTCCATTTTATTTAACTTTGAATTTAAATTTTGAAAATCATTTCTAACTTAAATGCCTTTAAACAAGGTCCATGTTGTCTGGATTACTACAGCCTCCAACACTACCAACTGCTTCACACCTGACCAGCTTCTGCATTTGACCCTTTGGCAACCTGGCATGCAAAATAACATCCATATTCCTGAATGTTGTTTTTATGAGGCACTTTACCATCCAACTCTACTTCCTAGCTGTATAACCTACAAATATCTGAACATGTATTCCTTCAAACTCTTCACATTGCATGCTATTACCTTTCTTTAAAAACTTCCTCTTTCCTCCCTTTCTACCTGATAAACTCTTAATTCATCACTTCCTCTGTGAAACCGTGACCACTTCTCATTTCATTTCTACCCCATTCCGTATTCCAACCTTAGGGAGTTATCTGCCTCTACTACTATATTTCCAGTAATACCCTAGAAACATCTGCATCTAAATATTCTATATTCCCTGTATTATATTGTTATTATTTCTATCTCCTCCATTAGATTGCACTCCTTTATCAACCATATCTTGTCTTTATATTCTTAGCAATTAATAAGAATTTGGTACAAGGTTGAGGCTCAATGAACATTTGAATGAACCGTAAGTTTCCACCAGGAATTCCCAATTGGTTAATTATAATTGGTGAGGCCCAACTAAAGCCAGTAGCTATATAATACATCCTCTCTGCAGCTTATTTGAATTTTACAGGGATTCCCGCCTTGGCTGCACATTCGAATCTCCTGGGAAGCTTTGAAAAATACTAATGCCTACGTCCACTCCTGAAGAATTTGATTTAATTGGTGCCATGTGCAGGGTTTTTTTTTTTTAATTCCTACAGGTGTTCTAATGTGCAGCCAAAGTTGAGAACCACTGTATTACAGGGAGAGTGGTAAGTAATCCCTGTACCTTCTGACTTAACACTGGTGAGGCATAGTTGTGCCAACAGTGAGGGTATCTCCCCACCCCCATCATCCTACGCCACCATCCAGGCCACCTGCACTGTTGCCTCCTTCCAACTCATCTTTTCAGCATCTCCCTCCCCTCGACCATTCTGATCTTACTCTGTGTCAAAACAGGGAAGCCGTTTACTATAAAAAATCAGGACGGTGATCTCCTAACCTACCTGCCTGAAGTTCCAAGAATGTAAATAGAACATAAATGACTTACTTGAGAATGCCCCCAGAGACAGTTAAACTTTTTTGTGATTCTAAGTTATGTCCCATTCTTAAAATGTCTTTACGAGAAATCAGTCCACTTTTGCATTATCAGGGCAACATGAGGCAATGTTCTAAAATAAAGAATAGTGCTGTGACTTACTGTTCTCAGTATAAGAGTACCAATAACCACACAATTAGCGACCACAATTAATATTTTAAGCATCTGCGCTGTACTAGAAAAGAACCATTAAATATTTACTTATGTGCACACAAGAGGCAGGGACGGAGCAATGGTGAGAGTGTTATCCAACTACCAAAGAACCTCAACTTTCTATCAAAAGAGTGAAGACAACCTGGTAGAGCTTGGGTTTCAGAGAGAATTCAATAATCACATATTTAACATTTCTACTCCATCACCTAAGTAGCCAGATAGGCCTACATATAATACATACAAAGACATATAAACCTACAAACATATAATTATATATATAAACATTTTATACACATGCACATAAAATGTACACACAGATGCACTTTCTGTGAAATCTATCTAAAAGGTTCCATTAAAATGATTTGAAGTCTTTTGGTGGGTTCATTCAGGGAAGAAAACTTTTTAACAAAAATTAAAAATTTTTTTAAAAATTAAAATTTGGAGCGCCTGGGTGGCTCAGCCGGTTAAGCGTCCAACTTCAGTTCAGGTCATGATCTCGCGTTTTGTGAGTTCTAGCCCCGCATCGGGCTCTGTGCTGACAGCTCAGAGCCTGGAGCCTGCTTCGGATTCTGTCTCTCTTTCTCTCTGCCCCTCCCATGCTCAAGCTCTGTCTCTCTCTGTCAATAATAAATAAACGTTAAAAAAAATTGTTTTTTTTTAATTGAAATTTAACACCTCTAACCTACCCTCACAGTCCTTAAAAAGGAACTAGTTGAATGCAAAAACAGCAAGACTTGTCTCAAAGTATGGTCCTGATGCTAAATTCTGGAGAGTAGGCAGGAGGAGGAAAATAGGAGAGGAAAAAGGAGAAAATAAGAGAGCTACAATGAACAAGATTATAAAACAGTAAGCGGTATCTTTCTTTGACCCGTAGCTACATTTTATGCCTTCCTCTTGGCCACTAGTGAGTTACTGTGTATCAAGGTAAAATTAAAAAAAAAAATCTGGGGGCACGTGGGTAGCTCAGTCAGTTAAGCACCCAATTCTTGATTTCGGCGCAGGTTATGATCTCATAGTTCATGAGTTTGAGCCCCACACCGGGCTCTGCGCTACCAATGTGGAGCCTGCTTAAGATTCTCTCTCTGTCCCTCTCTCTCTGTTCCTCTCCTACTTGTGTGCTTGCACTCTCTCTCTCTTTCAGAATAAATAAACTTTAAAAAAAATAATCTGGCTTAAATTTAGGCTCCACTCTCATGTGTGTCATATACATGTGTGAGGTGAGACTAAAAAAGCCATGAGAAGGAGCGCCTGGGTGGCTCAGTCGGTTGAGTGTCCAACTTCAGCTCAGGTCCTGATCTCATGGCTTGTGAGTTCAAGCCCCACATTGGGCTCTGTGCTGACCTGCTTCAGATTCTCTGTCTCTCTCTCTCTCTCTCTCTCTCTCGCCCCCCTCCCCTGCTCATGCACTCTCTCTCTCTCTCAAATATAAATAAACATTAAAAAAAATTTTTTTTAAAGCCATGAGAAAAATCCAAAACATCACACGAAAACCAATCTCATTACTTTCCAGAATCATAATATGCATTCAAAACATATTTTACTGAATGCCTATTATGTTTCTGGCACTGTGCTGAGCAATGGAGATGCAAAGATGAAAGATTAAACCTCGATCCTCTGGAAGTTTACAACCCACTGGGGAGAGAGAGGCAATTAAACAAACTATCCCACTCCCGGCACAATCTTGGAGAACACAAAGAAGACAACAAAAACCTTATGCTGAAAAGGATCTACTTACACATATCGCAGGAAATGAGCAGGCTAACAAAAAGAGCCTGCCCAACTATTGAGATTATTTAAAATTTATTTTAAAACCTAATAATTTAGGACACCTTAAATATAAAGTCCAACAAAAAATGAGTGACCAATACAGTACCTCTAATACAAAGTCATAAAGCCATTAAATATATTTCCCAACAACATTTAAAAGCATGGGACAATGCTTAGGATATTATGTGAAATTTGTTTAACACAGATTAAAAAACTTTTTTCCTGTACTATATAATGAAAGAAGACATCAGGGGGCAATACTCAAAATGCTAACTGTGGCCACCATTAGAAAATAAAATTACGTATCATTTTAAGGATATACTTTTATTTTTTGGAATGCATTTATACTACTTTATGCTGGAAAGTTACTTAAATGTGGGGGAAGTTATTTAAAATAAAACAATCATTTTAAGTTTAGAATAAGTATGAACAGAAACAATTAAATTAATTTTTAAAATTTCACTTCAATTTAAAGAGTTTTTAGACAACTGATTAAATTTGTTTTTTCTAAGTCAATAGAAGTGGAAGGGCCGTGTTGTCTTAAAATAACATAAATGTTTTTCCAAGGTCTGAGCTGGCGCTACACAAAACTTTGACATAGGTTCCATGTGACTTTGGAAGCCTCCCTTCCTTTATTTGCAGTCCCTCCAATTCCTGGGACATTTTTCCTTGGGCATGGAAAGTCAATATGACACTCCATTAATGGCCCCGACGATAACGATACAACAAGTGCTTTTCAGATCACTCATTCTCTTCTACATCAATTAAAATTCCTCTTTTCCCAGGGTAAGTATCTTGGAAAGGTACTGAAAGGTAAGAAACTGGAGGAAACAATTTGTATTAATCTAGGAGATACGAAATTGTAAAAGAAGACCCTTCTAAGACAACGCAATATGAAGGAGAAGAATATTAGCCTGGAGGAAACTTCCTTTTTCCTAAGTTCTGGCCTGAGTGACCTTCGGAATGTCACTCCATTTCTGAGCCTATTCCCTAATTTATCAAATGAAGAGAGGATTCAGATCTCGGCTAGTTCTAAATGATTCAATGACTAATATTAAATGACTGTTACTGAATAAATATTTTGTGTTTTAACATTAAATGAGAAATTCTGGAATAAAGAATTTATGGCATGAGGGGCACCTGGGTGGCTCAATCAGTTAAGTGTTTGACTTTGGCTCAGGTCATGATCGCGAGATTCGTGGGTTGGAAACCCGCATAGGGCTCTGTGCTAACACCTTAGAACCTGGAGCCTGTTTCAGATTCTGTCTCCCTCTCTCTCTCTGCCCCTACCCTGCTCAAACTCTCTCTCTCTCTCTCTCTCTCTCTCTCTCTCTCTCTCTCTCTCTCTCTCTCTCAAATAAACATTAAAAAAAAATTTTTTAAAGAATTTATGTCATGAAATCACTTGCCTCCTATCTTCTAATGATTTAGAGATAGCTAATATTACTAACTTTGAATAACATTATGAAAGAGGAAGTAACATTTTTCAGAATAGTAAACTGACCACTACGTTCACTGTCCAAAGCATAGTGTTAGTCCTGGGAGGTGTTGCAAGAAGCCCCTCAACTGCACCCCGCCCACCACTACCATCACCATGTTGGCACTAAAATGGAGCCAGTTGAATGGAGAGGATTCTGGAATGCAGAGGAAGGCAGAGTCGAAAGATAAAAGGTGTCTGGGCTCCTGGATGACGACATGGAAGGCCAGTCAATCTGGATCACCTTCTCTAGACTGAGAAGTGAGCAAGAAATCAACTTTTATTAGGTTAAACCACTTGGGATTTCTGAGTGTGTCTGCTACAGTAACTCCTCAACATTCCAGAAAATTCAGTAAATTAAAAATATACACATACACAACAAAAAAATAGTTGTTATTTTGTAGTGAGTTTACGTTGCAAAGTATTGAGACTAATTTAACCTTTTTATGTCCTATTGGTTTTTATTTATATGAAACTGATGCTTCTAAAGATAAAAGACAGCTATAACTCAAAACTTAGTAACTAATATTTAAGCCTCCGAGCTTTTCCTAGATTAAAATTAAGGAACCATAAGTCTTTAGAACACAAAAAGTACAATATATTCCTACCACCACATAATCCAGGCTATGTTTACAATGAGAAAAAGCTCAAAATATTAATCCTGTAGTGGATGTGAATAGCCACTTCACTGAATAACAAGGTTATCCTTTTTTTAGGGAACGGGCTCTTAGCCATAACAGAACATTTCATGGTGCGATGCTGTGAATATTGAAACAAAAGGGGAGAAATAGTCTTATCACAGAAGTACTCTAACTTTTCTATTTCTCAAGTAATTATTTTTATCCTTCAGTAGGTACATCTGCCTCCTATTGTACTATAACTGCTGTAGCTCCAGTTAATTATATTCCTTTATGCTTACTTCACAAGAGTTATTCAGCATGCTGTAATAATTAATTCAATAGGAAGAAAATTATACAAGACAAAGTACTCATATATAGGATATACTTTTCTGTAAAATGAAAGGATAGTTCTAATGATAGGAAATGTAAATCCTTGTCACTTAAATAAAAACACTTTTAAAAAAATATATTTTGCATCTTCCTACTATCTTTAAAATATTTTCACAGATGATTGCTTTTGGTCAAAAATATTTAACATGAACTTTTGCTGATAGGTGTTTCTAATACATATATATCAGTAGTTAAAGACAGCACCAATTAGACTGAGGAGGTGCAGTCTGGCATACTTGAAATGAGTATACTTTTTAACTAGCCATCAAAAAAATACATAAATATATGTGTACATATATTTCTTTTCTGCTGTACTATTCAATAGTACAAAGGGTTTATCATTCTTTAATATAAAGTTATTTCTTTTTTAAAAATTTTTAACGTTTTTTTTTTTTGAGAAATGGAGAGAGAGACAAAGAGAAAGAGTGCGAATGGGTGAGGGGCAGAGAGAGAGAGGGAGACACATAATGCAAAGCAGGCTCCAGGTTCTGAGCTGTCACCACAGAGCCCAATATGGGGCTCGAACTCATGAACTGTGAGATCATGACCTGAGCCAACGTCGGACGTTTAACTGACTGGGCCACTAAGGCACTCCAATATAAAGTTATTCCTGAGACTAATAGCATCATAAGCAATCACTGCTGTATCATGTGTGCAACACTGGTCTTCCCAAATAATATTCCCTATTTAATTTTTCAGAATCACACACAGCACTTCTCTTAATTTAGCATATTATTTACTACTTCCTTTCTTACAGTCCTGTTGGAACAGGCCTCACATGTCATTCACATAATTATTAGTGTTTCCAAGTTATGTACCTGGCTCCCGAAAACTGAGGTTAGGGGGGAAGAAAAAAGAATATATCACTCAGGACATTCCACTGCCCTCCTAAAACAATTCTATTCAATATTTACTCTCAAAAGATTTCCATAATTGCTGCAATTTTGTGTTTGGATGATTATATTTGTCTGTCTTGTTTCTATTTGACTGTATGGTTCTCAAGAGGTTTCCCGGTATTCACAAAGCATTTATTCAGAGGGAGACAGGAAAACAGAATATGATGGATAAAAGAATCACATGAAAGCAGACAGATCTGGTTTTAAATCTGGTTCCCCATCTTCTGGGTTTTATCATCTAAGCCTCAAGAGGTTCCTCATCTGTGAAATTAGAACCTTACAGGACCAATGTAAAGATTGGTTAAGACAGTAAAGTGCTTAGTTCAGTGCCTGTCTCTCAGCAAATTCTCAAATAATGTTAGCAACCATCCACATACATGCACAGACCTTCCAAAAAGCTCTGTAGTCTCCTTCTTAAATGTGAACAATGAAGAATCATCTGAGTGGCTAAATAAGAGAAGAAAGAAACTCAAACTAAAGACATAATTATATCCATGGAAAAAATAAAAGGGATTTTTTTTAATGTTTATTTTATTTTTGAGAAAGAGAATGAAAGTTGGGGAGGGGTAGAGAGAGAGGGACAGAGGATCTGAAGAAGGCTCTGCGCTGACAGCAGCGAGTCCAATATGGGGCTCAAACTCACAAACGGTGAGATCATGACCTGAGCTGAAGTCGGGCACTTCACCAATTAAGCCACCCAAGTGGCCCAAAAAAAGATATTTAAAGAATAAGAAAGCACTCTGGAAATTACATCATTATTTTTCATTTAGGAAAGCAAGAATTGAAGAGTTTGAAGACAAAGTTGAGGAAATCTTCCAGATGTAGAATAAGGTAAAAGAGACATTTAAAAAGGCGAGAAAAGATGAGAAATTTAGATCAATCCAGAGGTTAAATATCTAATCTCCCAAGATGACAGTTTTTAAAAAACTCTCAATATGTCACCAATGCCATGGGCCTAAAAAAAACCATTCCAAATGGAGCAGGACACTGGCAGGCTCCAAGGGGAAAAAGAACAGATAAACAACCAATGTTAAACTGGTTTGAGAGGATTCTGAGAGGCCGACAGAAAAATTAATTAATAATAATCACAGGAAAGAAAAAGGCAAAACAAAAACACAAACAAAACCCAGTAATTTTTAGCAAAAGAAAAATCAAAAGAAAGGAAATGTGATAATACCACAGGGCTCAGCTGCAAATAATATGAGGTTATAACACTTCTGATCTAACTCTTATAAAGCTGACTGGAAAAGAGGAAGGATGGTGAATCACGGGAAGGGTAAGTGTGCTTCAGGGAGGAGATGCTGGGACACCTGAGTCCTCACTTAACGATATGAAGAGGCTAGCAGATAAGGTCTAAAATCAAAAGAGTTTTTTTTTTTAATGTTTATTTAATTTTGAGAGAGAGGGAGACAGAGCCTGAGCAGGGGAGGGGCAGAAAGAGAGGGAGACACAGAAACTGAAGCAGGCTCCAGGCTCTGAGCTCTCAGCGTAGAGCCCAAAGCGGGGCTCAAACTCACAGACTGCAAGGTCATAACCTGAGCCAAGGTCTACTGCTTACCCGACTCAGCCACCCAGGCACCCCAAAAAAGTTTTTTTTTAAACATTGAAAGTATGTTATTGAACAGTAAAATATCATTCATACCCACACCAGGAAGATTATATTTTAAAAGACAGATCATAAGTATTGATAAAAATATGATGAAAATGGAATCCTCACACAATGCTGGTGGGATTGTAATATGGTATAGCTGCTCTGGAAGAGTTTGGTAGTTTTTTGAAAGGTTGAACATATAGACTTATCAAAAGATCTGGTAATTTTACTCCTGGGTATATACCCAAAAACTTGTACATGAATGCTCATGTCAGCATTATCCATAATTGCCAAAAAATGACAATTCAAATGTCCACCAACTGATGAATGAATAAAATATGATATATCCATTCAATAGAATATGATTCAACCATAAAAAGGAATGACATACTTGATACATGTTACAACACAGATGAACCTTGAAAACATTACACTAAGTGAAATAAGCCAGAGACAAAATGCCACTTATTGTATAACTTCATTCATATGAAATGACCATAACAGGTACATTCACAGAGACAAAAGTAGATTCATAGTTACTGGAGCCTTGGAAAGGGACACAAAGATAGGGATGCCTATAATAGTAACACAATTTCTTTTTTGAATGATGAAAATATTCTGACTTAGACAGTGATAATAAATGCACAACTCTGTGAATATACTAAAACCACTGAATTGAACATTTATAATGGGGTAAATTTTATGGTATATAAATAATTCACTTAAAAAATGTGTTCGGGATGAAAACAGAGTACAACACGAGAAAAACCTAAAAGAGTTTTTAAAGTGGCTTTCTATAAGGAAGCAGAATCAAGGCAGGTAAAGGTGAGGTAAGGAACTCTGTTATAAGCTTTCTCTGTTATAAGCTTTACAGTACTCTTTGATTTTGAAAATGATTTATAAGTGCCACTTGTAAAACTTAAATTTATAAATATAAGTGGTAAATCTTAATTACAAAGAGGAAATTTAAGTCCAGAAGTATTTCCATGCATATATAGTCAATCAATTTATGATAAAGGAGATACACATACACACTGCAGAAAGAATGATCTCTTCAATAAATTGTTTTGGTAAAAGTGGACAGCCACGTGTAAAAGAATGATGTTGGGCCCTTTCCTCCTGCCCTCCCTTCATTCCACAAGTGTTGCTTCGCTCTCTCCAGCGCAATTGGTGAGCTGGACAAGGCTACTGCAAGAAACAAGCCAAAGTATACACGGTGGAGAGTCCCAAATATCTCTGAGTAGGGAAATAAAACCAAAGGCACAGCAAGAGAGACCAGGGACACCATTAAAGGAACACTTCCTGAATGGACAGGCCCTGGACAGTCAATGAGCCTCCTTTAATATAGCAATACTCACAGGTGTAGAGTGCGTAACAAGCTTTTAAAACTCACAAGAGACAGAAAGCTAGCCAAAATGACAAAACAGAAGAACTCTCCTCTAAAGAAATTCCAGGAAGAAATCACAGCTACAGAATTGCTCAAAATAGATATAAGCAACATAACGGAGCAAGAATTTAGAACAAGTGTCATAAAACTAATCGCTGGGCTTGAAAGAAGCATGGAAGATATCAGAGAAACTACTGCGACAAAGACTAGGGGCCTTAAAAATAGCTGTGATGAGTTAAAAAATGCTGTAAATGAGATGCATAATAAAATGGAGGCTGCCACTGCATGAATTGAAGAGGCAGAAACGAGAATAGGTAAATTAGAAGACACAATTATAGAGAAAGAGGAAGCCGAGAAAAAGAGAGATAAATTGATCCAGGAGCAGGAAAGGAGAATTTGAGAACTGAGTGATACAATCAAATGGAACAATATCCGTATCTTAGGAATTCCTGAAGAAGAAGAAAGAGAAAAAGGTCCTGAAGGGGTTCTGGATCAAACTAGAGCTGAAAACTTCCCGAATATGGGGAAAGAAATAGACACTGAAATCCAAGAGGCACAGAGAGCTCCCCTCAGACGTAACTTGAATCGACCGTCGGCACGACATATCATAGTGAAACTGGCAAAACATAAGGATAAAGAGAGAATTCTGAAAGCAGCTAGGGATAAAAGGGCCCTAACATACAAAGGGAGACCTATCAGAGTGGTTGCAGACCTATTTACTGAAACTGTGAAGGCCAGAAAGGAATGGCAGGAAATCTTCAATGTGATGAACAGGAAAAATAGGCAGCCAAGAATCCTTTATCCAGCAAGTCTGTCATTCAGAATAGAAGGAGAGATAAAGGTGTTCCCAAATAAACAAAAATTGAGAGAATTCATCACCACCAAACCAGCCCTACAAGAAATCCTAAGAGGGACTCTATGAGGGAAATGTTGCAAGGAATACAGAGACACCACTACAAACATGAACTCTACAGAGAACACAATGACTGTAAACCCACATTTTTCAATAATAACACTGAATGTAAATGGACTGAATGCTCCAATCAAACGACACAGGGTAGCAGAATGGATAAAAAAAAAAAAATTCATCCATTTGCTGTCTACAAGAAACTCATCTTAGACCTGAAGACACCTTCAGATTGAATGTTAAGGGGATGGAGAAATATCTATCATGCAACTGGAAGTCAAAAGAAAGCTGGAGTAGCCATACTTATATTGGACAAACTGGACTTTAAAGTAACGGCAGTAACAAAAGATGAAGAAGGACATTACATATCAACTACTGAGTCTCTCCATCAGAAAGAGCTAACAATTATAAACATCTATGCGCCAATTTCGGGAGTACCCAAATACATAAAACAATCAAAAACAGAAACAATCTTCTTGATAAGAATGTGCTAATTGCAGGGGATTTTAATACTCCACTTACAGCAATGGATAGATCAACTAGACAGAAAATCACTAAAGAAACAATGGACCTGAACGACACATTGGACGAGATGGATTTGACAGATGTATTTAGAACTCTACATCCTGAGGCTAGGGAATTCACTTTCTTCTCGAGTGCTCATGGCACATCCTCGAAGATAGATCACATACTGGGGCATAAAGCAGCCCTCCATAAATATAAATACATTGAGATCATACCATGCACACTTTCAGATCACAATGCTAAGAAACTTGAAATCAATCACAGGAGAAAGTCGGGAAAACCTCAAAAATGTGGAGGTTAAAAACCACCCTACTAAAGAATGCTTGGGCCAATCAGGCAATTAGAGAAGAAATTTAAAAATATATGGAAACAAATGAAAATGAAAATACAACAACCCAAACTCTCTGGGACGCAGCAAAGGCAGTCCTAAGAGGAAAGTATATTGCAATCCAGGCCTATTTCAACAAACTAGAAAAAGTACAAATTCAAACTCTAACAAAGTACCTAAGGAAACTAGAAGGGGATCAGCAAGAGCACCCCAAACCCAGCAGAAGAAGAGAAATAATAAAGATCAGGGCAGAAATAATATAGAATCCAAAAAAACAATGAACAGATCAATGAAACCAAGAGTTGGTTTTTCGAAAAAATAAATAAAATTGATAAACCTCTAGCCAGGCTCCTCAGAAAGAAAAGAGAGAACACCCAAATAGACGAAATCATGAATGAAAATGGATCTATTACAACTGATCCCTCAGAAATACAAGCAATCATCAGAGATCACTATGAAAAATTATATGCCAACAAACTGGACAACCTAGAACAAACTGGACAACCTAGAAGAAATGGACAAATTCCTAAACACACATGCACTACCAACTTCAAACGGGAAGAGACAGAAAATTGAACAGACTCATAACCAGTGAAGAAATCCTATCAGTTATCAAAAAATCTCCCAATGAATAAGAGCCCAGGTCCAGATGGCTTCCCAGGGGAAATCTACCAGACATTTAAAGCAGAGTTAATACCCATTATTCTCAAGCTATTCCAAAAAATAGAAATAGAAGGAAAACTTCCGGACTCATTCAACGAAGGCAGCATCACTTTGATTCCCAAATCAGAGAGAGACCCAGGAAAAAAAGAGAACTACAGGCCAATATCCTTGATGAATACAGATGCAAAAATACTCAACAAGATACTAGCAAATCGAATTCAACAGCATACAAAAAGAATTATCCACCATGATCAAGTGGGAGTCATTCCTGGGTTACAGGGCTGGTTCAATATTCGCAAATCCATCAGTGTGATACATCACATTAACAAAAGAAAAGATAAAAACCATATGATCCTGTCAATAGATGCAGAAAAAGAATTTGACAAAATACTTAATAAAAACCCTTGAGAAAGTCGGGATAGAAGGAACTTAAACATTATAAAAGCAATTTACGAAAAGCCCACAGCTAATATCGTCCTCAATGGGGAAAAACTGAGAGCTTTCCCCTTGGAGCATGACAGGGATGTCCACTCTCACCACTGTTGTTTAAGTAGTGCTGGAAGTCCTAGCATCAGCAATCAGAAATCAAAAGGAAATAAAAAGCATCAGAATTGGCAAAGAGGAAGTCAAACTTTCACTTTTCACAGACAACATGATACTCTACATGGAAAACCCGACCGACTCCACCAGAAGCCTACTAGAACTGATCCATGAATTCAGCAAAGTCACAGGGCAGAAAATCAATGTACAGAAATCAGTTGCATTTCTATACACCAATAATGAAGCAACAGAAAGAGAAACCAAGAAACGGATCCCATTCACAATTGCACGAAAAACCATAAAATACCTAGGAATAAACCTATCCAAAGATGTAAAAGATCTGTATGATGAAAACTATAGAAAACTTATGAAGGAATTGAAGAAGACAGAAATAAATGGAAAAACATTCCATGCTCATGGATCGGAAGAATAAACATTGTTAAAATGTCAATACTACCCAAAGCAATCTACACATTCAATGCAATCCCAATCAAAATTGCACCAGCATTCTTCTCAAAGCTAGAACAAACTATCCTAAAATTCGTATGGAATCACAAAAAAACCCCGAATAGCCAAAGTAATATTGAAGAAGAAAACCAAAACGGGAGGCAACACAAGCACAGACTTTAGCCTCTACTACAAAGCTGTCATCATCAAGACAGTATGGTACTGGAACAAGAACAGACACATAGACCAATGGAATAGAATAGAGAACCGAGAATTGGACTCACAAATATATGGCCAATTAATCTTTGACAAAGCAGGAAAGAGTATCCAATGGGAAAAAGACAGCCTGTTTAACAGGTGGTGCTGGGAGAACGGGACGGCAACATGCAGAAGAATGAAACTAGACCCCTTTCTCACACCATACACAAAAATAAACTCAAAATGGATGAAGGACCTCAATGTGGGACAGGAAACCATTAAAACCCTAGAGGAGAAAGCAGGAAACAACCTCCTTGACCTCAGCCACAGCAATTTCCTACTTGACACATCCCCAAAGGCAAGGGAATCAAGAGCAAAAATGAATTATTGGGACCTCATCAAGAGAAAAAGCTTCTGCACTGCAAAGGAAACAATCAAGAAAACTAATAGGCAACTGACGGAATGGGAAAAGATAGTTGCAAATGACATATCGGATAAAG
>CM053576.1:75645847-75701232 GCA_028646485.1 Cryptoprocta ferox | reverse complement strand
AACAAACAATCCAGTGAAGAAATGGGCAGAAGACATGAAGAGACACTTCTCCAAAGAGGACATCCGGATGGCCAACAAACACATGAAACGATACTCAGTGTCACTCATCATCAGGGAAATACAAATCAAAAAAAACCACATGGAGATACCACCTCACGCCAGTCAGAGTGGCTAAAATGAACAAAACAGGAAACTATAGATGCTGGCAAGGATGTGGAGAAACGGGCACCCTCCTACACTGTTGGTGGGAATGTAAACGGGTGCAGCCACTCTGGAAAACAGTGTGGAGGTTCCTCAAAAAATTAACAATAGAACTCCCCTATGACCCAGCAATAGCACTGCTGGGGATTTACCCAAGGGATACAGGAGTGCTGATGCATAGGGGCACATGTACCCCAATGTTCATAGCAACACTTTCAACAATAGCCAAATCATGGAAAGAGCCTAAATGTCCATCAACTGATGAATGGATCAAGAAGATGTGGTTTATATATACAATGTAATACTACATGGCAATAAGAAAAAATGAAATCTGGCCATTCGTAGCCAAGTGGATGGAACTCGAGGGTGTCATGCTAAGTGAAATAAGTCAGGCAGAGAAGGGCAGATACCATATGTTTTCACTCATAAGTGTAAGAGGAGAAACCTAACAGAGGACCATGGGGGAGGGGAAGCGGGGGAAAATAGGGAGAGGGAGGGAGGCAAATCATGAGAGATTCTTGAATAATGAAAACAAACTGAGGGCTGAATGGGGAGGGGGAAAGGGGAAGGGGTGATGAGCATGGAGGAGGGCACCTGTCGGGATGAGCACTGGGTGTTACATGGAAACCAACTTGACAATAAACTATTAAAAAAAAAAAAAAGAATGTTGTTGGACCCCTATCTTATACCATACACAAAAACTAAACCTTACACAAAATGAACTAAAGACTTAAACATAAGACCTGAAACTATAAAAACTCCTAGAAGAAAACAGACAGTAAGCTCCTTGACACCAGTCTTGGCAATGTTTTTTTTTTGGATTTGACACCAAAAGCAAAGGCAACAAAAGCAAAAATAAATAAGGGGAACTACATCAAACTAAAAAGCTTCTGTACAGCAAAGGAAACTATCAAGAAAATGTAAAGACAGGCTACTGAATGGGAGAAAATATTGCAAATCATGTATTTTATAGGGGGTTAATATCCAAAACATATAAAGAACTCACACAAGTCCATAGCAACAAAACAAAAACAAAATAAAACAAAACAAAAAAACCAGTCCAATTAAAAAATGAAAGGAGGAACTAAACAGACCTTTTTCCAGAGAAGACATCCATGACCAACACATACAAAAAGATGATCAAAATCACTAATTGTCAGGGAATTACAAATCAAAACCACAATGAGATATCCTCTCAGACCTGTTAGAATGGCTATTATCAAAAGATAACAAGTGTTGGCAAGGATATAAAGAAAAGAGAACCCTATACACTATTGTTGGGAATGTAAATTGATGCACCCATAATGGAAAACAGTATGGAGCCTCCTCAAAAAAGTTAAAAATACATCCACCATATGATCCAACAATTCCACTTCCAGGTATATATCTAAAGCAAACAAAATCACATTTTGAAAAGGTATCTGCAACTCTATGGTCACATGTTACAATAGCCAAAGCAGAAAAATATCTAAGTGTCCAGCAACAGATGAATGGATAAGGAAAATGTGATACACAGACACAGACACACACAGGAATATTATTCAGCCATAAAAAAGAAGGCAGTCCTGTCACTTGCGACAATGCAGACGGATCTCAAGGGCATTATGCTAAGTGAAATGACAAAGACAATATACTGTATGATCTCCCTTATATGTGGAATCTAAAAACACCAAATTCACAGATACAGAAAACAGACTGGCGGTTGCAGGAGCAGAAGGTGGGGGATGGGGAAAATGGGTGAAGGTGTCAAAATGTACAAACTTTCAGTTATAAGATAAATAAATTCTAAAGATGTAATGTACAACATGGTGACTATACTTAATCTGTATTGTATATTAGAAAGTTACTAAGAAAGTAGGATAAAAGTTCTCATCACAAGAAAATATAATTTGTAACTGAAATGATAGATGTTAACTAAACTTACTGTGATAATAACTTTGCAATATATACATATATTAAATCTTTATGCTGTATACCTTAAACTAATAGTGTTAGAGCAACAGAAACTTTTTTTTAAAAGAAGAAGTGAGGGGGGTGGCGCCTGGGTGGCTCAGTCAGTTAAGCATCTGACTTCAGCTCAGGTCACGAATTCGCTGTTTGAGCCCCACATTGGGCTCTGTGCTGAAAACTCAGAGCCTGGAGACCACTTCGGATTCTGTGTCTCCCTCTCTCTCTGCCCTCCCCTGCTTGCTCACTCACTCTCTCTCTCTCAAAAATAAAATGAAAACATTTAAAAAACTAAAAGAAGAAATGGGAACATATTTGAAAAAACAAATGTTTAAAACGTTCTTAGTGATCGAGGAAAAAATCTTCCAAAACTAAAAAGGTATGTGAAAATACAGAGTAAAGGCAAAAATTTACATCTATTGAGTTAGAAAAGAACAGAGATCAAACAGGAAAACACATTTTTTAAAAGTCATGATCTCCATCCTAGACTCTTAATTTCATCCTTAAGTATTTAAAGAACTGATCAGCATTAAAAGAATCACTAGCAAATATTTTTAAGAGTTTAAACAAGACTAGTAAGAATAAAGGCAATTTAGGGCTGAATGAATGCTAAATGGTTATAATCTATAAGTAAAATATAGTCTTACTTTGAACATCTTCCTTATTCACAAAAGGGACTCCAAATTAACCACTGCTAGCCCATCCTCAAAAGATTCACCATCATGAGGATATTTTTAAAAAGAAGAACAGCAAATACCTGCATAGCATACAATGTGTATGACAATATTTTAAGTGTCCTACATACACTAACTCATTTAAAGTTCACAAAGACCCCACAAGTAGGAAATAAAGTGCTGCACTGCCCAACACTAGAAGGTGTCATTCACATCCTGTACGACCTGCCTCACAATATGAAGAATTATCAATATCCCTATCTCACAAATGAGGCAATTGAGGCAGAAAGAAGTTAAGAAGCTTTGCCAAGGTGATCAAATAGTAAGTAGACAGTGAGATCTGAAATGAGGCAGTTTGGCATCAGAGACCATGCTCCTCACCCACTATCTATACTGACAAATGTTCTGCAGCCTCTATAAAGAATCTCAAAGGTTTTCCAAACAGCATTAATATCTTTGAGAGGTTATACATGAAAGTACAATACTTACTTAAATGCATAGATTTTAGCCTGTTTTTAGAAGGTTGTTACCTTACTCACAACTTCGTATTATGTTTATAACATTACCTATGACAGCATTATCCAGGCATCAGAGTTAGATTTGTTTGTAGACCACTATTTGAGCTTTCACAAGAACTATATGTGCATGTTATTATTTGGTCTGTGATTCTATCTTTGTCTCTCAGATTGTCAAAAGTTTTTTTTCAGATTAGAAATTTCATTTCTAGTTGTTATAAAATAAATTAATCTGACTCACTATAAAGCTAATTTTTGGCTTAGTATCATTTCTTCTAAGTTTAATCTAGTAAAATTATAATACCAATCACAAAACAACTTTAAAAAAATCATACAGGACATTTAAAAACTAGTCAATATTTAAAATTATTATCCCATGTGCCAAAAGTAGTGTGATCCAAGTACTTTGTGCAGATTTCTCTCCAAGACATAAGTAAATTTTTTAATGTCTATTTTTTTATTTTGAGAGAGAGAGAGAGAAAGAAAGAGAGAGAGATTAAGCACGTGTGCAAGCCCAGGAGGGGCAGAGAGAGAGGGAGAGAGAGAATCCCAAGCAGGCTCCACAATGACAGCACAGAGCCCAACCTAGGGCTTGATCTCACAAACTGTGAGATCATGACCTGAGCTGAAATCAAGAATCAGAGGCTTAAGTGACTGATCCACCCAGGCACCCTATAACTAAAATTTAAGCCCACTCTAGAGTTTGGCATGTGACTGACAGAATGGAGGAGAATTACTATATTTGCCTTAATAGTAAGGTGAGATGACTTTTTTTTAAAAGGAAGAAACTGTATATCCTCACAACTCCTTTATTTTATTTTTTTAAACAAATTACTGTCTAGAAAAGACATATCAGCTCAAAATAAACCCATCAATATTAATTTTAAATGCATAGGTGGCTCTACTAACAGAATAGGATTAAACAGATTAAAGAATATTTAATTTAGTAATTTAGAAATTTAGTAATTCTTCTTAGAAGAATGATCTCTCAGTTGCAGGGAGAATGTCACTATAAACAAGCTTTTTATTAAAAAAATGAAAGTATAAAAGCAGTGCAATACAGTAAAAAATTGCCATGTAGAGGGATGCCTGGGAAGCTCAGTGGGTCAAGATTCTGACTCCTGATTTCAGCTCAGGTCATGATCTCACAGTATGTGAGATCAAGCTCCGCGTAAGAGTGTGGAGTCTGCTTGAGATTCTCTCTCTCCCTCTCTCACTCTCTGTCCCTTCCCCGCGCATGCACGCGTGGGCGCACACACACACTCTTTCTCTCTCTCTCAAAATTATAAATAAACTTAAAAAAATTGCCATGTAGAAATCCAAATATATACATATGTATATATGTATATATATGTATACATATTTTCAATGAGAAAAATAACTGTTGTAATGTTTTATTATTTAATGTCATTTACTTATAGCCTGGGATAATGTTTCCAATGACATTGCCATAATCAAAAACAGAGTGCTGTGCCTCAAATAAAGAGGCAGAAGTGGAATAATAAGCTCTAGAAAATTAGTCTAAATCATTCAAATAGTAGTCCAGTGAGGATGAAGATATTGATGTCAAAGATAAACACACAGTTTGAAAAAAAATTGCTTGGGACACCTGGGTGGCTCAGTCAGTTAAACAACAGACTTCGGCTCAGGTCATGATCTCACCGTTAGTGGGTTCGGGCCCCGCATCGGGCTCTGTGCTGACAGCTCAGGGGCTGGAGCCTGCTTCAGAATCTGTCTCCCTGTTCTCTCTGCCCTTCCCCAGCTCGCACTTTCTCTCTCTCAAAAATAAATAAACATTTTAAAAAAATTTTTTTTAAAGAAAAGAAAAAAATTGCTTTACAAGAAGCAGTACAACTAAATGCACCATGTCTTGCTCTTAAATTGAATCTTGCACCAGAAAAAAAATTTTTTTCTTCTATTATAAAGGACATTATTGGGAAAATTGATGAAATCTGAATAAGATCTGTAGATCAGATAATAGTATTGAACAAATGTTAATTTCCTGATTTTGATGATAGTGCTGTATTTATGTAAGAGATTGTTTTTAAGAAATACATATCGGGGGCCCCTGGGTGGTTCAATCGGTTAAGCCTCCGACTTTGACTCAGATCACTTTGGCTCAGGTCACAATATCGCAGTTCATGAGTTTGAGCCCCGCAACCGGCTCTGTGCTGACAGAGTGTCCGGCTAGGTCCGTCTCTTTCTGCCCCTCCCTTGCTCATGCTCTGTCGCTCTCTTTCTCAAAAAATAAAATATATATTTTATATAAAAGAAAAAAAGAAAAAAGAAAAAAGAAATACACATCGAAGAATTTAGAAATAAAGAATCATCACATCTGTAATTTATTCTCAAGTGGGCCAGAAAAAATGTATATGCATACACACTCATATATTCACATACACACAGGGAATGATAAAACAAATAAGGCAACTAGAAGAGTATACGGGAATTCTTTGAATCATTTTTGCAACTTTATAAAAAACCAAATTAAAAAAATCAACAAATAAATTAGTATCTTAAGAGAAAACTTTTTAAGAATTTTCTGGAATATGTTTTTATATTAAAGTTTATTTTATACACTGTGACATTAAATATATATGGTTAAATTATACCAAATATAAGTAGACATTTGACTATTTCACCTCTATCCCTATCAGCTATCAAAAAAATATTTTTAATGGACCTTCTAATTAGGAAAATGCTGGTGATAAAGAACAGGGACTGGGGCGAGACAAAACGTTCTATTTATCACCTAATACTGAGGCATACAGAGTAACCAGCTTCCAGATAAACTGCCCCAAGATTGAAGAAAACACTCAGAACTTGTTTCTGCACAGGAAAACTGAAAATAATAGCACTTCTTGATGACTTTCAGACACATAAATAACATCTATCAATCGGCAGTCTGGCCCACAGCTTAAAATATCCCAGTTCAATATAGTCTACTCATGGCCAAAAAGAAACAGAGCCGGGCTATTTCTAGCTATAGCATCAGCCAGAAGCTGAGTATGTTACATGTATCCAACAGTCAAGAGAAGTATATTCATTTCCATGGCCATAGATTAGCATCAACCAGGAAAAACTAGTTCCTTTGGAACTAATGTCCAATCGTACATCTCATTTATTAGGAATAAACTCAATTTTTCAAAAACAAAGAAAAAATATCAGACTCTCTGCTACATTTTATACTCCTCTCTAAAAGAATTACTATTCCATTATTTACTATGCCTTACTGTTGCCCACGGAATAAAATTCAAACTTACTTAAAGCCCTTCTCAATTTGACCTCTACAAATCTTCTAATCTAATGTACTATACCTTGTGTGCTGCATATAAATTAGAGCAGTCATTGTTCCAAGAACATGACCTGTGCTTTTCTTCATGTGTCCTCCATGTTGCTGAATTTAATAAACATTTTTGGGGGTCCTCATCTTATCTGGCCTCTTAGCAACACTGACACTTGTACATTTCTTCCTCTCTGCAGGCTCATCCTCCTCTACCTGGCTAGGCAATATTAGGAAGTCCTCCAAAATTAGCTTTACTCTTACCTTATACCATATATAAAAATTAATTCAAAATGGATCAGAAACCGAAACGTGTAAGAGCTAAAACTAGAAAAGTCAGAAGAAAACTTCTGAAGTTTCAAGAAGAGTCATGATGTTAGATTTGGCAATGATTTCTTGAATATGACAAAAGCACAGGCCACAAAAGAAAAGACAGTTAAGTGGGACCTCATTCTAATTAAAAACTTTTATTTTTTTTTTTACATCTAAGGACACTATAAACAGTAAAAAGGCAATCCAGGGAATAAGAGAAAGCATTTGCAAATCATTTATCTGATAAGGAATTAATATCCAGAATATATAAAGAACTCTTGCAACTCAACAACAAAACCAACAACAAAAATACAACCCAATTAAAAAACGGGCAAAGGCACAGCATAGGGAAATCAGTCAATGATATTGTAATAGTAATGTATGGTGACAGATGGCAGCTATACTTGTGGGGAGCACAGCATGATGTATAGAGAAGCTGAATCACTATGTTGTACACCTGAAAATAATGTAACATGTGTCAACTATATGCAAATAAAACAACTTATTTTTTAAAAATATATGGGCAAAGGACTTGAAAAGACATTTCTCCAAAGAAGACATACAAATGGCCAATGAGCACATGAGATGTTCAATATCACTAAACATTAGGGAAGCCAAGTGAGATACCACTTCACACTCATAAAAATGGCGATTATTTTTTAAAAAGAAAAGAACCAATGTTAACAAGGACACAGAAATCTCAACCCTTGTGCACTGCTGATGGGGATGTAAAATGGCACAGCCACTGAGGAGAATTTCATGGTTCATCAGAAAGTCAAATATCACATTCATAACAACATTATTCATAATAGCTCTAAGACAGAAACAATCCAAGTGTCCACCAATGGATGAATGAACAAAATATAGTATATACATACAATGGAATATCATTTCACCTTAAAAGGAATGAAATTCTGACACATGCTACAACATAGATGAATTCTGAAGACATTACGTTAAATGAAAGAAGCCAGACACAAAAGTATTTTGTGATTCCATGATAACCTAAAGCAGTCAAATTTATAGACAGCAGAATGGTGATTGCCAGGGACTGGGAAGAGAGGAGAATGAAAATTATTGTATAATGAGTTTCAGTGTGGGAAGATAAAGTTCTGGAGATGGATGGTGTTGATGGTTGCACAACAGCTTGAATGTACCTAATGCCGCTCTACTGTACACTCAAAACTGGTTAAAATTATAGATTTTATGTTATATACATTTTAACACTATTTAAAAAAAATTAGTCCTAGGTCCATGTCTCCACTGGCAATAGTGTTTCATGACCACAGCAACAATTAATGACTAAACCAAATTTATATTTCCTGCCCAAGGTCATCTGAGCTTCAGAATGACCTTAACTTCCACCTTAAAAATGTGATCAACCTCTGCATTAAAGAAATGGAAAAAGAACAAATTAAACCCAAAGTAAACAGAAAAAAAAGCAAATAATAAAGATGAAAAAAATCAATGAGGACGAACAAAAAAAATAGAAAATATCAAATGAAACTAAAGCGAGTTCTCTGAAAAGATAAAAAATTGGTAAACTATTAGAATAATCAGGAAAAAGAGAAAGACACAAATTACCAATATCCAGAATGCAAGAGGTAACATTGTTACAGATTCTACAAGATATTTAAAAATAATAAAGGAATGTGATAAGCAACTTTACGTCAATAAATTTGACAACACAGATGAAACAAATTCCTTGAAACACATAAACTAACAAGCTTATTCAAGAAACAAAAAATCAGGATAGTCCTTTATCTATTAAAGAAGTTCATTTTATAGTTTAAAGCCTTCCCACAAAGAAATCTCCAGGCCAGATGGCTTCATTGGTAAGGCCTACCAAACATTTAAGGAAAAAAAGAATACCAATTCCACAAAAACTCTTCTAAAAAATGAAACGAGAGTAACTACTTCCCACTCATTCTATGAAACCAGTATTATCCAGATATGAAAATCAGGCAAAGACTTCACGAGAAAACAAAACAAAAAGAAAACACTACAGAATAATATCCTTCATGATACAGATGTAAAAGTACTAAATAAAAATTTGGCAAATTGAATCTAACAAAATATTAGAGGGATTTTTTATCGTGGTCAAGTGTGGTTTATCCTAGAAATATAGGGTTGGCTTAACATTCCAAAATCAATCAATGTAGTTCACTATACTAGCAAACTAAAAGAAAAACCATATGATAATCTCAATACAGAAAAAGCTTTTGACGAAATCCAACATCCATTCCTGATGAAAGCTCTCGGCAAGACAGGAAAGAAGAGAACTTCCTCAACCTGAAAAAGATAGTTTACAAAATACCTATAGCTAACACCATCTTACTGATGAAAGATGGAATCATTCCCCTCAAGATTGGGAACACGACAAGGTTTTCCACTCTCACCACTTCTCTTCAATGTTGTACAAGAAGTGCTAGACAGTGCAATTAGGCAAAAGAAGAAATAAAAGACATCGATATTAGAAAGGAAGGAATTAAACTGTCTTTATTTGGAGACAATCTGATCCTTTATGAAAAAGACCCAGGGGAATCTACTAAAAAAACTACTAGAATGAGTTTAACAAAGTTGCAAGATACAACATAGATAAACAAATATCAATTCTGTATCCATATACTATAATTACTAAGATGTTTACCGTTTAAGATCAATACATTTCCAACATTTTCAGGACATTTATGATGCACATTTAATCTCTAAGTTGGAAGTGAGACACTATCCTATTTCCTCTATGTATGGATTCTCATATAGTGAGTTTATTCTATAAATTTATAAATAACTTTTGTTGATATTTGACAGCATTCATCACCTATATTTATATTTTCTATTTTACAAATGTTTAAAATAAGTGCATTTTTATAATCATACATATATTACTTCATTTTCTAAATGTTATCCACACTCTCATTATAATACAAATCTAATTATAATCATACTATACACAAATGTGTATCCTAGTTTATTAAAAGATTTGCCATAAGTTGAGTTGTGAGTTCTTCTAAGGTGCTACATAAAATCATTTAAGTATTGTTTTTATTGTTGTAAAGTCATGCACATAGAATAAAAACTACAAGAAGATACTTTAAAAAAAGCAGATCTCATTTCTTGACTGACTGGCTTTGCACTAAAATGTGTGTGCTTCTGTGCCACAATATTTTCTCTTTTCTAATACTTAATGTCCCAACCTCTACCTCCGTATCATCACTTTCACAATTTCAAGGTGTATAACCTTCATACTGTGTGTATAACTATAAGTAAATTTTGGATTAAGAGTTATTTTTTAAACAGAAAAAATATCTAGGGCCTAAATATCAAATACATAATTTTCACTCTGAATCAGATAGCATCTGTACATACAGAGACAAATTGCTAAATATACACCACTTGAAGCAAAAAAAAAAAAAAAAAAAAAGGATTAGTAAGAGGGGTGAGAAAGAGGAACACATTCTTTTTTCTTTGAACATTTAATGTGTTTTTACCTTCTAAGATTATTTAGTTTCTTCACCGTAAGGAATATAGCTATTCTTACATAAATCTCTTGGATCTTCAAACCTCCTGTTCTAACGTTTGCTTTAGAACATTTGCTTTCTAACAATACCCACTATACAGGTTTCAATCAAGGATCATCATTTTATTTTGGGTTTGTTTGGTGGGGGGAGGATTTTTTTTTTACTGTTTTTTATTATTGGAAATTCCTTATTTTCTTGTAACTCAAGACTTGGTATTTCTTGAGGTATTTTTGTTTTTTGGAATATATCCTCAGGTAATTCTTTCAGAAAGTCCAAGTGGGTGATTTTATCAATCACAATCTAATCACGAAAACAAAACTCCACTAGATTATGTTAACAGCAGTGATTTAAAATAAAAAATTGTTCAAACATGTGATAATGGACTAAAAAAACAAAAAGTCATCCCAGGGATAAATAATACCTGCAGTAAGCAGCTATTACTTCCAGGCTGTGGAAACAAGAGCTGTAAGGAGGTACTATCAGAACCCAAGAGCTTGAAGGAAGAGCCACTGGGGACAGACCTCAGCACTAAGGGGGCACTGCCCAGCTACTGCTGCCAACTCAGAAGTATCAAAATGAGGGCAGTTCTGGCAATATTAAGAAGCTAGAGAATGGAAGGAACCCTGTCACCGCTGACATGAAATGCCTCTGCTACCTAACACTGATGACAGTAACATGACCACAGGTACGTCTTATATCCTCTCTTCTTGCCTGTCTCTTAATAGTAGAAACTGACAGCAAGCCAGCTAACATCGCCTGAGAAATATAATTTGCAGTCCCAGCCCCCACATCAGAGTAGAATATCTAAAGCTGTGTTTGAAGCTGAATTTTAAACAATCAGTACTGTACTTAATTTTAAAGCTTAGATGGGGAGAAAATTCTAGATTCAGAATCATTTTCCCTTATGACGTGAAATCACAGGCTTCTTTGTCTTCTATCTTTCAGCAATGTCTTCCTCCATTCAGTAAGGTCGTACTAGTTTATATTCTTACAAGCAAAAAGAATCAAAATGATCCCACACTACAACCAATAGCGAGCATAATCATTCTTTTATAAATATGAAGAAAATTATAAAATCTTACTAAGGCACAAAAAAGCAAACCCAGACAAATGGAAAAAAGGCATATCATATTCTTAAGTCTGCCACTTTTTGACTTTAGATAACTAAAGTCAAAAGATTAGATAAACTAAGGGCACCTGGGTGGCTCAGTTGGTTAAGCATTCAACTCCGGATTTTGGCTCAGGTCATGATCTCACAGTTCATGGGTTTGAGCCCTGCATCAGCCTCTGTGCTGTCAGCATGAAGCCTGCTTGGGACTCTCTCTTTCTCTCTCTCTCTCTGCCTCCCAGATCTCTTTCTCTCTCAAAATAAATAAACATTTCTTCAAAGAAAGACTGAACTAAAGAGTCCTTCCATTTTGAAACAGGTTGATTCTAGAAAATGTACAGTGTGTTTTAAGTATATTGCTGGGTGTCCTAAAAGCAGGGGACTTCTCTAAGGACCACACCCCCACCTACCCCTCCAACCACTGTAAAAAAAAAAAAAAAAGAAGTGAGGGGTGAGGGATACAAATTGTAAGTCTAGTTGATATGGAAGCTGGGAGCTCCAATCTGTACACGAATTGAAAGAAAAGTGATGCTTTGAGGGCAAAAGTCAAAACCAGCACTGCAACTGAGATAGATACTATAGTTGAGGCCAGAAGCAAAGTGGGAGAGGTGAAACTGATAATTCCACGTTGAGCCTGGCTCTTCTGAAGAGAGCTGAAGTGGTCCTAAGTCAGCAGCACTGTCAGATCACAGAACAAATCAATGGAGGAAAGAACACCCAACTTATGTCTTTAGTAGGAGTCCTACAGATTAAGGGGAAAAAATATGAGTTCATACTTAAACATTTGTAAGCAAATGAGGTGGCAAGCTAAATTTCGACACCTACCCTAACAGAACAATCATTTAAAGATATATGTATGTATACATATGTATGTATGTATGTATACACATATATGTGTATATGCATATGTATATGTGTGTGTATATATATATATAGGCATATAGAACATTCAATTAAATTGTATAGGTGTATAAGCATAATGAGCTAAATGCAGGAATGATCACTACCAGGTTTATAGTGGTTATCTTCAGGTGATTTTAAATTTCTTCTTAAACTATTATGTAATGTTTGAGTTTTTATAATGAATATACACTATCTATATAATCATAAAAAGATAAAGCTACTTCCATTATATAAGAGGGAAAATATTTCAGTGTTATTACTAGCCATTTATTTCTATTTCTTCTTTTGTAAAAAAATTTACTCATTTCCTTTGCCTGTTTTTCTATTAGTTTGGTAACCTTTCTTATTCACATATTTTCCCAATTTTGGTAGTTGCCTTTTAATTTTGTCTATAATGTTAATACTAAAAATTTTTAAATTAATAACTAGTTAAATATATCAATATTTTCCTTTATGATTTCTACTCTGATGAATTTTTAACTCCAATCACTTTTTCTTCTCCATCCAATACTTAACATCATAAAAAAGAAGCAAGAATGTTGAAGAAAAGTAAAGAGCTCATTCATAATATTCTCCAGCGTCGATCTCTACTGGCCACTTGTTCTCCCTATCTCCTTCAATTCTTACTCATTTATGCTCAGTAACTATAGGCTGACAGGTTATCCTTGTGGACCTAAAAATATTCACAGACAGCACATACAAAGTAAATTTACTTTTGCAATTATAAAGCAGCTCAAGCACCACTAATGTAATCTCAATCAGGAACACTGTTCTCAATAACGAGCTGATTAATCGGATACCCTCATAAATGGTAACACAGATAAACAGGAGGTCAGGCTAAAAAATCATCAGAGTGCTAGACTTCCACTTCTAGAAAGATGGGTTAGACATAATTCTCCTATTCCTCCCACTAAGTACAACTGAAAAACACTGGATATTATATATAAAACAGAAAAAGACCGAAGAATGGACAGAACAGCAGACTAGCTAGGGAACTCAGTCTCAAATATCCCAGACTTGGAGCTAAAGAAACCAGCAACCCCAAAACACCAATACATTCACATTTACAAAGACCCAAATCAAGTTAAAGGACCAAGAAAGGGGGCAGTCTAACAAGCCCCAAAACTTTTAGAAAATAACCATTTGACTGAACACCACAAAAAATCTGTAACCATCTCCAACTAGGTCAGCAAAGGCCAAATGGGTTATCTAGACTTCCTCCTTCCTGAGACTCTAACAAGATGCCCACTAGGGTAGTGTCAAAAGAGGCCAAAAAGAGAGCCAGGATTTTCATCTCTGCCAAAGAGTATCAAGGCTTCACCTGCCTATGGTGTTGGTGGAGACCACATGAGGAACCTGGGCTCGAACCTCCATCCAGCAGTAATGAGGTTCTCCATTGACCTCCACTGACACAGAGTGAAGCAGGGGGGCTTCTTGTTACCAGGCAGCGTTGGGAGTTCTCAACTGAGTAATGATGAAAATTCTAACTCTCCATTCAGTCTCCTCTGACACCAACTCAGTAGGGAGTGGGAGGGGGGACCTTACTTCTAGGGGGGAGTGATGAATTATGTATATATAATGTAATAACTAGAGCAGCCACTAAAAAAAAAGTTGTAACAAAGGGATATACTCATAAATACTAAAATAAATTGGAATAGAATTCTAAAAAATGTTCAAGAATCCCACAGAAGGAAAAACAGAAAATAAACACTAAAATGGTACACGTCAGCCTTAACATATCACTACTTACGTTAAATGTAAATGGTTTAAATACAAAAATTAAAAGAGAAATATTGGCACAGAGGAATAAAAAATACAACCCAACTATAAGCTATCTACAAGAAACTTACCTCAAATTTAACAATATAAGCAAATTCAAAGTAAAAGATGGAAAGAAAGGTATACAGTACACATTAACTAAAGGAAATGTAATTAGCTAAAGGCTAGGTTATTATCAGAAAAGGGAGAGTCCAAAACACAGAAAATTACCAGACACAGAGAGAAAAATTATAATGATTAAAAGGTAAACCCGACAAGGATATTCACTATACTAAATGTGTATACACCAAAAAAATCAAGCTGCTAAAAAAATGTGAGATGAAAATTAATAGAACTGAAAAGAAAAATAAACTTAAAATTATATTGGAAACATCAACATTCCTCTCTCAAAAACTGACAGAGAAACTAGACAGAAAATCAGCAAAATTAAAGAACTCAACAACATCAACCAACAAGATCTCATCAACATTTATAGAATACTCTACCCAAAAAGAACAGAATACAAATTCCTCTCAAGTGTCCACAGAATGTCTATGAAGATAGGCCATATCCTAAGCCATAACACAAACCTCAATAAACTTACAAGAATTTAAACCATACAGAATGTTCTCTCTGGCCACAATGAAATCAAACTAGAAATCAGTAACAGAAAAATACATGAAAATCTCCCCACTTGCAAACTAAACAACACACGTGTCAGTAACACTTGTTCGAAGAGGAAGTCCGGAAGAAAATCAAAAGATACACAGAACTGAATACAAAGGAAAGTATTATATATCAAAATTAGTGGGACACAGCTGAAGCAGAGTTAAGAAATTTGAAGCACTAAATGCATACATTTTAGGGGCACGTGGGTGGCTCAGTGGGTTAAGCGTCTGACTTTGGCTCAGGTCACGATCTCGTGGTTCCTGAGGTTCAAGCCCCACACTGGACTCAGAGCATGGAGCTTGCTTCAGATTCTGTGTCTCCCTCTCTCTCTGCCCCTCCCCTGCTCATGCTCTGTCTGGTCTCTCTCTCAAAAATAAATAAACATTTTTTAAAATTTTTTAAAAAAGAAAAGAAGAAAAGTCCCAAATCAACAATCTAAGCTTCTCCATCAAGAATCTACAAAAAGAAGAGCAAAAGAGACTAAAAGCAAGCAGAAGGAAGGACATAAAAAAGAGCAGAAATCAATGAAACAGAACATAGAAAAACAGAGAAAAATCAATGAAACGAAGCACTAGTTCTTTGAAAAGATCAATAAAGTTGACAAACTTGTAGCATGACTGACAGAAAACAAGAAAAAGAATACAAACTACCAGTATCAGAATGCAACCAGTGATATCACTATGGACCCTGCAGACACGAAAACAATAATAAGGGAATACTACAAACTATTCTATACACACAAATTTGATGATTTCAGTGAAATGGACCACTTTCTCAAAAACAAAAACAAAACCACAAACTACTACAATGCACCCAATATGAAATAATTTGAATAGATGTAAAACTATTAAGAAAATTAAATTCATAGCTTAAAAACTCTCCAAAAATATACCTCCAGACCCTTTTCACTGGAGAATTCCAAGAAACATGTAAAGATTAGTAAACAATTCTATGCAATCTCTTCCAACAATAGGGGAGAAGGAGACACTTCCCAACTCACTTATGAAGCTAGTATTATCCAGATACCAAAACCAGACGAAGACAGTGGAAAAAAGGAAACTACAGACCAATATACCCCATGAATATTCCTTAACAGTATCAAACATAATTCAGTAATATATAAAGGAATTATAACCATGTGAGGTTTATTCCAGGACTGCCAAGCTGTCTCAAAATCTGAAAATCAATCAATATAATCCATGATATTAACAGGCTAAAGAAGAAGAATTACATGATCACATTAATTGATGCAGAAAAAGCATTTGACATTTAACACCCATTCATGATAAAAACAGAAGTGGAACTTCACTAACTTTAAGGAACACCTACAAAAAAGTGTATAGCTAACATTATACTTAATGGTGAAAGAATAAACACTTTCTCCGTAAGACTGAGAACAAGATAAGAATATCCACTCTCACCACTCTTACTCAATACAGTGCTGGAAGTTCTAGGGATGCCTGGGTGGCTCAGTCGTTAAGCGTCCCACTTTGGCTCAGATCACGATCTTAAAGTCCATGAGTTCA
The DNA here is from genome assembly GCA_028646485.1 of Cryptoprocta ferox. Lineage (NCBI taxonomy): Eukaryota > Metazoa > Chordata > Mammalia > Carnivora > Eupleridae > Cryptoprocta > Cryptoprocta ferox. The sequence goes on along the minus strand of CM053576.1, from coordinate 75,684,815 downwards.
AGTCGTACGTCAGGCTCTGTGTTGACAGCTCAGAGCCTGAAGCCTGTTTCAGATTCTGTGTCTCCCTCTCTCTGTCCCGCCCCTGCTCATGCTCTGTCTCTCTCTCTCAAAAATAAACCAAAAAAGATATTTTTTAATATATAGTGCTGGAAGTTCAAGAGAGTGCAATAAGGCAAGAAAAAGAAATAAAAGGCATATAGATTGGAAAGGAAAAACTTTTGCACATGTCCTCTTGGCAAATGACATGATTGTCCACATAAAGAAATTCCAGAGGCACCTGGATGGCTCAGTTGGAGGAGCACGTGACTTTTGATCTTGAGGTCGTGTTCGGGCCCCGTGACGGTGTAGAGATTACTTAAAAAATACAAGATCTTAAAAAAATATTTTTAATTCCAAAAAATCTACGTACAACACTCCTAGAATTAATATTTGAGTCATGCAAGGTTACAGGATACAAAATATACATATGATAACTATATTTCTATGGATACCAAAGTTAAAAATAAAATACCATTTATAACTGATTTAAAAAATGAGATACTTAGGTGTAAATCTAAAAAAAAACCATTTAAAGGACTTGTATGTTGAAAACTACAGAATATTGATGAAAGAAATCAAAGATGATCCAAATAAATGAAGGGACATACCTTGTTTATAGACTGAAAGACTCAACATAGTAAAAATGTCTTCCAACAAGTGAATAGCTAAAAAAGAGTGGTACCCATACCATACAATACTACTCCACAATAAAAAGGAATGAACAATTGATACATGCAACCACCTGTATGAGCTTCCATAGAATGATGCTGAATGGAAAAAAAAACCACTCAAAAAGTTACATACTATATTATTCAATATTCTTGAAATGACGAAATTACAACAGTGAGAACAGATCAGTGTTTGCCCAAGGTTAAGGAGGGGTGGGAATGACAAAGGAATGGGTATAGCTATAAGAGGACAACATGATGGATTCTTGTTGTAAAGGAAATGTTCTGGAATTTTACTATATCAATGTCAATATCCTGACTGTGGTATTGTACTATAGGTTTTCAAGATGTTATTATAGGAAGAAACAATCAAGGCTACACAGCATCTCTATTTCCTACAACTGCCTGTGAATTATTTCAAAACACATTTAATTTTAAAAAGTCTTCAGAAACACACACTGTGGTAGTTCCTTTCCTTCCTATATGTGCATGCCTGCCATTCCTTCATGGAGAGATGGAACCTATTCCTTCCCTCTCCTTGAATCTGGCTGGTCTTGGTAATTTGATTAGTTTATAGGATTTTGGGGGCTAGGCCACAGCTTTTCAGCTTCCACCTGCCCTCTTGGAAAATTTGCTCTGGTGGTAGCAGATGTCACATAAGAAATTTGATCACTATTCGAAACTGTTATGCATAGAGTAAGTGCCACTACATCACGCACCATACATGCGAGTGAAGTAGCCATCTTGGACATTCTAGCTCTAATACATTCTTGAAACAGAATTAAGACCCCGGATGTATGGTTCCAGTCGAGATTTCCCAGCTATCTCTATTCTTTCAAGCCAACCCATTCTGATGCCCCAGACATTATGAAGCAGACATACACCATCTCACAGCCAAACTACTGACCCATAGATTTGTAAGAATAACTAGTTGTTGATTTACACCAAAGATCAGCAAACTTTTTTCAGTAAAGGGCCAGAGAGTAATTTTTTAGGCTTTGAGAGCCACATAGTTTCTGTCACACTACTTAACTTTGGCGTAGCAGCACAAAAGTGACCAAAGACAATATGTAAATAAATGTGACTATGTTTCAAAATTTTTATGTATATAAACATGAAAAGTCTGGGTTCCATATAATTTCCATATGTCACAAACTATTCTTTTTCTGTGTTTTTTCAAACATTTAAAAGTGTAAGGAAGTCCATTCTTAGTTTCTGGGCTGTACAAAAAACAAGTGGAAGGTTAGTTTTTGCACCATGGGCTGTAGTTTCCTGACCTCTGGTTTACAGAATTAGGTTTTGGGATAGTTTTTTCTACAACAACGGATATCTGGGACATACATTATTTAGGAGTAAAGGAAAATGACTCTGCAATTTATTCTCAAATTGTTCCCATATAGAAATAATATATGTATAAGGAAAGAAAAACAAGACAATGATAAAGCAAATGTGGCAAAATGTTAATATTTGATGACATTCAGTGACGGCTACAGGGAATTCTTTAATCCCCTGGCCCCACGCCATAAGCAATATTAGGTAACATTTGGGTGTATTTCCTTCCTGTATCACTACCAAATTAAATATAATTGCTCCTTTTTACCTTAGGTGAATAACAAACAGCCCCACCAAGTCTTTTGGCAACAAATAATCCTTTCAATAGTGACAAATATTTAATCATATCTTCTACTAGTCAACATTAATGTCAACAAACTTACATGGAAGTGTTTAAGCATTCATTTAAGCTTTTTGGTAAGAAAAAAAAAGTCTGTGCATATGTGAATACAAATGTTGGGGATAGGGATAAAAACTAATGATCCCTAAAAGTTTCGCAACAGAGAAGGGTTCATTTTTATTCTAGTTGTAAGAAATGTCAAATGATGTTGGCTTGCCCTCAGGAATAATGAACTGCAATGTACTGTGGTGATTTTCAGATGGCTGAACATTTGAGTTTGTCATTTCAAAATAAATATATTTTTAATTTTAAAAGGAAGCTTTAGGGGAAAAAACTTGAAATACTTTTACTATCTAACTTTTAAAATAATTCTAACACTTTAGAGAGTGGAATAAAGAGGCTAAAGAAGTCATATGGGAATAAACACAAATCTACAGACAGACTACAAAAGGTAGCCTTTCTACCAATCAACTTTCACTGAATCAGGATCTAAAATATTCTGTTTTCTGCGAATCCTCCTTCTTCTTCCTAAAGCACTAAACTACAAAGTTACATCAACAACAGAATTTTTTTTTCACATTTATTTATTCTTGAGAGAGAGAAAGAGAGCACGGGAGTGCATGAGCGGGGGAGGGGCAGAGTGAGAGAGCCACACAGAATCTGAAGCAGGCTCCAGGCTCCAAGCTGTCAGCACAGAGCCCAATGCCAGGCTCAAACTCACAAGCCGTGAGATCATGACCTGAGCCGAAGTCGGACACTTATCCCACTGAGCCACCCACACGCCCATAACAATAGAATTTTTGAGACCTGCAATTAAGTTTGGAAATCTTGTAAATCTTTTAATTTTACAGATGCATTCACCTGGACAGCAACAGGACCAGATTAGAAACCAGGGCTTCTGGATTAAATGTTCTTTCATTTTTGCAAGCCTTGCTTATTTAAGTAATAAGGTACTGAACTGCACACTCCAGGTTGCCTCTGTCATTCTAATGAATCCTAAAACCTCAGACCTGAAAAGAATTTTAAAGATCACCCTGATAGTGTAAACACTACTTAGTCTAGAGACATGAATCCAGTCTACACTATGACTGCCAAGCAGTTACCCAGATCTTCCAGCAACAGGGGAAACCATTAGCTCCACCCAGACTGCCTACTCTACCTTCCAACAACCCCAACTGTTCCTATGCTGAGGGAAACCCACCTCCCTTTAACTTCTATCCTCTTGGTGCCTGACAGAACACACCTACTTCCATTTCCTAAAACAGCCTTTCAGATACTTCAAACAGCCACACAACCTCCTAGAGTATTTTCTCTTCTCTAAGCTAAATATCTGTAACTCCTTAAACATAACCTTGTGTAATTCTGACCACTCCTCCCTCCTAGTCAATTTCCTCTAAACACATTCCAACTTCTTTAAACCACCTTAAACTAGGATGGCCAGAACTGAAGACAATACTTCAAATATGGTCTGACTAAAGAAGAACCATTAACTTCCTTTCTTAGTGACATCCATTAATATAGCTTAAGGACATGTTTGTTTGTCTCTGGTTTTTTTTTTTTTTTCCATAGCCACATCACATCAGACTCATAATAAGCTTATCACTGAATAAAATCTTTAACTTCCATGGTAATTCAAATCTCTTCCACTATACACTTACATGGCAAGAATCCATTTTAGACTAAAGTGAAGTTTTATATATTTATGCCATTCAAAGTAATCTTGTTAAATTCAGTCCATGATTCCTGCCAAATGAGATCTTCAGGTACCCTGGTTCTTAATTCATAGATCTACTATCCTCACAGCTGACCATGATCTGCAAATTTGAAACATATACCTTCTATATTACATAAGTAATTGATAAAAATAGAATAAAGACAAGCACCGAGTCCTGTGGTAACGCTGTAGAAATGTCCCTTTGAACTTAAAATAACAAATTATCCAGTTTTCAGAACATATTTTTTCTGTCTTGACAGTATCACCATGGAACTCAGCAAACCCTTTACTGAACTATAAATGTAGTATGTTTACCACATTTCCTAAGGAGCAGATCTGTCCAAAAAATAATTCATTTTTTGGTTAGACCAACATGACTTCTTCTTAACGATACCATACTGGTCTCTTTCATTATTAAGTGCTTATTAATAAATCCTAGTTTTTGTCTTCTGTTTTTCAAACTTCCTAAGGCTCAAATATTAACTTAGCCTATAGTTTTAGTCTATAGTTTTCTTGAAGAAAAACAAACAAAATTACTCATCTCCAGGTTTCTTCTCTATACGTCTCCTGATCCTGTTGGGACTTCAAAAAAAAATCACGAGTGCCAAAGCAGATTTTTCTTTTCCTTCTTTTGGAATATCTGAATAAAAAAGCTTTAATGGAGTGATATTTCTTTTCATTTTCATGTCTACTTTTTCTCTACATATCAAAATATATTTTAAAGCTGTGAATTTTTTTGTACCCATCAGTCTGGTACCAACTTGGAACTGCAGAGGTATTTTACCTGGAATCCAATAATTTCCCAATGTTTATCTAGTTTGTATTTTAAATAGGTTATATTAATTCTGGATGCTAATATTCAATATCTCAATATCTGCTTGTTCATACAGGCATATACCACATTTATCTGTTTTCAACAAAAATATCAATTTTGCTAACAAAAAAGCATACTCCGATTTCTTTCTATCTCCAATCCTCCAATCACACACACTAAGAATATCCCCTGCTGGAGCAACTGGATATCTATATGGAAAAAAACAAACCTCAACCTCTACCTCACATAATACATCAATATTAACTTGAAATGAATCGTAGATGTAAATGTAAATGCAAATGCTTATTTGTAAAACTTCTAGAAAAAAAACAGGAGAAAAATCTTCATGACTTTGCAATAGGCAAAGGTTTCTGAGTACACAAAAAAAATACCAACCACATAGAAAAAATTGGTAAATTGATTTCATCAAAATTAAAAATTCTTCTTAAAAATATTATGGATATGAAAAGACACAGAATTGGAGAAAATACTCATAATGTTTTTATCTGCCAAAGTGTTGGTATCTAGAATATGTGAAAGAATTCTTACAAATTAATTACAAAGCAAACAACCCAATTTTTAAAAAATGAGTAGAGGATTTAAATAGTTTAAAAACAAGATACACAGAGGTGCCTGGCTAGCTCAGTCACTACAGCATGCTATTCTTAATCTCAGGGTCCTGAGTTCAGGCCCCATATTGGGCATGTAGCCTACCTTAAAAAAAAATACACCAATAAACAATAAGCACATAAAAAGGTACACAACAGCATTACTCATCAGGAAAATGCAAATTAAAATCAAAGGAAGATATTCACTACTTCACTACATACTTACTAAAATGTCTAAAATTTTTATTAACAATGTTGAGACATAAGTTGATTACAGACCAAATCTGAATAACAAACAGGAGGCAAACTGCAAGGCTGAAAACGACATTTCCACTGACATTTCTAAGGAAACAAACCTGATTATATAAAATTCACCTAAGTATTAAAATAACATATTCATATCTAACAATTTGCTTAATATAGCAATTAAATGTAACCTAATTTATCCACTTGTTTAAATATAATTAGAAGAAGCATATGTAACTGGGAAATCCTGTAGCAGAAGAATTTTTTCTCCCTACCTCTACAAATTAATGACTTAAGACTTTAATCATTTCTTTTAGTAAATACTGAAAATATGATTAATCCAAATTTAAGTTAAAACATATTCTGTATCGGGGCGCCTGGGTGGCTCAGTCAGTTGAGCGTCAGACTTCAGCTCAGGTCATGAACTATCAGTTCCTGGGTTCCAGCCCCACGTCAGGCTCTGTGCTGACAGTTCAGAGCCTGGAGCCTGCTTTGGATTCTGTGTCTCCTTCTCTCTTTGTTCCTCCCCCACTTGCGCTCTCTTTCTTTCTCTCTCAAAAATAAACAAACATTAAAAAATGTTTAAAATACATATATATTCTATATCAGTGCATGAAACATTTACTAAGTGCCTACTCTACACACTGGGTACATGCTTAATTAGTAAAATCATTTCTAAAAACTTGACAGTCAAAGGTAGAAAACATTTCACAAAAGCATCAAATGCTGGAACTCAAATCCCTTTGAAAGTGATAAATATGTTAACCCCCCTCACCACTACCACAAACAAACATAGTTACTGTCTAACATTCTTCTTTTTCTCTTTTCCAGCCCCCACCCAGTGTTTTCTTCATGATAGGCATTTTAATTACAGAAACAAACCCTCTTACTTTGTTACTACAGGAAGGAGAGGCACTCAAATTATAACACTGAAATCATTCTATGTAGAAGGGAAGCTATATATAGCCTTTGGGACCCAATGAATTTCTGTCATATTTATATTATTATCCAGATTCTTTCAAACAAATGTGTCATCTCCAAAATACTTAATACACCTGGAAAGTTAGTATTTTACATGTTTGAATAATCAATGCCTTGCCAAAAGGACATTTGTTTAAATTTCTTCAGAGACCTCATTCCCAAATTTCATGTGGAAGTACAATACTTTCTGTGTAAAATAGGAAATTCAGGATCTTCTCCACAACTCTGGCTACAAACTTAAGCAATTTGACAAATTAGGACCTGAAGCACAATTTTAAATTGAGAATCTTGAATGGCAGGCAGATTTGTTTTATACACACACACACACACACACACTCTCTCTCTCTCTCTCTCTATGCATACAATTAGTGACGGACATCAAGCCTCAGATTTTAGAAGCTCAGATCCAAGCAGGATAAATATAAAATAATCTACACCTAGGCATATCATATTCACACTACAGAAAATCAAAGACAAACAATCTTTTAAAAAGCAGAGGGAAAAAAAACACTTTTCTATGAAGGAGCAACCCTAAGAATTACATTGGACTTTTTTTCAGAAATCATGCAAGCAGAAGAGAGTGGAGTAAATATTTATTAAATATGTGTTGAAGGGGGAAAAAACACCAACCTAGAATTTTGTATCCAGTGAAATTATCTTTCAAAAGTGAAGGAAAAGTAAAGACTTTTTCAGATAAAAATTGAGGGAATTTGCCACCAGTATATCTCCCTTGCAAGAAATGTTCAAAATTTTTTTCAAAAAGAAGGAAAATTATATTGGTCAGAAACTCAGATCTTCATAAAGAAAGGAAGAGCATTAGAGAAGGAATAAATAAAGGCAAAGTAAAAGTTTTATTTTTCTTATTCTTAACTGATCTAACAGATAACAGTTTGTTCAAAATAGTAATAGCAATACTGTATTTGATTATTAGAGCTCATGGATAAGTGAAATGAATAACAGCAATGTTATAAAATGAGAAAAGAATTGGCAGTACTTTGTTATAAGGTACTTGCAGTATCTGTGAAGTACTATCAGGTTACTTGAAAAAAAAAAACTTGGATTAGTTGTAAATGTGTATTGCAACCTTAAGGGCACTCACTAAATAAAAATTTTTATAGAAGTAAAATTCATATGCTAGGAGAAGACAAAAAATAGAATTATATGATGCTCAATTAAAACCAGACAAGGAAGAAAATAAAACAGAGAAGGCAGAAAAAGAGTGAAAGCCAAAAAGTAACAAAGAATAAAAGCAAAAAATAGAAAACAGTAAAAAATATGGTAGATATCCAACTATATCAGTAACATCAATGGTCTAAATGAACTAATTAAAAGATTATCAGAATGGTTAAAAAAAACAAGACCCATGCTGGGTTCACAAACTGAATGCTGTCTACAATGTTGTCTACAATAAACCAATTTTTCCCCCTCCTCTCATATCCACCTACAAAAACATTTTCATGCTGGTTACCCACCAACCCCATAAGGACCTCCTTGTCCTTATTGGACTTGAACTTTGTGGGGCCAATGTGATCCAAGCTGCCCAGGCCTGGGATGACTATTAAGATGCTGTGAGAACCAGCTTCATTATCCCTCAAGATTTGGGGTCACAGGGTTGCTGTTTTGGAATAGAATGGACTCGTTTGCCCCACAGGGACCCAATAAGTCTCTGCCTGTGGCAACAGCTTTGTATATACCCATTTCAGCCCCCCTGAAATGGGAGATGGACCCAGGGAGCCAGGTTTGGGTCTAGAACTCTGGAGGCTACTCTCCACCCTCACTTTGGACCTCATGCCGGACTTCCGGACTTGCATCTGGGCCTGGATGTGGTGGGGAAGCCACAGGCCAGCCAACCATTTCCCTAGAACTATGGAGTGCCTAGCCCTGCTCTCCTGCTGCCAAGAGGGAAAGGTCCTGTGAGGAAGACCTCTTGAGGCTCTGTGCTGCTGGCCTCATCGGGGCCTCTGTGAGACACTAGTGTCCCAGGTATCTCCCCCCAGGGAACTCCTCTGCCCTGCTCTGCCTACAGTAAGCCAATTTTTAATATAAAGACACAGATTAAAAGTGAAGAGATGGAAAAGATAGGCCATGCTAACACTAATCCAAAATTGCTGTAGTAGCTATAAGAATTTTAGATAAAGCAGACGTTATAACAAGGAATGTTATTAGAAATAAAGTGAGGCATTGGGTGGGGTGCCTGGTTAAGTTCAACTAGGTAAGCCTCTGACTTTGGCTCTAGTCATGATCTCATGGTTTGTGAGTTTGAGCCCTGTCGGGCTCTCTCCTGTCAGCAGAACCAGCTTCAGATCTCCTGTCCCCCTCTCTCTGTGCCCCTCTCCCACTTGTGTGTGCACAGGTATTCTCTCTCTCTCTCAAAAATAACATTTTAAAAAATAAAACAAAAGGAAATAAAGAGGCATTACATAATGACAAAGGGGTCAATTCTCCAATAAGTCATAGCATTCCCTGATGTGTATAGCCTACAATAGAGCATCAACATATATGAGGCAAAAACTGGTAGAACTGCAAGAAGAAATGGAAGAATGCACTATTATAGCTGGACACTTCCATACCCCTCTAAAAGGAATTGATAGATCCAGCTGGCAAAAAAAAAAAAAAAAAAAAAAAAAAAATCAGTAAAAATGTAGTTGAACTGAACAGCACCACCAATCAACTGGATCTATAGAATACTTCATCCAGTGAGGGCAGAGTGCACATTCTTCTCAAGTTCACATGTAACATTCACCAAAACAGACCATATCCTGCCATAAATTACATCTTAACAAATTTAAAAGAACTGAAATCATACAAAGTATCCTCACATACATACACAATGGAATTAAACTAGAAATCTGTAACAGAAAGATACCTGAAAAACTCCAAAATACTTGGAAGATTAAATAACACGCTTCTAAACAACATATGAGTCAAAAGAGTCTCAAGAGAAACTTAAAATATTTGAACAAATAGAAAATGAAAATACAACTTACCAAAAGTTGTGGGATCCAGCAAAAGTAGTGCTTAGAAGGATATTTATAGCACTGGCTGCATATATTAGAAAAGAATATATCAATAATGTAAGCTTCCAATTTAGGAAACGAGAAAAGAGCAAATTAAACATAAAGTTAAGCAGAAGGAAAGAATAAAAATTAGAGAAGAAATTAATGAAACTGAAAATGGATACCAATAAAAAACCAAAGGTGAGTTCTTTGAAAACACCAATACAATTGATAAAATTCTAGACAGGTTAACAACAACAACAACAACAACAACAACAAAAAAAAAAAAAAAAGATGGGGCTCTGGGGTAGCTCAGTCAGTTAAGTAAGTATCTGACTTCGGCTCAGGTCATGATATCACAGTTTGTAAGTCCGAGACCTGTGTCAGGCTCTGTACTGACAGACAGCTCAGAGCCTGGAGCCTGCTTCAGATTCTGTCTCCCTCTCTCTCTGCCCCTTCCCATTCACATTCTGTCTCTCTCTCATAAAATAAATAAATAAACATTAAAATTTTTTTAAAAAGAGAACAAGCACAAATTATTAAATCAGAAATTAAAATGGGGCCATCACTCCTAATTCTGTGCACATTTAAAAGGTAATATATAAATATTATGAATAATTCTATGACCACAAGTTTGATAACCTAGATAACATGGACCAATTCCTTGAAAAACTGTCAATGCAAAGCCTGATATGGGACTCAAACCCATGAACCATGAGATCATGACCTGAGCCAAAATCAAAAGTCAGAATCTTAACCAACTATGCCATCCCGGCACCCCAAAATCCTGTCACATTCTTAATAACCACTGAGTGTGCAGAATCTGCTTGGAATTCTCTCTCTTCCTCTCTCTGTGTCCTTTCCCCCTGCAAAATAAATAAACATTTAAAAAAACTGTAGAAGAGAATAAAAGACAAGCCACAGAATGGAAGAAGGTGTCTGCAAAACATATATCTGATAAAAGACTGGTACCTAAATATACCAAGAACTCTTAAAAATTTTTTTAATGTTTGTTTATTTTTGAGAGGGAGAGAGACAGAGCACAAGTGGGGGAAGAGCAGAGAAAGAGAGGGAGACACAGAATTTAAAGCAGCATCCAGGCTCTGAGCTGTCAGCACAGAGCCCAATGCAGGGCTTGAACTCACAGTGAGATTATGACCTGAGCTGAAATCAGATGCCTAACCGACTAAGCCACCCAGGTGCCCCAATACTAAGAACTCTTAAAACTCACAATAGGAAAACAACCCAATTTTTTAAATGGGCAAGTGATCTGGACACCTCACCAAAGATATGCAGATGTCAACTAGGCATATGAAATGATGCTCAAAAATCATATGTCACTAGAAAACTATAAATTAAAACAAGATACCACTCCATATCTATAATATGGTGAACAATCAAAACACTGACAATATCAAATCCAGGTGAGGATGTCAAGCTAAGGAACTCCCCTTCACTGGTGGTGGGAATGCAAAATGATTCAGGCATTTTGGAAAATAATTCAGCAGTCTATTACAAAACTAATACTCTTACCATATGATACAGAAATTATGCTCCTTGGTATTGATCCAACTGAGTTAAAAACTTATGTTCCATACAAAAACCTATACATAGATATTTATAGCAACTTCATTCATAATTACCAAAACTCAGAAGCAACCAAGGTGTCCCTCAATAAATGAATGGATAAACAAATTTTAGTACATCCATACAATGGAATACTACTTAGTGCTAAAAAAATAAATTAGCTATCAAGGCACAAAAAGATATGGAGAAACTTTCAATGCAGATTGCTAAGTGAAAGAAGCCAAAGGCTTCTGAAAAGGCTACATATTCTATGATTCCAACTATATGATATTCTGGAAAAGGCAAAACTATGGAGATAATACAAAGATCAGTGGCTGCAAGGGATTCAGGAAAAGGGATAGAAGAATGAATAGGTGGAGTATAGAGGATTTTTAGGACAAACTATTCTGTATACTGTAATGGTGGAATGTTTTACATTTGTCAAAACCCATATAGATGCACAACACAAAGAGTGAAACCTAAGGTAAACTGTGAACTTCAGATAATAATAGTGTATCAATATCAGATGAGGATGATCTCTATGAAATGGTATGGAATGATTTCCAGAATATTTTGTTAAGTGAAAAGCAAAGTGAAAGAAAGAACCAACAATACTTTCTTACCCCTTTTATGTAAGAATAAGTAAAGAGAAAAGTACATGTATCTGATGATCTGTGTAAAAAGAAACATAGTAAAAATGTATCCAGACTCAACAAATGATGTTAAGTTAGAATAACTGGACATTTGTTTGCAAAAGAATGAAGTTGGACCCGTTCCTGCCACCATACACAAAAATTAAAATAGATTTTTAGGTACAATTTAAAGCACAAGAAACAAAATAAAAAATAGCTAAATCAGACTTCATGAAATTTAAAACCATTTGTGCATCTTAGGACACCATTCAAGAAAGTGAAAAGATATTCACCAACGCTCTGAACGAAATAAAATGTTTGCAAATCATAAACCTGGTAAGTGTCTTATATGTAAAATGCATAAAGAACTCTTAAATGCAATGCTAAAAAGATAAATAACCTAAATAAAAATGGGCAAAAGATAAGAATACATATTTGTCAAAACAAAAACAAACAAAAATAAATGGCCATTAAACCCAGGAAAAGACTGTGGCTAAACATCATCCAGCAATTAGAGAAACATAAATGAAAATCACAATGATATACCACTGTACACCTACAGGATGGCTAAAAGGCAATAAGATGTGTTGGTGAGGATAAAGAGCAACTGGAGCCCTCATACATTGCTGGTGGGAGTATAAAATGATGTAGCCACTTTGGAAAATGATTTAGCAACTCCTCAAAAAGTTAACAAAATTACCACATAAACACCCATTTAGTATAAATAAAATGCAGCATATTGATACTACAGAATATTTTCAGCAATGAAAAGGAATTAAGTATTGATACATGATACACATGGATAAACCCTAAAACCCATTATAAGTGAAAGAAACCAGTCACAAAAGACCATAAAGTAAGATTCCATTTACATGAAAAGTCTCCAATATGCAAATATAAAGAGGCAGAAATCAAATTCGGAGTCCCCAGAGCAGGGGTGGGGTAGGACTACAGGGCAGGTGGAAGAAGGCGAAGAGGGGAGGAGAAGTTCCAGAAGAACAGGGAGTGATTGCTAATGAGTATGAGTTTCTTTTAGGGGTGATGAAAATGCTAAAAAATTAGATGGTGATGATGGTTGCAGAATTCTAGGAATATATTAAAACCCAATGAATTGAACACTTAGGGTGAACTGTATAGTACACGAATTATATCTCAATAAATCTGTTAAAAAGGAGGAGAAGAAAAAACACAGAATAACGAAACTAGTTACATTCAGGTGTTGGATGGAACAAGGGGGAAAGGATATAGCCATGGGAAAAGGATACATGGGTTGGGGGAAATAAACCTCTTTAAAAATGGCTTTTACTTGGGAACCACATTAAAATTCATTAACTTATAAGATAATTTAACATGAATGGGGATTTTCTAAAGCAAAATACAAAGAAAATAAAGCTATCTGTGTTGAATTAAAAATATAACCACACTGAATGCTAAAAGTTTGACAAGGAATAGGATGTTTCCATACATACAAATATATTTATATGATGCAGTGAGTACACAGAATCATTTTGGCATTCCTGCCAAAAAGTCATAATCTGAACCTAATCATGAGGAAACAACAGACAAACTCAAATTGAGGAACATTCTTCAAAAGTATCAAGGTCATGAAAAACAAAGACTGAAGAATTTTATCAGATTAAAGGAGAGTGAAGAGGGGCGCTTGGGTGGCTCAGTATGTTAAGCACCCAACTCCTGATTTTGGCTCAGGTCATGGTTTCATGGTCATGAGATCTTGCCCCACCTCGGGCTCTATGATGGGCGTGAAGCCTGCTTAAGATTCTACCGCTCTCCCTCTTCTCCCTCTCTCTCTGCCCCTCCCTGCCTTTCTCTCTCTCAAGATAAGTAAATAAACTTTTAAAAATAAATAAGTAAATAATAAAAGGAGCATAAAGAGATATAACAGTTAAATGTAACATATGACCCTGGACTGGATTCTGATTTAGAAAAACACATTATCCTTTTGCTAGAAATGGAACTATAAGTGGAGAAATATGAATTAGGTCTACAGATTAAGAAACAGTACTGTATCAATGTCAATTTTCTGATCTGGTAAACTGAACTATGGTCACCTAAGAAAATTTCCTTGTTTTTAAAAAATACACACTTATGTATTTATGGGAAAAGGGACATCATAGGTAATGTTAACAGGAAAATGACATATGGAGAGAACAAAAGAGAATGATAAAGCATATATGATAAAGCAAAAGAGAATGATAAAAGTTGACACTTGGGGAATCTGGGTAAAAGGTATATGGGAATTCTTTGTACTAATTTTGCAACTTTTCTAGAAGACTGAAAATCTTTCAAAATAAAAGGTTATTTTCTAAAAATAAATAGTGTTGCAACAATATACCTCCTGTTAGAACCTAATACCAAAGATAACTAAGTCAAAAGGTTATTTGTAAATACATAACTGAATAAATGAGAAAAGTCAAATCTTTCTAATGGAATTCCAAATGTAAGAAGACTAAAGGAAACAGAGTATCATCATTAGAATATAGTAATAATTGCTGCAGCCAAAATCTAAAGAATTTAATATTAGTGGTTGAAACTTTAAAGAGAAATAGGATATTTACACAACCTCGCAAGTTATCTCCCCTCCAAAATTTGTTAATTTTGTGGTAGCTTTAACACATGTCCATAAATCCTTTGATACTCCTCCTTCCAGGATATGGAACTAAATTTCCCTCTTCAAGAGTCTGTACTGGACTTAGTGTCTAGCTGCTAACAAGTTGAGTATAAAAACCAAAAAAAAAAAAAATAGTAACTTACAGTGAGAAATCTGGCAGACTCTACCTTAACCAAGTGATCAAAGTGAACACCACCAGTAATACTCATGCTGCTATCATGTGTCCTCTGATATGATGTGATGAAGGCACTTCACCTCTGTGGTATCTTCCTCGAATCCCTAAGTCCAGTCTAATTATTAGAAACACATTAAACCCAATTTGAGTGACATTCTACAAAATGCCTAATCAGAACTCTTCAAAACTATCAAAGTCATGAAAAACAAGGAAAGGCTGATAAACTGCCATAGATTACAGTGGCTAAAGAGATGTGACAACTAAATGTAATGTGGTATCCTGAATTGCACTGTCAAACTGAAAAAGATTATTAGTGAAATAACTGGTGAAATCCAAATAAGTCTGTAGTTTGGCATAACAATACTGTACTAACATTAATCTCTTAGTTTTGATAAACGGCCATGGTAAATTTATTCACCCTAATTTTACCCGAAGTAAGCTAGGTAAAGAGTATACAGGAACTGTCTATACTGTCTTTGCAACTCGTCTATAAACCTGTAATAATTTCAATAAAAAGTTTTTTAAATAAATGAATTAGCCAATTTTTAAAAATTATTTTGTAAATTAGAGTACTCTTCAAAATAAAGCTGAACCATTAAACTCAATCTCTAAACCAACTTATTGCATGAATAAACTCAGCTTCAATTAAGTTACTCTGGGACAGAGTTTTACTACATGCTCATTGCATTTAATGACTTTTGGAAGGGGATAAAGAAGTATGAAAGATAACAAGTAACTACTGTGTGTGGTTAAACAAGATTCAGGAGGCTTAAGGGGAACAGTTGGAAAAAGTGCTAAAATAAAATAAGGATAGGTTTACAAGATTAAAATAACCCTACCAATAGTATCCTAAGTAAACAGGATATCTGGAAGGTTCAGTTTAGAAGGATAATTACCACAGTAATATAAACAAGGGACCAGAAGGGGCTAGCAAAGTGTTAAGGGCTATCATAAAAGCCTATACCCTAGGTTCCCAAATTTTCTGGGTTTACAAGGCCCTTAATGTGTCAGTAATTTTTTCGCAGGCCAAAGGAAACTCCTAACCTTCTGTTTATTAAGTAGTCAGGTCCAAACAACTTAAGAAGAATATATGCCCTAACAACTCGACACCTGTGTTGGGCACTGCACAACTTCTCAAACCGCAGAAGACACTGCCCTCCTCCTTCCTGTTCCATATATATTTTCACATAGTACTTGCTTTTCATAATAGCAACTGCCAAAACTCAGCTTTGTAAAACTATGGTATCAATGAAAGGAGTGTACCAATCCAATTTTGAAAACGAACTACTTCAAGTATAGTGTGTGTGGTTTCCAAAAGATTTTGCTGTCATTTCCCTCAAAATCTTTCCATCTTTTGGCACACCCATAGAGTTCTCTGCAGTGCCTTCAGGCCTCCTCAGTGCACAGTCTGGAAACCAAGACCTTTGCAAAAGATAACAAAGGATGCCACCAAGACAGTAGCAACAGAAAAAGTGGAGTGAGGGGAGCGTGGGTGGCTCAGTCGGTTAAGCATTGGACTTTGGCACAGGTCATGATCTAACAGTTTGTGGGTTCGGCCCCGTATTGGACTCTGTCCTGACCTGACCGCTCAGAGTCTAGAGCCTATTTTGGATTCTGTGTCTCCCTCTCTCTTTCTGTGCCTCCTCCACTTGCTTTCTCTTTCTCTCTCTCTCTCTCTCTCTCTCTCTCAAATAAACATTAAGAAAAAAAACAAACAAACAAAGAAAAACTGGAGTGAGAATTGAGACATGCCTCAGAGAAAAAAAATCGGCAGATCCAGAAATGTTGCCTGGACGTATAATAACAGTGCTAGCACTTGAGCAGTTTCAAAACTTCGCATAAAAAAATTATTATATTATTAGCTATCCTCCAGTAGTCTATGCTTCTGTAGAACAGTCTTTTTTTTAATGAATCAATAAACCTATCCAAATGTTTATATTAACTTGACAGCCTTATATGGAGCATAGCTAAAGTACATTACTGTCACTTGTAACAGAAACACATACATCACAAAAACTGCTGAAAAAAAGAAAAATTCAATTCAAATTTTCAACGCATTAACATTTCTGGAGTACCAACAGGAATTGTCATCCAGCATCTGCCAAAGCTTTACTTCAGACAGGTATTTGATAAAGAATCATATATGATAGTTCTAAAACCTACCTTGATGATGATGGATCTTAAGCAAGCCATCAGGGAACTTCTAAAATGACAAACTTGCCAGCACCATTCCTCACGTACAAACTCGGGCTTTCTAATGGACATGGAAATCTCCATATTTGCAAAGTACCCAGAGATGCTGAAATCAGCTAGTTTGAGAAGAAATGACTAAAGCAGCACTGTCCAGTAAAACTTTTTGTGATGATGGAAACATTCCATACGTGCATTGTCCAGTATGGTAGCCCCTACTCACATGTGGCTAGTGAGCACTTGAAATGTGGCTAATGTGACTGAAAAACTACTTTTTAATGTCATCAAATTTAAGTTAAGTTTAGATGTAAATAGCCACATAGTTGCTTCTGTACTGGACAGTCCAGTCTGTACTGGACATTTAAATTAGATGATCAAAAAACTAGGTAAACTTTCACCAATTTAACAGTCTGGGTCTTTTGTAGTTGGAGACTTACCCAATGTCATACCCTTTTTTTCCTCATAATAAAAATCCTCTTTGAATTAAGTTCTAAGAAAAGCCTCTGCAAAAGCATTTGGATATTTTCTTTAGCCAGAAGAAATACTACCTGAGCCAATGTGTTTCCCTTTTTGCCTTAGCTGCCAATAAACTCAGAACCAAGTCCGGTGCCCAATGGTAACTCCTCTTAAGTGTCTAATAACATGCATTCTCTGATCCTCTAAGACTATCTCTGTTCTATTTATATCCCTAAATTAGTCAACACAGTGTTATTTTAAATTCTTAAGTGGACAAACTCTTTTGGACATGGGCAGAGTATCAACTTTTAAAGTGATAACTTCCTTAATTAAAGTCAATGCTTTTATTGTTAATTGAGCTTTAAAGTCGATCTTTTAACTGTTTTCTCATTTAAAAAGTAATTTTAAAATAACAACACTAGGGTTAATGACAACAAGAAATATTTTAATAGAACAAATTTACTGAAGAAAATTTTTAGGTACTTAGCAAACCTGCCTGAAAATATCACCATAATAGCAACAAATAAGACAAACATAAACTAATATCCTGCTGTAATTCTGTAGCCCCCATTTCACAAACTCAGTTCTACTCCTTTTATAAAATATGCAAAAGTCCTGATGCAGAATATGAACATCCCTACTGAGCATTCAGTTCAAAAAGCTTGTGCAATTTTTCCTTCAGTACACTGGACTATTTTTATATCATGCAGTGAACTACTTCAGTAGCTCTTTTGTTGAAATTTTCCACAAAATTAGAACACATTTGAAACATCAACAGCACATTTCTAGAAATGCCTAGTTTTAAGTTGTCTGAGCATCTAAATTGCAAAGCTAATGTGAAACTAGAATCATAAGAGTAGAATTTCTTCAAATAACCCCTTAAAATTTCATTTTAAAAATCAGCCTTTAAAATACATAAACCAAAGGGCTCCTGGGTGTCTCAGTCGGTTAAGCGTCCAATTTGATTTCAGCTTAGGTCACAATCTCCCAGTTCATGGGTTCGAGCCCCGCATCGGGCTCTACACTGACATTGTGGAGCCTGCTTGGGATTCTTTGTCTCCCTCTCTCTGCCCCTCCCTCACCTGTGGCTGTCTCTCAAAGATAAATAAACTTAAAAACAAATACACAAGCCAAAACTTGATACCAAATTAAAGTAAGGGAATTTCACATTACTGAAAGATACAATGTACCCATTAAATGGGTTCATTAAAAAAACCATGACAGGGAAAAAAATTTCTTTAAGAAAAATTATCATAAAGAAATGTATACTAAATAGTCACCATAGGACACACACAGAAATGCTAGCAAATTAATTCTACTTTAGATGAATTCAATTAGTTTCCTTAGCCACATTTAGTTGAAGTGATTATTAAAAAGTAAATAAAGTTATATGAATGTGAACTGATTTGGGAGCACCTGGGTGGCTCAGTCAATTAAGTATCCGACTCCTGATTTCAACTCACGTCATGATCTCACAGTTCTGTGAGTTTGAGCCCCACAGTGGGCTCTGTGTTGACAGCATAGACCCTGCTTGGGATTCTGTCTCTCCATCTCTCTGCCCCTTTCCTGCCGTCTCTCTCTCAAAAATAAACATTAAACACACACACACCATATGAACTGATTTTGCTCCAGAGGCAAAAATAATGTAGTTCCTTTCCCCAAAAGCCAGAGTATTGCCAAAACTTAGTTAATTTCAGCACGGTGCTTCTTCCTAGCATGCTCTCTGGTTTACTCCCCCTCTAGGGTCACTCCAAACTTCTGGGCTAGTTCATCTTTCTCTAACACTCTTAAATGTTCAGGTTATACTTTCAGTCTTCTGGCTTATTCAATCCTTTTGTCTAGATAGTTCTCTTCATCACTTATTGCTTAAATAATCAGATAATGATAACAGTAACAATTGGTAACATTTATCGAGTGCTTACTGTATGTCAGGCACTGTTCTAACCACTTTACAAGTATTATTTCACTTAATTGTCAAAACAACTTTATGCTGGAAACACTGTTAGTATCATCACCATTTTATAGATGAAGTACTAAGATGAAGTAATTTGTCCAAGGTCACACAGTCAGAAAATATATTTTTGTACATACACAGATATAAATGTTCCTTAAAGCTACTGTAAAGTTTTTCCTATAGCTGGAAGGCAGGCATAGTAGGCTTTCCTCCATTCTTATGCAGTTAGACTACAGTAAGTTAAACTGACAGTTTGTAGTTGGGCACAGAGAAGACAGAAAGGTACCAGACTCTAGATTCCACACACAGTAGCTGCAAATAACTCCAATGATTTAGAGCAGAGGATAGTAAACTTATTCTTAAAAGGCCAGAGAGTAAATATTTTAAACTCTGCAGCCACCCAGTCTGTGTAGCAACTATTCAACTATGCCATTTTAGTGTGACAGCAGCTATAGACAAATGGACATGGCCATATTCCAATAAAACTTTATTTACAAAAGGAACAGCCTGGACCAGGCCAAAGTGTGCCAATAATCTATAGGCCACTGAATGTGGTGTGGAGACAATTGTGATATAAGCACTACAATATCAAATTATGGCATAAAGTATCTTCACTATTTTCCTTAAATAACCTACCACAATTGAACTTTTGTAAAGCTGAATTTCACATGTAATAAATATTTAAAATATGGATAAAATACTACATGTAACAATTCCAGTTTAAAAAAAACAGTCTATAAACACTAACATAAAATTACTAACAAAGTAACATATCAATTTGTTATCTACTAAAGTTAACCTACCTTTCACAATTTATCACATACAAAAGACTGGGCTATTTCCTTTCAAGGAATAAGGGGTACAAAATCCACACAGCTTGTAACATGAAGTTCTGCAAAGTAAAACTTTCTGCTTTACCTCTCCCCTCATTCATTAAGATTTTAGCACCTGACTCTCTGTCTTAACCATTTCTCCTACAATTAGTCTTGGCAACTTCAAGAGCCACAGAGACCATTTGTCCCACACTATAGCCTATAAATTCCTTGACCAACCTCTTCACTCTCAAAAATCTTTTCCTCCACTCCACCTCAATCACCAACTGCCACTGTCATACCCTAACAGCTATAATCTCATAGTACAAAAGATGACCTATTCAAATATAGGAAGAAATTCCACTTAATTTATTTTTTAAAAAAGAAAATTAAGGTATCCTTATATTTAATGTATATGAAATATTACTTAAAAACATATTTAGGAGGCATCGAGGTGGTTCAGTCGGTTGAGTGGCTGACTTCAGTTCAATTCATGATCTCATGGTTCGTGAGTTCGAGCCCTGTATTGGGCTCTCTGTTGTCAGTGTGGAGCCCACTTCAGATCCTCTGTCCCTGTCTCTCTCTCTGCCGCTCCCCCACTTGTGCTCGCTCTCTCTCTCTCTCAAAAATAAAACATTTGAAAAAAAACATATTGAGGATGTGTGCTTATTTATTTATTTATTTATTTTTAGATTTTATTTATCTCTACACCCAACATGCAGCTCGAACTTACAACCCCAGGATCAAGAACAGCATGCTCTACCAAGTGAGCCAGTCAGGCACCCCATGTGCTTATTTTTTTAAACTGATAAAACGTGATCCAAAGGAGACTACCACCTTTATCTCGTCGTTACTATTAACCATATCCTCCACAATCAAACATCTCACTCTGACTTCTACTTCCCATTTTTCCAGCTCATTCACTCTGGTAACCCAACCCCAACTATTCAACCTCCTGAACATATCAAAAGCATTATCCTTCTCACTTTTTCACCGACCATCCTACCATTCATGTCCTTATTTTCCGCCTTTTCCATCTCATATTCCATGGCGCATCACTATAATCCTTGCCGTTTTTTTCTTGCAGTTATACATTCATGACAAAATCCAACCCTGATTAAATCCAACTCTGCCTATTCTATGCCTGCACCCAAATAAGGAACATAGCTCAATTAAAACATGCAAATTTGCTGGTTGCATTCACTTTAAATTTATGACCACAAAGTTAAGAAGGTCCCCAGCATTACACTACCCAACAATCCTACATTTCCCTAGTCAATTCTTGTTCTGACAGTTTAATACCTCCTCTCTCCTCAATCCTTCGACACCTTTCTGTCACCTCCCTCTCAGCTGATGACCTCTAGTATTATTTCCCTGAGAAAACAGAAGCCAACAGAAGAGAATGTCCATACCCTCCTGCACCAAATCTACAAACCTACCTGCTTCTCTACCCATGTCATCTGCCTTCCCTCCTTATAACAATGAATCGTCCCTGCTTCTACTTAAGTTCAACCTTTCCACTTGGGTAGTGGATCCTGTTCCCGTTCTCTTATTCAAGGACTTTTCTCCTGAAGTTACCTCCTCTCCCAGCACACCATCAGTTTTTCCTTCTTTACCAACCATTTCCATCAGCATTCCAATATGCTGCAATACCTTCCATGTGAAACATATACCTTGACCCCTTTTCCCTCTCCAGCTATTGCCTAGTTCTTTGATTTGCAGCAGAATTCTCCATGAAAAGAATCTACACTGACCATATTCATCTTTCTCCTAACCCAAACTAATCATGCTTTTATCCCTATCTCTCCACTGAAACCATTTCTCAAAGTCACTAGCTCTTTCCACCTTGCCAAAGCTACTGTCATCTTGCTCAACCTCTCAACAGTATTTGACACAGTTAAACGCTTCCTTCCTGATACATTTTGCACTTGGTTCCTCAGAGAACACATTCTCCTAATTTTCCTCCTACCTGCTTGTTTTTCAATCTCCTTTGCTGGCTCTTCCTCTTCTTAACCACCTCTATATGTTGAAGTGTCCCAAGGCTCAGTCCTCCGTCCTCGTAATCTACATTAACACCACAGGAAATTTCCTATAGCCCCATAGTTATAAATTCTATCTATTTACTAAGAGACTCCAACCTCTTCTCTCCACTGACCTCAAGATTCTTGTAATTAACTGCTTAATTAATCTCCACCAAGAAAAGCAAAGCCAATTCTTGACTTTCCCTTCATGCCAAACCTTTTCCTCTCCAGGTGTTCCCTATCCCTATAATTAACATTACAGTCATCTGGTTGTTCAGCCAAAGATCTACAGTTCTTATTGATCCATCTCTGACTTTACAGCATATCTAATCCATCATTAAGTCCTGTCAACTATACCTTCAAAAAACTTATTTCCAGTTACATGGGTGTATATCATAGTTTGTCAAACCTTATTGAACTATACACTTAAAACTGATGCATTTTATTGTATGTGAAAGTGTAAGATATACCTCTAAAGTGTGGTGGAAGTGTATGTTTGTTACCTGCATATATGTGACCATTTCTGACCACCTCCACCACTACCTCCTTGGTACTTGGACTACTGCAATAGCCTCCTAATTAGTATCCCTGCTTCCATTTTTACTCATGACAATTCGTATTCCACAAAGCATCCAGAATAATCTTGTTTTTTAAATTTTTTAATGATTATTTATTTTTGAGAGAGAGAAAGAGAGCAAGCAGGGGAGAGACAGAGAGAGACAGAGACACAGAATCTGAGCCCAAACAGGGCTCAAACTATGACCTGAGCCAAAGTCAGATGCTCAACCAACTGAGCCACACAGGCACCCCCAGAATAATCTTTTTAAAATGGAAATCACATTATATCACTTTCCTGCCCAAACTTCTCCAATGGCTTCCTATACACTTAAAATCCAAAAGCCCTCAAGGCCATACATTATCTGACCCCTACCTACATCTCAGACCTCACCTCTTTATCATCCTTCCCTTGTTCTACTGTGTTCCAGACACAATGGTCTTCTAGACACTCCTAAAACACAATAAAACAAACTTGTGTCCAATTCTTTTTTCAAAATGTCCTTTAAAAGTATAGGTATTTTACGCAAAAGCTGATGTACCTCTAACTCACTCCATTAAATAGTCAAAAGAGAAATGCTCGCTGAAGCCATCCAAAGAAGTTGATCTGAATGAGTACTTATTAATGTAATTTGGCCTTCATAAACTCAAGTTAATACTTAAAGTACATGCAACATTCTAATGTCCAACTGGAAAACTAAATTGCATCAGTTACAGAAAGCCTGGAACATCAGATTAGGAGTTTACATTTTATCTAACAGGCCAGCGTCACAAACTTAAGCACTAGGAAGAACTGCTTTTTTTTTTTTTTAACTTTTCAAATCCTGAGATCACAAAGAGGTGAAAAGTAATACAGAAAATGAAGAGTTACTTACAGGGATGCATACATATATACATACCCACACACTTTTTGTACCTCTAGAATTTTGAGCCGTGTGATATTACCTATTTTTAAAATAAATTACGATTAAATATATATTTAAAAACAGAAAGAAAGGAATCCTTACACAACATGGAAATGCAGAAACAAATATATTTATGCCTTTTTGGGAAAAGTTTATAGTACTTTAAATACTTCTTGAATGCCATACCTAAGAATTAAATAAAATAAAAATCTAGAAAAAATATGTTCATATATGTAGATATATGCTCATACATAATGGTTCACATCATGTATTGGGGAGCTCCTACCACAAAGGAGTTCTGTAACCTAAACTATCATAACCACGACTTACCAACTTTCAAGTAGTTTCCTTAAATACCTGAATAACTGCTGAGAGCTCATATAGTGAAGACTTTTCTCAGAATCTAAAAGCCCACAAATGATAAAAGAACTAAATAAGAAATAAACTAAGAAAAAAGACAGCACAGTCTCTTTCCCTCAAACTCATCTACAGTGGCCAGTCTCACCACTTGCCAAAAGCTTCATCAATTAAGTGAGATTAATAATTAAATGACTTGAAAACAATAATAAGAGTAGTAGATATAAGCCCCTATCATCTCCAAATTTGCTAGAGCCTCTACGTGGCAATCAAGGGGTGATGAGGAATAGGACCTCACAGTATAGTGACCTTCTCTAAGATGAATAAAAGTCATTCAGGTTTTTGTTCTTGACCTAAGTTCTAGAACCACTACACCATGAAAGAATCAGGAAGTGGACTCACACCCCATCAACCAGAGCAAAGGTGAAATACTCTAAGACAAGAGAGAAAAGAACTTTGAAAAAGCAGAAGCCCCAAATCCTCTAATCTATAGAATCCATCCTGATCAAAGGTAAAGTACTGTGAGTTTGCTCATGGCCTAGATCTAAAAAAAGATCCTTAAACTCTTACCTTCATCCTGTTATCTGGCATCTCCAGGCTCATACCCTATGGCCATGACAACAGAACAGGGGAAACATTCTCCTTGCCTTAATCGCAAAAATAACACATTCTCCCTTGAAAAACATACCCTGATTCCCATGACCCTCTTCCATCAACACACTATGCCTTTCCTGAATCTCTTGAGTTTCATCTTTATTCCTTGAGTTTCAAATTCACGCAGAATATATATAATATATAGTTTAATATAAAATATATTTTTAATATACTTTATCCTGGAGTCATGAGGATACTTGGTAAGGTTGGAAACATTATTTTAAAATACTGGCTCATGGGGTGCCTGGGTGGCATACTGTGTGACTCAGAAGGTCTAGGGCAAAGTCTGAAAGGCATCAGTTCTAACAGGTGGTCCCAGGTGCTGTAAATACTCCCGCTTCTCACAAAACATTTTAAGTAACAACGTTCTAAAAGGCAATAGAACCTATATACACAGGTTACCTTCAAAGACACAATCCCAATGGAATGCTATCTGTTCCCTCTTTTTATAGTTATTTCTTCTTCCCTATATCAGATCTATTTTCTTATCCTCTCAATACTTGAAGTAACCTCCATGTTACTACTATAAAATTGAAAAGTCTAGAACATCCAAATATTTCTAGTGTTAAAGCCATTTCCTATCATAAAGAGCTAATTTAATAGGTATACCATAATGGCCATCCCTAAAAATGATCAAGCCATCTATTCAATGGTAATCAAGTTAAATTTTCATTCTTGCTTTCACATTAAGACACATTAACAACAACTTACACACTTCTCAAGGGGAAAAAAACTTAGTGACGCTGCAAACTATCAGGAAGAAACTGATTTTTTTTGTGGGCTTGTTTTAATGTTTATTTTGAGAGACAGGGAGAGTGCATGCAGGGAAGACGCAGAAAGAGAGAGAGAGAGAGAGAGAGAGAGAGAGAGAGAGAGAGAGAGAGAGATAAGGGAGAGAGAATCCTAAGCAGGCTCCACACTGCCAGCGCAGAGCCCCACATGAGGCTTGATCTGATAAACCATGAGATCATGACCTGAGCCCAAATCGAGTCAGACGTTTAACTGACTGAACCACCCAGGCACCCTAAGAAACTTATTTTGTAACTAAAGAATCACCTGATATATTCTACATCCCTTAAGAAAATGGGACTCAAATGTAACCATCTTAAAGGCGATATTCCCAATATACTGCCCAGTTAAAAAATTCTTGTAATGAAGATCTTCTTCATTCCCTAGTTTGGTTAGCAGTACCCAGTCTTCCAAACCAGAATCTGAGTGTCAGTCTAGGCCTTACCCTCTCCCTTATCCCCATCTTTTCCAGACTCCTGACTGAAATGACCACCAAGTCCTATCTAACTGGTGTCCTAAGTGTTCCTCCAGTCTATTCCCTCCATTTCCTTTGCACTGCCCTAGTCTAAGCCTTTTTCCTCACCTTACCTACTGCAACAGTTGCCCTGACATCGCTGCCTCCAGTTCCCTTTCCACTATGATTCTTATTCCACACTGTCATCCAAGTGATTCTTTCCAAAATGCAAACCTAATGTATCTTCAGCTCAAAACTTTTCACTATGTTCCCCCCGATCACCCACAGAATAAAGTCCAAGCCACATATAATAGTCCAAGAACATAACTTTCCATGATTGGAATCCTGCCTGCCTTTCAAGCATCATATCCCACTGCACTCCTCCATCCTGTACTTTAAGCCCCATTATTATCAAACCACACTGCGTGAATTTCCAGCACATCCCATGCTATTTAATTCCTCCAAACTTTTTGCATAGGTTGTTGCTTCAGGCTAGAAGAGCCCTTCTCCCTTGGCTTTGTGGCCAACTACTATGAATCTTTCAAAACCCAGCTCAGATCCCAGGAAGCCATCCCAAGATCACACCCTCTTCCCTTAAAGAATTATTTCCTCCACTGCCAACTTTGTAAGTACTAATAGAATTTACTGGGCATTTACTATGTGCCTGACACTGTTCCAAGCACTTTACGTGTATTAACTCATTTAATCTTCACAATAATCTTTCCTATGAAATGGTACCATTATTTCTTTTGCAGATATGGAAACTAAATCACAGAGAAATAAATAGCCTGTCCCCAGGCATATAGAATTGTTAAATGATGGAGACAGATGAAAATCCCTATATCATATATATTTGTATTATTGTTCCTATCACAGTGACAGTTATGACTGTCATTACCATGGACTGTGAGCTCCTTGAGGGTAGGGATTATGTCATACTCAACTCTAGAGCCACAGTGCCTAGTGTAAAGTAAGTGATTAGTGCATGCATTTCTTGAATTGCATATAAAATAACATTCCTTACAAGTTCAAGAGAAAAGCATTCAGAAACTAGTTTCCAAATATTCAAATATGCTATAAGAGTTCTAGAATAGAGCAAATTATTTTTCTCATGGAATAAAAAGGGTATCAAAAAGAAAGGTAATACAGACATGAGACTACAGTCCTTGTGGACAATGAAATAGACTTATTTTTGCAATACTACTACATAAACACTGCAATAAATCAAAACCCAAAGGACCATTTGCTTAAGATTAACTCTTTTTCTCTTACTAAGAATTCTTGCTTACCATTCAAGGCAGTGAAAAGAAAGCCCTAAATTTACTTTGCTCAAGTAGAAAGAAGCAGATCATAGGCCAGCACTACTAATTGCTTCCTTAAGTCTGGCCAAGAAATGTATCCCATTAGGCAATTAAAATAAAATACAGTTGCCTGACTAAGCATCTAACAAAAGAATTTCTAAGGTTGTATGGACTAGCATTCCATAATTCAAATAATGAAACATTATTTATTTTAAGCCAAGAAAAATGAAAAATCAAGAACAAAATAAATTATCACCACCCCAGAAGAATATAAATTTCCATATTAAAACTCTATTAAAACACGTATAGGTTACAATACAACATATGCATGTTTACAATATTCAAGTCATTCTTTAAACCTCCTTCAAATTATAAAAAAATCAAAGTTATGCTAGCACTAATGATGAAAGACCTCAAGACCAAATCAACTGTACTTAGTAAGCTCTCACAGTCACAGTCCTCTGAGCCATACTGAAGTGCAGTAATTAAAACCCATTGGGATGGTACCCGCAGCAACAGTGCATACCACAATACTTGTTAGAGTAATCTGTACCCTGCCCAGCTTGTAGGCACTTGTGCACTACAGAAAGGTAAATCTGCAGTCAGAAGAGGCAGGGTTTAGGCCACATAGAGTTTAGGCCACAACACAGGAAACTCTACCCCCAGACAAGTCTTACCATTTCTTGGTACACTCAACCATCAACTCCTGGTAGGAGGCCACAAACTGGAACTTGGATGCATGTTTTCCCACACGCTGCAGTCTCTTCCAAACTGAAGCCATGATGATCAGTCACTTGAGCAGTTCTGGGTTAGCAACACAGCAGCTTTAACAAAGCAGAGGGCCCAAAAGAAAGGAGCTTTGCATGTATGTCTGTACTTGAAAAAAAAAAAAACTCAACTAGGACTTCAAATGATGTTTGGGGTCCATAAGTCTTCTCCCTGTTTCACAGGGTAAATCCCATCTTAGATGAATGGCCCAGTTAAGAACAGTATGATACACATGACAGGATGAATGAGAGGAGGCTCCCTCATGAAGACATCACCATTCCACCTCAGGGGCTATATGATGTGTATTCTGGAGAACTGAAAAGCAAAACAAAGAGGAAAAATATGAGAGAAGCTTGAGGAGTGACTAACCACCCCTGTTAGGTAACACTGCAACAGACAACCTCAGTTCTCTGCATGTTTTTCAAACAATGAAACAAAACACCAACCTCAAAAGCCAGTAACATCAAGGATGCCAGACGTCAAGGAAGAAATTACAATTCACACCGAAGACGTAGAGCAACACGCCAGGTAAACAACATCAACAACAATCGAGAAACGCCAGTCCGGGCCCTACCTCCCCCTCCTAGCATCACAGAAGGGCGAGCAGAGCGGGAAAGTCTAGGGATGCTGTTTAATGTCCACCGCCAGTCAGAGAGAGGTGTGTAACATTTTTAAATAAACTTTGTTTTTCAGCCGATAATTAACAGCCTTCAGTCTTTGAATATGTGCTTGGAACAAATTAAGGAGCAAGGAGGAATGCTGTTGTTCAGTCAGAGGCGGGGAAATGGATGGGAAAAGAGGAGTGGAGGGAAATCTCAAGGCAGAGGGAGGGCAATGTCCGGGCTCCAGGCCACTTGGGCTCTCCACCTTTGCTGCCAACCGGAGGGAAATGGAAACTCCTGCCTGGGCGTGAAGCAATGACCACCGGGGCAAGTGCACAGTGTGGGGTGCGGTGCCTCCCTCCCCCATCCGAAGGGAACAGTCTGCCAGAGCCTCCTTTTCTCACGCACAGAGCCCAGACCCCTGCCCCACAGCGGTGGCAGGCGGTAGCTCGCCCACGGTCCCTGTCACCCAGTCGATGCCCGAAGACCCCAGCCCGGTCCCCGCGCCCCGTCCCCGCCGAACGTCCACTCCCGCCCCCTCCTCACACCTCTAATCCCGCTGTCGGGCTGAGTCTGGCCCCGTTCCCTCCTCAGCGCCGCTCCTCCGTCGCCGCCGCAGTAGCAGCCGCCGCCGCCGCCACCGAGTCCTCCATCCCCGCCGGAGCCACATGGAACAGCCGAGCCAGCCGCGGCGCTCGCGGGAGTCGGGGTCTGCAGCCCCTCAGGCGGACGGCGCGCCTCACGCCCGCCCCCTCCCGGACGGAGTCGCCCCACGACCGTCCCCCACCCTACAACACCCAGCCAGAGCCGCAGCTCAGTGCCCAGCAACCCCTCCCCCGCCTTCCTCCTCCGCCACCATCATCATTACCTCCCCCGCCGCACCTCTCACACTAACCCTACCCACGGCTGCTCAACCTCCGTCCGCCCCGCCGCCATTGGCCGGGCACCACGCGTGCCCCGCCCATCTCGGCGGCCGGGTCTTTGAGTAGCGGGGACACCTCATTGGCCAATCTGGGTGCCCATAACAGGAGCTCCACCCACCAGCTTTGGAGGTGTTTTTCCCCCAGCCGGAACGCGGCGCACAATCTACCCTTTTTTTAAAAAAAATTGGAACCCACCAGGGATGATCCCGCCCACTCCCCTGATTGGCTTGGAGAAGGAAACGGTAGGCGGGAGGAGTAAGGAGTGTTTATAGTGAACTGGAAGATGGTTGATTAAACTGGATGTCCGTCAAAGGCGCGCTGGGTGCTGGGTGGGGTTTCTAGCTCGACTCAGTGAAAGTAGAGCCGGGTCTGGCTTCCCTGTAGCTGTGGGCAGTGCGGCTGCTGTGGTTCTCTCTCTGGTACTCTCCAGTCCCCACCCTAGGAGTTGGGTGCGCCTTCTCCGCCACTAGCAAGTAGGATGTTTGCGCACACGGCCTTGGTTTCACCCGATTACTCTTGGGGTTTTTCCCCCTGACAAACTGAAGTAAATGACCCTGCTAACGCACGCGTAACATTCAGTCTACTGGTCCTCAACGGGATTCAATAAACTAAGCTGGAAACAATATTTACAATGCCATTTTTTCTTGTTCTGATTCTTCAACATTTCCTTGAATCTTGGTTTCCTTTTCCTTTTCTCGCCACCTCCCCCCGCCCCCCGCCCCAACTGTGGTCTTTTTCCCCTGTAAATAATTCGGGAGTGGCTGGCATATTAAAAGGGTGGTTATAGGCAAAGAAGAGGATGAAATAACCTAAGCAGAGTGTGAGGGCAAGGACACTTAACCTTGTTAAGAAGAGCCAAGGACCTTTCTGAGATTTTGATGAAGGCTACAGACACTTTCCCAAGGAGGAAAATACATCCTATCATAAAACATTTTCAGTTTTGGGTACTTCACAGATCTCCGGTGTAGAGAAAGAGGGCAAAGAATGATATTGAGGGAGGAGGATCCCAACATTTGAGGAATAGCAGAGTAAAGTGGAAAAGAAACTGAGGAGGAATGGCCAGAGAAGTAGGAGCAGCCTATAAGCAATCACCATATCGTTTGAAAAAAGGGTAGCAAACACGAAAAGAAAAAGACAAGTTGGGTTCCCTAAACAATTAAGGGCCATTGTTAATCTTTCTAAGGATGGAGAGCAGAGTGCTTGGACAAAATAGCTTAAAAGGTAATCAGGATCTAGGGAAGGACCCTGTGAAGGACAGGACAGGAGGGCGATGGTGAGAATTGATCACATCTATACACACAAGCAGAGAAAGAAAAAGCAGAGAGAGAGATTGAAGAATCAGAAGAGATGGGGAGACAGGTCTTGAATCCAGTATCTCATTATATTTTCATTTTCAATAAAGAAAGTAATCTAATAATACCCCAAGAACACAATGTGCACTTCACAGAAAAGAACATAGATATCACGTATTTTGCTACAGTCTTAACTTGAAAATATTAAGATAACCATAATATTTATATTGATTATTTTCTGTACATCTTAGAGTTCTCATGTGTCCTTCCTGAGTGGTTTACTAAGTCACTACAATCTACAGCCATTATGATCTAATATAGTGATATATTCTGCATCATTAACAGACTTAAAAGTGTATGGTTTTTTTAAAATGACTAATTTATAGAAATGGCCATAAACTATTTTAATCTAAGTTGCCCTTCAGGAACAACCCACATGATGATCAGGAGGGTTTTGCATCCCATTTATTATTGTTCTTCAGAACTTTTCAAACTTTCTTATGTGGTCAACCTGGTTTCATTTAGTACTCTTTCCCATCTTCGGGAAGAAGAGAGAGATTTGTTGTAGAGAAATTATCTTAAAAGCAATCAATTTTAAGTACATGTCTTTTTTGGAGGAAGAAGAAGAAAAATAAAACAAGAAGGAGAAGGAGTGTATAGGATCCCTAGAGAATCTTTCTCAAGAGACCAACAAAGAATTTCTTATAGGATGCTTTTCTTTTGGGGAAGTATTTTTCTTGGATGTAAACTCTTCTTTTTCATTCTAGCTGCACAGGTTGCTAAGAAGAGACCAAGGTTCAAAGTGAAGAAATTAAGTGCAGACCTTGACATGATTCTGCTATTGAGCTCAAGTTCATAGGCTAGCTCCTAGAGGCTCCCCCAAACAGCTTCTTTTCTCATAACTTTTTTTTAATAACCTGTTTGCTAACTAAATTTATTGAAGAAACTTCCTTATAGAATATTTTAAGATTTTTTTCATCTGCTTAGCTGAAAATTATTGAAACCAAATGAGTACTGATCATATTAAATACAATTAATAGTATATAAAAGATACAGTCCCTATTCTCAAGAAGTTTTCATAAACAGATGTTTAGCATGCATACAAGAAAATAACACAAATTACTTATCCTCTCTGAGTCTTGGCTTCTTATTCTGGCAAACAAATAACCATGCCTGCCTTTCTGGGATGTTGAGAAGATGGAAGATATATAGGTAAAGTACTTGATACATAGTAAAACAGTCACTAAATGGTAATTAATAATGTACACCATTGTGTTTGGTAGTGAACATAAACAGTCAAGAAAAAAACAACCAGTATTCAAGAATATTTGTGCATACTTAGTTGCTACCAAACATAGCTACCTCAGGACTAAAGAAACAGTGCATTTAACATTATTCATTTCCCATTGTTGCAGTGATTTCCAAGAGCATAAAACCAATAATTTATGTGGACTCAAGATTTTATACGAAATACTATAAATTTACTTACCCTCAATCCTCATGACCACCTTTCATGCCATATATTAGTTGAGATCTTTTGGCATGCTGGAAGCTACCTTTTTCTTAAAGCCCCCATTCTCCCTTCCTACCAGTGTTGCACATCCTTCTGACCCTCCCCCGCCCTTCCATACAAAAACTGCACCTCAAACCCTTTTCTAATCCCCTGCTTGCTCTGGTCTTGGTTTATCGTTTCCTTCCATCTCAGGCTTCAGCTGCAGTAATAGACCTGTGGATGTATGTTACTTTAATTGTCCTGTCCATTTGACCCAGGTGTTAACTGCAAAATTTTATAGATGTTTTACTTCACAGAAGATTCAACATTTAAAATAATTTTGATTTTGCCTTTAAATTTCATCAAGTTCACAGTGATGACATAATACAAAGAAATAAGTGGAAATCCCAAAATTTTCAATCTTCTTTGCTATGACACTTTTGAAATTATAGAAAGTATTTTCCATGAAGCAGCTTTGCTAGTCACTGTTTCAGAAACCTCTGAAATGGAGATTTTAGTCTATGAAATGCAACCAAAGGCTTGAATTATTGTCGTTCCTGGTGATAAAAATTTTATCTTTAAGTTTTACAGTTTTTGCAGTAAAATTGTCAGAAGTATTACTGCAGGATTTAACTACTAATAGAGCTTATCTGTGCCTTAGTCATAGTAATAAGATTTACTCCCAATAATAGCACTGCAGGTTTTTGCATTGTTTTCCAGTTACCATAGCAGTTATACTATAAACAACATTACTGCAATCTTTAACTGCTAATGAAATTATTTCCTTTAAACCCATAGTAAACAAATTTACTCCTGACAATCCTACAGCACTACAATACTCACTGCGGCAGGCTAATACTTTAAAATATTAACTGATGGTTTCTGTAGTAGTTGTTTTTCCAGGTACTTCTTTTTATCTTATGGCCTTTCTTCTCCTAGACTCTACCCTGATAACACTCTCAGCATCACACTCACCCTGATTTAGGCTGGCCTTTGCTCATTGTTTCAGGAAAAGAATATAACAGAATGCAGAGAAACAGGGAACTCTTCCCTGGCTTTTGAGTTTCAAAATCCTAGCCCTTTAGGGAGCAATGAAATGAATCCTATTAGAGACCTACACTGTTGAGTATGATAACCTCTAGCCACAGGTGCCTACTGAACACTTTAAATATGGCTAGTTCAAATTGAGATATGCTGTAAGTATAAAATATACACCCCTATCAAAGAGTTAGCATGTAAAAAAAGATTGGAATATATCTTACTCATAATTTTATATTGATTACCTGTTGAAATTATAATATTTTGGATATATTGGGTTAAATCAAAGACTTTAAAATTAATTTCACCTGTTACGCTACCTTGTTAATATTGTTATAAGAAACATTTAAATTATACGTGTGGCTTGCATTATATTCCTATTGGATAGTGTTGCTATAGACTATAGTAAAACTTCCTTTCATACAGATGAGAAATGGATTTCCTGAACTGGAAGGGGAAGAAAAATTGGGAGGAAAGTATTGAGAAGCTAGATGCTGGTGTGTCCTTAGGGCAGTAAGTCCTAGTCTCACTCTATCCTGGCACAAGCCGTGGAGAGGGGCAACTGAAATAGCAGGATCTATCTATGAAGTCTGAGAGATGAGAGACATAACATTCCTTTCCCTTGTTAGAGCCAAAGGGAGGTGGCAAGACCCCAAAGAGAATAAAAAGCTAAATTGTGTGTCTAGCCCAGCCAAGACTTTTAAGTACAGTTCAATAGAACTTTCTGTGATGAAAAAAATGTTCTATACCTGGTTGTCCAATATAGTATCCTCTAGCCACTTGGGACTATTGAGCACTTGAAATGTGGCTAGTGTAACTGAGAAACAGGAGTGTTAATATTTAATCTTAATTAATTTAAATTTAAATAGTTGCGTGTGGCTGATAGCTACCATAATGGACAGTGAAGCCTGACATATTATCATGAAGTTTCTGAAAACCCAACACAATGATTTCCAGACACCCAAAAGGGTGCGGAAGCAACAGAAACCACCAGACCTAAAGGGGCCTTGCTGATAGACCAAGATTGACCCAGCAGCAATCTGTGGGAAGGGCTGCTATTGAGGAAAGATGCAGATTGGAAGTCTTGGGAGAGCAAACATGGTAGAGTAGGAGCGAGGATCAAATGCTCCACCCACTTCCTCTGACACTCTGATACTGTGTAAACCCCTTCGATTTACATGCAGTCCCTGCCAAAGTGACTATGATTAAGTGTCTGCCACCCCTTGTGAAATCAGAGCTTGAAATGGAAATTGAGTTATCAAAAAATTAAATTACATTTCTTGAAAACTAGTTTTTTTAGATTGAGGTTTGTATCTGCTATAAAACCTCAAATAACAATTCTAACAAAACACTTACAAATTAATATTTATTCATTTTATAAAAAAGCCATTTTTCTTTATCATAGAACCCAAATTCTTTGGTTAACCTGAAAGCTTAGAAAAGCTGCATGAAAAAAACATCTTTTAGGGATGCCTGGGTAGCTCAGTTGAGCATCCGAATCTTGATTTCAGATCAAGTCATGATTCCAGGGTTTGTGGGATCGAGCACCACATTGGTCTCCACTCTGAGCATGGAGCCTGCTTGGGATTCTCTCTCTCTCTCCTTCTGCCCCTCTCTCCCACTTATTCTCTCTCTCTCTCTCTCTCTCTCATTAATAAAAACAAAACAAAACAAAAAATAAAAAATACTTAAGGGCACCTGGGTGGCTCTGTGGGTTAAGCCTCTGATTTCAGTTCAGGTCATGATCTCATGGTCCGTGGGTTCGAGCCCCGCATCGGACTCCACACGGCTAGTGTGCTTGGGATTCTCTGTCTCTTCCCCTCCCCCACTTGTGCTTTTTCTCTCTCTGAAAATAAATAAGTACACTTTAAAAAAATTTTTTTAACTTAAAAAAAAGAAGAAAACCATCTTTCAACTAAAAATTTTCCATGCTAGTTTCCCATGAACAAGTTATACAGTTAGTCGTAATGAAATTTTGTACATTAAACCTGAAATAACACTAGTTCCAGGACCTAATTTACATCCTAAAACCCCAGTTTTGTCCAGTTCCACACTTTTAGGAAAGACTAACCTGGGCCAGGTTGGTAGAGACAGAGGAGCATCCTTAACTGCCTTGAAATTCAGATACAGACAGAAGCAAGTCTGTAGAGACCATCCCCTGGTGATTCAGTAGGTCTGACTTCTATTGTTAACCTGGAGCAGTATATTGAATGATGAAAGGCTCGGAAATCCTCAAAAATTATTACAGGCATTGATGATATTCAAAATGTGGAGACTCAAAATGCTAGCAACAATACCACACAGACATTAATCATTAGCATGGATGACAGCCATAAACCATTGGCCCAGCTATCCTGTTGTGGATCAGTTAAATACAACTCTGACTCTAGTGTACCCTTGCTGGTCTGCACCATCCTCTTGGTCTGATCCTTTAAATTACTTGAGATAATTTTGGGATACTGAAGTCACAGTGCACAAATACCGTGTATATGAAAGCAGGTACAGTTATAAGATATTTACACTTCACAAATAAGTGGGCCATTATTAGAAGTATTGCAGCAAAGGTCTGAGTTGGAATTAGGGGCCATTTCTGAGAAAGATTTTGCTAAATTCAGTAAATTTATCTCCTATAAAATCAGTAGGGATTCTTGACCAAGATTTATTGGCCATTTCCCACGAAATATTAAGAATCTTTGATGAATCATAAAGAGTAGACTAACCTCTGCTTCTTTTCTTCTATGTTTTCAAAAATTGGAATAAATGCTAGGTAACCAGAACCAGCATCCAGCCAGTGTTTTCCTCTGAATAATTCCTGGATGACTATATTTAATGTGAACAAGATAATAAAATTAACTTCTTCTGAAATAATAAGGTTAGACAGGAGTGGCAAAGAAAGCAGTAGGAATTCACAATCTGGGAGGGCATTGAATGTCCACCATGTGGTGTTAAATCAGAGCATTTCCATCTCAAACAGTGCAAAAAAACAACAGCAAGCTGAAATCAGTCAGAACCCCACTTACCGGGGCATTAGGCATGGGCCAAAGGAAAGAAGCCCTCTTGCAGAAGCTCGTCCCAGATGAGTAGATATAGAAAATGAACCCAGCTTTCAGAGGGCAAAACTCATGCACAGTTTGGGCAGTCTGCTTAAGCAAGCCAAGGCAGGAAAAAAAAAAAAGTCCAGGGCAAGGGCAATAACATGGAAGTCAGAGAGAGCTGCAGTATCATTACAGATCTCTCTTTTCACAGCAAATCACTAAATTAGTGACCAGGCTTACAGACAGCAGAACATAGTCTGCTAGCAAAAAGGACTTTGTGAGATGTGCTAGAAATTTCTTCATTTTTTGTAGCAACTTTTGGATGCTATTTTTAAATATTCCCAATAACGAGTCACTAATATTTTTCTCCAAAAAAAGAAAGTCAACTGTTGTGCAACAGTTGAATTTTTGTGCCATAGTTCAGTCTTCTAAAGAAATCCTAATATCTTCAACGTTAAAAACTACATCTTATCCCTGAAATAAATTTAGTCTATTTTAGATATTGAATATAGTGCTAAGTTACACTTGGTGAGAAATAGTTATCTGGCATTACCAGAGTCCCATTTGTCATTTCAAAAACTTACGTGTGCACCCTTTCCCTGATAACAAGTATTGTATACTTTGTGTAGAAAACAAGAATGTTGTACTTGTTCATCCTTCTTCACACAACATATACTAAAAATATGTATATTAAGAGGTTATAACTTGATCATCTTTAAAATATTCACTCTGTCCTCGAACAACCAAAGCAAAAACAGGGAGCCTATTGGTGACTGCTGAACTTCTTTTATTCTTGTAATAACATACCTCCTAGGTACTCACAAAGCTACCTTATACATGCCTCTTCTCCAGCTTTACATCACAGTTTGAAAAATAATTGCAAAATCCTGCAGCTGGTTGTCAGTAATGAACAAGGGTAACTTGTTGAGCACTTCTTCACATATGTCACGCTGGAAAGTGGATGACGACAGTAACTCCTCTTCAACATTGTGTGCTATGTACACGTGCAATGCCCAGGAATGTTATTTGATCAAATCATTTTGCCAATAGTCCCTTCTGCTTTCTCATATTAACATCTTATTAATTTTCTGCTGATTTTGTAAGCTTTAAGGCAACAATGGAACTAGTACCTAGTTTTGCTACAGAGAGTACAACTTTGAATAACAGTTTTAAGATTTTGATTTTCGGAGGAGCGGGCAAGATGGCGGAGAAGCAGGGAGCTCTGTAATCCGCGCACGCCCGTATGGATTAAACTGAGAAGGACTGAAGGGATAAAACTTGGATTTGCAAGTGGGGGAAAGAAGAAACAGACGCCAGAAAGAAGACAACCTCAAAGTTGCCTGAGTGAGTGACTGTGATCTGGGAAATTAGGGGACGGGCGGGTCCCGGTGGTACAGGGGAAGGAGCCCCCGAGCCCAACACAGGGAGAGCGCTGTGCCCTGGAGAGACCAGGGGAAGAGAAAGAGAGACGGAAAACGCACCTAGAACCATCTCTAAGGGAGGAAAAACTCGCCCGTCTTCCCATATATATCTGCCGGGCGCTGGGAGAGAAGTCCGTCCCATCTGGCCGGCGAATTCTTCCTTGGGCGCAGCGGCAGCGGCATCCACTCCAAGCCATACCGGGAGCGGCGGCGGCAAGAAAGGCGCCGTGAAAAGCGGCAGCGGCGGCGGCGGCTCCGCAAAAAGGGCGGCGCAAGCAGGACCGGGAGGCCGGTCGCCAGCGGGAACGCATCTCATCCCCGGTGACGGTCTTGAACTTCACGGACTGGGATTTGGAAGCGAGGCGGAGCTTGGAGAATACAGTTTGGCTCGCCCGCGGCACAGGGAGATAGGACTCAGAAGGGCAGTTGCAACGCTTGGTTCCGGCAAAGCTTTGAGGCGGCGCCATACTTCTCCCCGCAAAGACCAAGGCAGGGCCTCGGAGAGAGCAGCCCCCCCCCCCGAGACCTGACCTGACGCCAGACAACGCCCATCCGCACAGGGAGTTGTCTTTTTTTTTTTTCTCTTTTTTTCTTTCCTTTTTTCTTTACTTCTCCTTCTTTTCTGCTCCCATCCAGATATATATCCCGTAGCATATTCTTATCTCTCCTCTTGGCTGGTTATATGCTTTTAGACTGCCCACAGATTTTGCTGTCCCTGTCCGCACCTTGTTTTTTTTTTTCTTTTTGTTTTTGTTTCTTTGTCTTCTCTTTTTTCTTCTCTTCTCTTCTTTCCTTTCCTTTCCTTTTCTTTACTTCTTTCCCCTTTTGCCTTGCTTGTTTGATTTGTCTGTGCATTTGCAGGCTTTGGTTCCCTGTATACTAGTCTGTTTCCTTTTCAGGGCTACCTCAAGAAACAAGCCAAACTACACGGGGTGGAGAGTCCCATATAACTGACCAGGAAAATAAAATAATCAGAGGCACCACAAGAGAAACCGAGGGATATCATTAAAAGAACACTTTCTGAAACGACAGGTCCTGGACAGTCAATGAGCCTCCTTTAACAGAGTAATACTAACAGGTGCCCAGTACATAACGAGCTTTTAAAACTGACAAGAGACAGAAAGCTAGCCAAAATGACGAAGAGAAAGAACTCTCCTCTAAAGAAACTCCAAGAAGAAGTCACAGCCACAGAACTGCTCAAAACAGGCT
>CM053576.1:75622904-75645347 GCA_028646485.1 Cryptoprocta ferox | reverse complement strand
GAGGGAGACAAAACAGGAGAGACTCTTGAATACTGAAAACAAACTGAAGGGGGAAGGGGAAGGGGGAAAGGTAATGGAGGGTGATGGTCTTGGTGGAGGTCACTTGTGGGGAAGAGCACTGGGTGTTATATGGAAACCAACCTGACAAAAAAGTATAAAGTTTGAAAAAAAAAAGAAAAAGAAAAAAAAAGATTTTGATTTTCTTTGACGATATTTTTAGTAAAAAATTCATTCATTCATTAATATCTTGTGAATAACTACTAAGTTCAAAGCATTGTGCTAAGTATTGGCAATGTAGCACACATCAACAGATAAAATCCTTGCCCTTGTGGAACTCACATTCTGCATCAGTTAGAAACCATTATTTAATATTTGCTTTAGAAAAATCTCCACTGATAAAAGGCCACTGTGCTTTGTTTAACAATGAGAAAAAAGCTAACTGAGAAAAGTGTTATAAAAGACAATGCACTGGGGACTTACATTAATAGAAAGCCTGCTCAATGAAATTTAATTTTCAGATACTTACTGTTGTACTTCCAATTTACACATTTATCCTGTGCAAAGTCACATATAGATTTGTCACAGCTAATAGAGATTTGTAATCTATATTTGCACCGGAGTGCTGTTTACAATTTACGTTTATTTCTTTATTTGAATCACAATATTTACATTACTATTTTATCATTATTTTATTCTTCATTGAACCACTTTATAATATTGATCCATTTTTCAAATTATTGATATAGGGCAACACAGCTGTAACTAAAAAATGTAAAATTAACATGCCAAAACTGAAATTACAGTGAATGAGAGATTATCTGCCCTGTTAAAGGTTAACTAAGCCAATCTGATCAATGCATTCCTTGGAGCTCAACATGCAGCTTTTAAGAATGATCATTAAGAGGGGGCACCTGGGTGGCTCTGTAGGTTAAGCCTCTGACTTTGGCTCAGGTCATGATCTCACAGTTCATGAGTTTGAGCCCTGTGTTGGGCTGTGTGCTGACAGCTCAGAACCCGGAGCCTGCTTCGGATTCTGTGTCTCCCTCTCTCTCTGCCCTCCCCTGCTCATGCTCTGCCTCTCTCTCTGTTTCAAAAATAATTTTTTTAAAAAGCATTAAAAAAAGAATGGTTATTAAGAATGTGACAGGATTTTAAGAAACACACACCTATCCTATCAGATTTCTCTTTTAACTTGGTAAAACAATTTTCAGAAAATAAAATATAAAACGCTTATTTTCACTGCCCTATGCTCAGAAATATTTTAGCTCTCTTCCTAGATATCCTTAGAGGTAAAATAATTACGAATTAGCTTTTATCTTGTATGTGTTCTATGATTTTTAAAAATGTAAAAATACATAAGAGAATAAAGACTCAAAGAGAATATACAATTTTATGTTAGGGTGTAAAGATTATGAGTGATACCATTTCTTTTTTAAATTCTCCCTTAATGTTTTAAGGGGCGCCTGCGTGGCTCAGTCGGTTGAGCGTCCGACTTTGGCTCAGGTCATGATCTCACAGTTTGTGGGTTTGAGCCCCGCATGGCGCTCCGTGTTGACCGCTAGCTCAGAGCCTGGAGGCTGCTTCAGATTCTGTGTCTCTATTTCTCTCTCTGCCCCTCCCCTGTTCACGCTCTGTCTCTCTCTCTCTCTCAAAAATAAATAAATGTAAAATAATTTTTTAAAATAAATTCTCCCTTAATGTTTTAAATTGTTATTTATAGTAATGATTAAAATTGTATAACTGTAGTCTTAGATTGAAGATATTATATATGTCTTTAGGTACTCTTTTTCTTTTTTCAAGTTTATTTTGAGAAACAGTGTGTGCATGCATGTACAAGTGGAGGAGGGGCATAGAAAGAACGGAAGAGAGACAGAACCCCAAGCAGGTTCCACAATGTCAGTGCAGAGCCTAATGTGGGTCTCGAACTCACAAACCATGAGATCATGACCTGAGCTGAGTCGCATGCTTAACTGACTGAGCCACCCAGGCACCCCTAGGTATTCATTAAAATATTCTTTCACTATCAAAAGACTTTTTGTCTATAGTTTCTGTTTATAAATCATATCTAATTGATAAAAATGAAAATTCTCCCCTGAATAAATCCATTCCTACTACATCTAAGGTGTTCTGATTCTGAATCCATTTTGCCCATGGTCACACCTCAGTTTGGGAACTGAATGAAGAATTTCCTTTCAGAAAACATTCTATTCCTAGGAGTATCTTCTGTATTTTATATCATAAAAAGAAGGATAAGTTTTCATCAGCACTTTTTATGTGCTTGAATTGCTTTAGTGAGATTTAGAACCATGAATTTCATGGTGCTGCTGGATATTTTCCCCATCATCCTCTAATTGAGGGCTCATGTTTAACTCCCCTCCTATTTTCATATTCTGTGTGGAGGATTCTATTATCTGCTCAAATAAGCAAATATTTGCTGGGTGCCTACTATTTGCAAGAAAGTGTTAACATCAAAAAATACATTTTAAAAACTCATAAAAATGTATAAAATTTTTTACATTTAAAAAATACATAAGTCACAGCTGGAGACCTCAAGAAATTTAAAACTAATTTCAGAGGAAAAAATGTGATATAATAAAAATGTAAGCTATTGCAAATGTGATAGCTCATAAAATAAGAAACAAACAAAAGAAGCAGTCTAAGACAGAATTAAAAGAGATATTACAAATCCGTTATTGTCTTGTAGTCTTAAATGACTGAAGCCGGTTACGGTGAAGCACACAGAGCAGAGGATGAGGCTGACACTGAGAGAAGTGAGTTACTGTTGTAGCTCCATCAGTTACAAATGGTGTCATCCTAGGAACTCACGTAACTTCTCTGGATGGAAAGGGAGGGGTAGACATACATATATATGTACACACAACTGCATGCCAAGCCAGGCAGACACAGTTCTGGGACAACTGGTAGAAGTAAAATGATTAGGAAAGAGAAAAAAATTTTCTGGGATTGGTAGGTAGGAAGATGACTATTCTGCTACCAGAGACTTCCACTAGAACAAGTCCACCTGAGAAAGAAGCCGAAACTGAGAGAGCCAAGAAATGAAGCCGAGCAAAAGTTGCTGCATTTGCCTCATCTGTAAAATGGAAATGAGAAAATGATACTTTGCTACCTGGAGGAAAGCGTTAGAAGAGATACCCTCTTAAGATCCTTCAGCCCTATTTCTGTGGTTTTAAAAATTCCTGTCTTTAATAAATGTATACATGTGTGCCAAACCTAAAAGAGGCATTTAGCATTTCTCAACAGTGGTTTATATATACAATGGAATACTACATGGCAATGGGAAAGAATGAAATCTGGCCATTCGTAGCAAAGTGGATGGACCTCGAGGGTGTCATGCTAAGCGAAATAAGTCAGGCGGAGAAGGACAGATACCATATGTTTTCACTCATAAGTCTAACAGGAGAAACCTAACAGAGAACCATGGGGAGGGGAAGGAGGAAAAAGAGTTAGGGAGAGGGAGGGAGGCAAATCATGAGAGACTCTTGAATACTGAAAACAAACTGAGGGTTGAAGGGGGAGGGGGATAGGAGAAGGGGGTGATGGTCATGGAGGAGGGCACTTGTGGGGGAAGAGCACTGGGTGTTATATGGAAACCAACTTGACAATAAACTATAAATTAAAAAAAAAGAATTTCTCAACAGTTGTTTCCATTATGATAACCTAGTTTTTGCTACCTTAAAAAGGTTGTTTTTCTCCCCCTTGGAGCTCCTTTTGTTTTTGTTTCTGTTTTCATTATGGTGGGACTTTTATTCCCGTGACTAACTCATTGCATAACTGGGAGCCTATATCTCCCACTCTCTTCCCCCATTCCCCATCTATGGCAATCTTCTGTTTGTTTTCTATATGTGTAGGTCTGATTCTGCTTTTTGTGTGTTTATTCATTTGGGTTTTTTTAGATTCCACATATGAGTGAAATCATATGGTATTTGTCTTTCTTGGTCTGACTTATTTCACTTAGCATAATACCCTAGGTCCATCCATGTTGTCACAAATGGCGTGATCCCATCCTTCTTTATGGCTGCATTGTAAATATAAGTATATATATTAGTATCACATCTTCCTTAACTATTCATCTATCAATAGACTCTTAGGTTACTTCTGTATCTTGGCTATTGTCAACAATTCTGCAATAAACATAGGAGTGCATATATCTTTTTGATTAGTGTTTTCATTTCATTTGGGTAAGTACTCAGTTACTAGGATTATTGGATCATAGGTTATTTCTATTTTTAATTTAAAAAAATTTTTTAAGGTTTATTTTTAAGAAAGGGTCAGAGAGAGAGGGGGAGACACAGAATCTGAAGCAGGCTTCAGGCTCTGAGCTGTCAGCATAGAGCCTGACACAGGGCTCAAACCCACAACTGTGAGATCATGACCTGAGCTAAAGTCAGACACCTAACCAATTGAGCCACCCAGGTGCCCCTCTACTTTTAATTTTTTGAGGAACATCTATACTATTTTCCAAAGTTGCTGTACCAATTTACATTTAGTTGTGGCTAGTTTGATTGTATTTGTCTAACTTTAATTTTATGATTGACCAAAAATTTAAAGTTTATAGTTACAATTCCCATGATGGCAGAATGGTGTCTGTTAGGAACATAGAAGATATTATTGTTAAATGTACCAATTCCTAATTCAATTGTTTATACTCAACTCTAAAAGGGACAGTAATCAGTTAATTTTGGTCATTTTTAAAATTATCTATGATAAATTATAAACAAAAGAAGCACTGATACAACATATTACACTTTCTAGAGTAGTTTATAACTTCAATGGCAATCCAGCCCAAATAGTTCAATCTTTTTCAGTATGAATTGCTGAGGTTGTTCGAACCCTCTTTGGAGAGATACCCATGATTCACAATGATTTTGTTATTCATTATGAAGATTAAGGGTACAAAACACCATATACAAAAATTAACACAAAAAGGATTATCAACTTAAATGTTAACCACTAAAACTATAAAACTTTTACTGCATAAGAGTAAATCTTTGTGAACTTGAGCTTGGCAATTTTTTTTTAGATATGATAACAAAAGCATGAACAACAAAGAATTGCACCTTATCAAAATTAAAAACCTTTGTACTTTAAAGACACCATTAAGAAGTTAAGGTAGCCAACAAATGGGAGAAAATATTTGCAAATCACATCTGATAAGGAGCTTATCTAACTCAACAATAGACAAGTAATCCAATCTAAAAATTGGCAACAGATTTAAATAGACATTTCTCCAAAGAAGATATATAAATGATTAATAAGCATATGAGAAGATGCTCAACAGCATTTGCATTAGGGAAATGGAAATGAAAACCATGAGATACCACTTCACGCCCAAGACAATAACATGCACTGGTGAGGATGCCGCAAAATTGAAGCCCTCATGCATTGCTGGTCACATCATGAAAAGGAACAGCCACTTAGGAAAGGAGTTTGGCAGTTCCTCAAAATGTTAAATGTAGATTTATCATTTAAGTCAGCAATTCCACTCCTAGGTATAAACACAATAGAAATGAAAACATATGGCTATACAAAAATGTGTATATGAGTGTTCATAGCAGCATTATTCATAATAACCATAAAGTGGAAACAACCCAAATTTCATCAGGTGATGGAAGGATAGAGCAGCTATGGATACCCGCATGAGAGAATGTTATTCAGC
The DNA here is from genome assembly GCA_028646485.1 of Cryptoprocta ferox. Classification (NCBI taxonomy): domain Eukaryota; kingdom Metazoa; phylum Chordata; class Mammalia; order Carnivora; family Eupleridae; genus Cryptoprocta; species Cryptoprocta ferox. The sequence continues at coordinate 75,639,670 of CM053576.1, read as the reverse complement.
CATAAAAAGGAATGAAGTAATTCCTTTAATAGATGAGACAACATGGATGAAACGTTAAAATATGCTAAGTGGAAGAGGTCAGTTATAAAAGACCACATATAATTTCATTTACATGAAATGTCCAGAATAGGCAAAACCATAGAGATGGAAAGTAGATAGTGATTGTCTGGGGCTTGGGGAAGAGGGAAATGGGGAAGTGATTGCAAATGGGTATAGGGTTTCTTTTGGGGGTAATGAAAATGCTCAAAAATTACATAGAGGTGATGGGTACACAACTCTGTGAACATACTAAAAAGCACTGAATTGTACACTATTTTTTAAAGATTTTATTTTTAAGTTATCTCTATGCCCCATGCGAGGCTCAAACTTAAAACCCTGAGACCAAGAGTCAGATGTTCCACCAACTGAGCTAGCCAGGTGCCCCATGAACTGTACACTTTGAAAGTCACATAATAGGTAACATTTATGATGTGTCAGTTATAGCTCATAAAACAGATATTTAAAAAAAAAAAACACTATAGAAACAGACCACTGACCAAAGGCACTTGCCAATTATATTACTCTGCAGCCACATTTAACCAAACATCAGAGGACAACTGACTGGAGCTGGGGAGCTCATCAAAATATAGTATTCTAACACAAAAATTTAAAATATGAATGTGTCCTACACTTGGACTTAGGAGGTGTGTGTTCTAGGTTTGCCTGGACCCCACCCAAAATTTGCAGGCAAAGATTGTTACTTATCTCTGAATATCCATTCTCCTTTTCTTCTCTAGCAATAAGAACCCATATTTAACTGAGCCATTGCCAGTCAGCTGAAGACCTGCCAAATCTCATTTGCAGATAGATTATGGCTTGTGCCTAAATTTGGCTAAGTCTTGTTGTTACTTCTAGGAAGTTTCCTCAAAGGGAGGGAATGGACCTTTCCTGGTCACAGCATCCTATTGCTGAGATATAGTTGGGCTGGCTAGATCTCTAGCAGCTATCTTGGACCATGAGGATGAAGGATAGCAAGTACCAAGTTGGAAGCAATCTGGGTCCCTCCCAAATTTGTAGAATAAGTACCCTTAACCCTACACTGCTTACCACCAGACTTCTTTTATACGAAACAGAAATAATCACATAAGCCATAGTTCTTTTGTGGGGGTTTTTTCTGTCACATGTAAAGGTACATAATCCTAACTAATACACTGAATTTATGAAGGGTAAAGAGGAAAAGGACCTTTAGGTTGGTTTGGAGAAGGAGAATGTAGTCTTTAAAAAAAAAAAGTTAAAGCCCCCCGTTTCTGAATGGAGCAACTTTCTAAATTAACCTAAGGACATTCAAGAGCTCTTGATTTGATTTTCCAGAAGTTTGTTGACATGGTCAAAATACCTAGAACTGTGCAAATCTGTCATCATTACACCTTCTTCCTCTCCCTGGCATTTTCATTTCAGCTGAGGTCAGCCAGAAAATTCCAAACACTATGGGTTTCAAATTTGGTTAGTTTGTAAGGAAAAAGTAGGATCTTTTCTTTGAAAAGGTTTCCAGTGGTATTCTAATTTCTTCTTCAGTCTATTCCAGTTTCCTAACCTTGACTAACCTTGCTATGTGGTTAGTGAAGCATTTGATTGAGGGGCATAAGAACAACCTCTAGTGGATAATAAGGTTTTGAAATCATGCATTCTTGGCTACTAGATCTTTTGATGGCTTTATAACTGGTCAGGATTTGTTCACAATCTTATGCAAAAATTATTTTGAATTATTCAATTAAAAAGCTACCCATTGCCATGTAATTTTAGAGCATTTTCATCACCCCCCAAAAAAACCCTATATCCATTAGCAATCACTTCCCCATTTCCCTCTTCCCTAAGTCCCAGGCAATCACTAATCTACTTTGCACCCCTATGGTTTTGCCTATTCTGGACATTTCATATAAATGGAATTATATGTGGTCTTTTATAACTGACCTCTTTCATCTAGCATATTTTAAAGTTTCATCCATGTTGTCTTTGTTATTATCTATGACAAAGGTGGCAAGAATATACAATGGGAAAAAGATAATCTCTTCAACAAATGGTGCTGGGAAAACGGCAAAGCTACATGTAAAAGAATGAAACTGGACCACTTTCCTACACCATACACAAAATAAACTCAAAATGGATTAAAGACTTAAATGTGAGACATGAAACCACAAAACTCCTAGAAGAAAACAAGTGCAGTAATTTTTTTATATCAGCCAAAGAAACATTTTTCTAGAAATGTCTCCTCAGGCAAGGGAAACTAAAGTATAACTATTGGGACCATAGCAAAACAAAAGGTTTTGCACGGTGAAGGAAATCATCAACAAAACAAAAAGGCAATCTACTGAATGGGAGAAGACATTTGCAAGTGATATATCCTGTAAGGGGGTTAATATCCAAAATATATAAAGAATTCATACAACTCAACACCAAAAAACCCCCCAAATAATCCAATTAAAATAATGGGCAGAGGATTTGAATAGACATTTTTTTCAAAGAAGACATACAAATGGCCAACAGACACATGAAAGGATGCGTGATGTCAATAATCATCAGGAAAATGCAAATCAAAACCACAATGAGATTATCACATCACCTATGATCCAATAATTCCAATAACCAGGTATTTAAAAAAAAGATATGTGCACTCCTATGTTTATTGCAGCATTATTTACAATAGCCAAAATTTGGAAGTAACCAAAGAGTCTATTGATAAATGAATGGATAAGGAAGAGATACACACACACACACACACACACACACACACATTATGCAGCCATAAGAAAGGATGGGACCATGCCACTTGTGACAACATGGATAGACCTAGAGAGGATAATGCTAAGTGAAATAAGTCAGACTGAGAAAGATAAATACCTTATGATTTCACTCATATGTGGAATTTAAGAAGCAAATGAATAAAGAATAGAAGAGAAAAGAGAATGGACTCTTAAATACAGAGAACAAACTTGTGGTTGCCAGAAAGGAGGTCGATGGGGGGATGAGTGAAATAGAGGACTAAGAGTACACTTATCTTGATGAGCACTGAGTAATGTATAAAATTGTTGAATCATTATATTGTACACCTGAAACAAATATAACACTATATGTTAATTATACTTCAATAAAAGTATATATATATATATATATATACTTCAATAAAAAGAGAAAAATCTTAAAGTTTACAATTAAATTATATTTTCAAAGTCAAAAACCATATTTTAGGGACACTTGGGTGGCTCAGTTGGTTAAGCATCCAGCTCTTAATTTCAGCTCAGGTCATGATCTCACAGTTCATGGGTTTGAGCTCTGTGCTAATAGCTCTTGGGATTCTCTCTTTCCTTCTCTCTCTCTCTGACCTTCCCCTGCTTGTAGTCTCTCTCTCTCTCTCTCTCAGTCTCTAAGTAAATAAATAAACAAAAAATATTTTAAAAAACATATGCACACCAACATTCCCAGGTGGGCTTTAGACAATATCAATGTGATTAAAAAGCAAACATCACAATTTGTTTGAAGACTTTTAAAACAACATGCATGCAAATTCTGCCAAATGAATACTAAATACTAGAAAATTCTGAGAAATAACTTTTTTATTTCCTAAAGTTACAAAATCTACTGCTGTTTTAATAATTGTATTTGCTTTCAGTGTATATTTTATCATTCATTCATGAAAGACTACAACTCACTTTAAATGCAAGGACAGATAAATACACAATAAAGTTTCATTGGGAAAATTTCAGACAGGATTTGGTATTAATGTAATCATAATATGGTCACAAGATCTGGGATTTTGCTCATGAAAACAAACACTTGCAATTAAAAAAATTTTTTTTCTTTTCTTTTTTTTTAAAAAACTTTATTTATTTTGAGGGGGGAGGGTGCAGACAGAGAGAGAGAGAGAGAGAGAGAGAGAATCCCAAGCAGGCTCTGCATTGTCAGCATAGAGCCTGACACAGGGCTCAAACTCACGAACTGTGAGATCATGACCTGAGCTGAAATCAAGAGTCTCACGCTTAACCAATTCAGCCACCCCCAGGCCCCTACTTTTTTTAATTGGCTCTTTGCCCAATGTGGGGCTTGAACTCATGACCCCAAGATCAAGAGTCACATGCTCTACTAACAGAGCCATCCAGGTGTCATGACGTTTGTAATTTTTAAAAATTATTTCAGTATTAGCAGAAATTTTGTTTTAGGAAGACACATCAAAATAGATTCTGAACTAGCCTACTTTTTTTTTTCTATCACATTTGGTATATTCTGTGTTGAGGTTACATTTACAGATATTTATTATATCCACAGCTCTCTGATAAGGTGTTGAGACTTCTGGATGATGATGGTTATGATGATCATGATAATGATGAAGTAATCTCTATGCCCAATATGGGGCTCGAACTCATGACTTCAAGGTCAAGAGCTGCTTGCTCTACTGACTGTACTAGCCAGCACCCCAAGACTTCTGTCTTTTAATCAGTAAAATTGACTTGAATTTTAATGCGTTTAAAGATCATTTTTAATAAAAATTACTATAGACCTTGAAAGTTTTTAAATTTTTAAATATTTGTGCTAGATTAGTACTTATTAAAGCATAACTTCAAATGAGTTATACACTTAATTCTGGGACTCCTGAGTATGGATGGATGAAATGGGATACATACATTCTTACTTAGGGTTGCATGAAAACAGCCTAATCAGTACTCATACCTGTGCTCTCCATGAATCAAAGCCAGAATAGTCATTCTGAAACTTGAATCTAGTCCTGTATCAGTCCTCTACAAAGAAAGGAGAATTAATGTACAATTTCCAGCTTGTTGAGAAGATGAAAAAAAAGATCCTTTTTTGATTTGTCTATTTCAAAAGTGGCTCCTTATACTTTCTCTATGATTAAGTCTGGGTGGAGTAAAGGCAAAGAGATGAATAAAATAAAAGAATATGTCCGACATATGGAAAGTACTCAGTAAATGCTGATTTCCTTTTTTCCTGTTCCTTCTGAGGAGAAATTTTAGTATGTAACTTGTTGATTAAGTTAATAAAATGTAAGGGAGGAGATGGTATTGATCACTCATGTTATCTAAAATATCCAACTTATACATCCAATAATTTACTTTAATAATTCTCTCTCAAGCTAAAAATTAGAGCCTGAAAGAGCCTTCAAAAAATCTGTTTCTAGGTATATGACTTCAATGTTTTTGTGAAGGTCAAGTTCCAATGAAAAGGAAACCTAACGAGTCTTTTCCAGAGTCTACTTTTTTTTTTATGAAAGTGCCTCTCTTCTTCTTTCAAAAGTAGGCACAGCTAATATTTTGTATACTTACACACTCTGGTAAAGAAGTCATCTATTAGTTCACTCATTTGAAAATTTCGGCAGTAACTACTTTGGGACGAGGTCACTCTTGCTATCTTCCCCTCAATCTCCTCAATCACAGACTTTATTAAGGACATACTTACTCTTGCCTCTTAACCTTTCCAACCTTGCCATCCTGTGCACTTTCTTGAGCCCTTCAGGGGTATCTTTTTTTTTTTTTCTTCTAAGTAATCTCTGAATTCACGGCCCCGAGATCAAGAGTTGTGTATTCTACCGACTTAGCCAAACACTCCTAGGAGTATCTTTAAAGTAATATTTCTGTTCTTTGTATTGGAATGCTTACAGATGGTACATAGAACATAGCTGTCCTCTTGTATTTAGCTTGGCACATCAATCCATAAAGAAAATTGGGAAAGCTTAACGAGAAAATTAATATGCCATGTTGCAAATGTATTTTTATTGAATCTAGTAGGAAAACCCAGAAAATTAGGCAGATAATAAGTGGTTACTTGTATTCCTAAATAGTTTATACTTCTACACAGAGGGGAAACTCATATATCACACAGCTCATCCATACATTGTCTGAGACCCTCAGGACTGCTGCAGGAGACTGGGATTTCCCATGCCCCCTTTGTGCTACTAGAGGACTGCGCATAGGTCAATAGGAAGGTAGGCCTAAGGCAAAACAATTTCTGAAGTTTATTATTGCTAATCTTTGATACAACAAAGGTTTACCCCCCTGCCTCCATCAATAAGAAGGTTATCTTAGGGTTTGAAGAAGGAAGGTAGTATTTAAATAAAAGGCTTACTCAGATTTTGAAAAGTAGAAAGGGAGTGATCACAGACAGTGTTTGGAGCTCAAAAGGATCTTAGAGAATATTTAATTCAATTCCCCTAAGGATAAAGAGACCAAGAAAGTATTTGTGTTTGTTTCAGGTCAAAACAGCCAGAAGGCAAGAGGTCACATGGAGTAGTGGAAAGAACATGGACTTTATGGCTGACAGCGTGGATTTGAATCCCACTCTTCTCACAACTATTTGAATGGTTTTCTCATATACAGATTGGGAATAATAGGACCTGTCTGCTAAAGTTGTTGTGAAGAGTAAATGATATAACTTACATAAACTGCCTAGAACAGTTGTTGGTATTCAGTAAATGTTTGGCAAATGTTATTCCCAGTGCAGGAACCCACACCAGGGTCTTTTGACTCCAACTCTTGTACACTGCACTGCACTATCAATACAGCTGGCCAGAAGGATCCAAATATTTGCTTAAAATACAAGATTCCATTGAAATAAATTGTGCACGACATCAAATAATGTTTTAAAAACATTCACTAATCATTAATGCAAGCAATACCCAGTCCTTTTTAGATGAAATTAAATGTCCCACTTTTCTGAGTGATTTTTTCTGTTTTCAGATACACACAGCTCAGTACAAAGAGATGACACAAGGGACTTTTTATCTGCAATGCAGAGAGCAATACAGAGATAATTTACATCCGAACTTGCCGTTAGCTCCATATGGCATGTATTCATCATTTAGTGGGTTCAGTGCCCTATCTTTAGAGCTTCAGTGATCAGGGTAGAAATTGCCTGCTTATTTATGCTTGGCTGGACTGAAAATATAGAGAGAAGAAGAGGTGAAGGGAAATGCCACTCCCTGCAAGAACTGGCCCTGAAGTTAGGAGTCTAGGATTAACATTGGCTTGTCCAGGAATAGCATACTCTGTTTTAAAGAGTAGGCAAAATGTAGATGACATGAGGTGTATTATTTATGGGTTGCAATCATGCATGTTATTCCTGTCTGCCCCACAAAGGACTTGACTGTGGTTAAATGTAGGGCTGTCTTCTTTTTGTTCAGCACAAAGCCTCACTCACACTGGGCAAGTGGGTGTTTGTAGCAACATGTGATCAATTGGTTTGTATCAGAAATAGGAGAAATTGCTCTCAAAAGCCAAATTAGGAATTAACCAACCCCATTCCCATGCCCCTGCTTAAGAGAGGGGGAGTAGAAAGAGAAGCACTGTATTCTCCTGCCCCTACTGAGAGTAAAGTAACAACAGGTTCTCCTCTCCTATTGCTTGAAAAATCAAAGCCTCAGTCCCTTTATACAAAAGGAATTTTGATTTTCCTCCAATTTTTGCCTCAAAAGATATATAAATCTTTCAAGCTGGAAGAATCTGGTCTTTTATCCATCAGTCACCATGATTATCTCAGCGATGGGAAAGAGGGAATTCTGAAGTGTACACACCCCTCCCCAATGCCATCATAATATTAAGTATATATTTAGTTCTAGAATTCAAACACTGAAGCAAAATGTGCAGCCACTTATAACCTCTGGAATATTAAGAAGGATTATGGACTGTTATGATTTGAATTGCGCACGCATCTCCGTATGTTGAAGTCCTAACCCCCAGTACCTCAGAATGTGACCTTATTTGGAATTAAGATCATTGAAGAGATAGTTAAGAAGAGATCATTCGGATGGGCCCTAATCCAATATGACTGGTATCTTTATAAAAAGGGGAAATTAGGACCCAGATGACCACATGGGAAGAATACCATGTGAAGATGATGGCGCAGATTGGGGTGATGCATCTATAAGCCAAGGAATGCCAAGGATTGCCAGCAAACCACCAGAAGCTGGGGGAGAGACATGGAGCAGATTCTTCCTCACAGTGCTCAGAAGGAACCAACACCATCTACACCACAATCTTAAAATTCTAACCTGCAGAACTATGAGATGATAAATTTCCATTATTGAAACCACACAGTCTGTGGTACTTTGTTATGTCAACCCTAGCAAACTAATATATGGAATTCCCTTCCTTCCTTCCTTCTCTGTCTTACTTTTCTTCCTTTTCTCTCTCTTCCTCTCTTTCTTTTCACTCCCTCCCTCCCTCCCTCCCTCCCTTCCTTCCTTCCTTCTTTTCCTTCCTTCCTTCCTTCCTTTTCTTCCCTGCTAGACTTCATGGAAAAGGAGGCTGGAAGATAGGAACATGATTTTCCTTTTAAGCCATTGATGGATTTTATGCTTCCTCTATCATTAGAAATAAAAATTCTTGTTAAAGGGCATATCCACATCTGATTGTAACTAAAAGTTTGGCAAGAGTGGGCAAAAAGAGCTTCCCCAAGGGACATATATGCCAATGTCTTCTCCATGTGCTCAAAGTCAAATTAATGGCTCCTAAAACTCAATGGCTCATTTTAAGCCCTCAAGAACTAGAAACTTTCCCTTATTTTCTTCCACAGTAGCTTTTCCCTTCCTTGACTGAAGAACTTTCTATAAAGTTTTACTTTGTCCAGACTTACCTATCCACCTCCAAAATGGAGCAGAAGCAGTAAGCTATTACCTTTCCTTCTTTCTCAAAGAGTCACTCCCCCCACTCCCACACAGAGGAGTCTAGCCCAGGTTTTAAATTATTGTCCCCTCCCTTTTCTACCCATTGCCCATGAAAGATGAGTTTCCAAGACCACTGTTTGACTATTGTGTTCTTCTGAGGGCTTCTCAATGATACAGTATCAAGACTACTGACACTTGCATCTGAACATTTATGCACACCCACATACCCTCAAAGAGTTGTTCTTTGTTTCCTAAGATGGCGCTACTAGATAAGTTCCAATGTGTGTGCCTGATACAGAGAAGCCTTATCTACTCTGAGAATACAAGGTCTTCTTGTGCCAAATGTGTCTGATACCTATTCTTAGACTAAAGACCACTCAAACTCCAGAACTGGTTGATGTTCTTAGAGTTGCTGTATCCTTATCTATGATGGAACTGGAGCTTCTATTCATGAAATGGCAAAGTCTGGATCTCCAGCTGCCTGGGTCTATAGCCTGTAGAAATTTCCCAGACATCTGTGATGTTACCACATTGCTTGAAGCCAAATGGACATCTGTGGGTTTTGCCTGCCCAGGCTTCATTCCTCCTCCTTCCCTAGTTTTCCCATTTTCTGTCCTTGTGGCTTAGGTGCTGACCTTATTAACCCAACCCTAGGCCTCTACCATTAATGTAGAAGGTGCATATGACCAAAGCCAAGCCAATGAAATCAATTTAGGGCCTTGTGCTGAAACTTCTGGGAAAGAGGTGCTGTCTCTATTTGACTTGGAGTTGGGAAGAATGTAAGCCTGGAGTTTTTAGGGGTCACTAGGTGAAAGGAATCTTCTAAGAATGAAGCCAAAATGGAGAGATAGAAAGATCAAGGGGAAGTGTGGTGTGAATGTTGTCTGCACATCATCTGCATCTTTGAGTCCAGCCAACCTGAAATTTTTAGCTATGCAAGTCAATAAATCTGCTTAGGCCATTTTGAGGTGGGCTTTCTGGCATTTGCAGCTGCAAGTGTCCCAATACATCCATTGTTTCTTTTGGCCTTCTGTCTTCTACTTCTTGCTTAGTGTTCTATAGTTGTTCTTGTGCATTACATTTATATGTTTAGCTCCATCATAACTGTTGGGATGAGCTCCACTTCAGTGTTAATAGGGTGTTCGGTGAATTTGCTCTTGTTAATCTCATTCTTCCAGTGAGAGAATTTATAGGTAGTTGATGACGACATTGTTCCCCCAAATCCAGGAATGCATTGTCCTAGAGGCAGGCAGGATAGCTGCCTAGAAGGTCAGAAAACATTATAACTTATTATAAGACTATGACCTAATTAAGAGCTTGAAACATGCTGGCACCATCTGTCTGTCAGATTTCTAAACATTAGGATGATCTTGAGTTATTTCTAGACTTTGTCAATCAGTTTTCCACATGCTATCTGCAAAATAGTATCTAATGACACCCTCATTCCAGGCTGAGTGCAGGAATTTCTTGGTGCAAGTTTGTATGTGGCTTTGGTTTTATAGCTGCTATAAAAACAACTGTTCACAGATGTTTACAATGAACAACAACCAAAAAACCCCAAATAAAGTAGAATATAAGGCTATTAATTCAAATGCACTGGAAAATCTGCTTCTTAGCAATTTCCAAGCCAGGGAGAACAGGAGAATGACAACAATCTCCACCTAGACAGTATCTGCCCACAATGCCAATGAAGGACATATAGATCCCTTATTTAGCACTTTCCAGGACACATCACATCCTACTAAAGAATCAAAATATCTTAGAATTGGAGAGGCCACGCTGTCATAGAGCTTGATTTACTCAGAATGTAGGCATGCCCTCCACCTTTTTCTTAAATGGCAATCCAGACTTCTTCCAAAGGTCAAAATATCTTTAGGATTGGGTGACTCTGCCTATTGAAGGAAAACTCATATATATGGGAAGTATTCCCTGTACTGAGCCACAGCCTCTCTCTTTGTAACTTTGAAACACCAGAATTTTATTTAAGGGAACTTAGAGATCATTCAATCCAACATCTTCATTTTATTCCAATGATCTACCTTCTGGAACAGAGTATCTGATCATCTTTTCTGTAACAGCCCTTTCAATATTTTATGGCAGCATTTGTGTTCTGCCCATAACATTTTCTTCTCTGGAAGCAATATGCCCAGGTGCCTCAGTCCCTTCCTTATCCTGGTCAGAGTTCTCTGAGACACTACCCTAACTTCCTGTCTTCTAACTCTCTCTTGTGACATGATATAGTCTCCCCAACATCCCATTACTATTCATTCAGAGGCTAGGTATTTCCTTCCAGGTGCAAAACTAATGGGGGGAACACACTTTTCCACATTTTATGCTGTCCTAGCTATTTTATGTATTTATGCAGAACTATTATTTTATGTAGCCCTTAAGCACAGAAGGGTTGGTTATGAATGGCCTGCCAATGTTTCTGGCAAAGCCAGATTTTCTACAAATAAATTTGTCAGACTTCAGATCAAGACTGTCAATAGCATAGAATTGTGCTGTGAGAAGTCACCAGAGCAGTTGCTTAGGCTACTGCCTCATTTCAGTTGTGCTATCTTACATGCATTCGGTTTTTTAAATACTTTATTTTTTCTTAATTTTTTCAAAAATTTTAATGTTTATTTATTCTTGATAGAGGAAGATAGCATGCAAGCAGGGGAAGATCAAAGAGAGAGACAGACACAGAATCTGAAGCAGGCTGTAGGCTCTGAGCTGTCAGCACGGAGCCCGACACAAGGCTTGAACTCACTGTGAGATCATGACCTGAGCTGAAGTTGGACGCTTAACCTACTAAGCACCCAGGTGCCCCTTAAATATATTATCTTATTTTATATTCACTACTACCCTAGGAAGAAACCTGGGCAATGTGTTATTCTCCCCACTTTGCAGGCAAAGCACAATGATACTCCCCACCCCCACCCCAGGTTGGGTTAGTGGTAGAGGTAGAACTCAAGTCTCATGACTCTTGACTTTCAGCCTACTGTTTTGTTTTCTGTATAGCTATTGTCCTTTGTCACCAAATAGCCTCACAAATTTCCCTACATAGCATTACTGCATGTCACCTGTTACGCAGTGGTTTACACCTAGAAGAACCCAGACCTTCTGACTACTAGAGTTCAGTGATCTGTCATTAATCTCCAAGGCTTCATTCCCTTCCCTCAACCAGTTTATGCACAACCAGTTCTGAAATGAGCAAACATATTGGGAGTATTGGAAGAAATAATAATTTTTAAATGCTCATTTTCTCCTCCCCCTCCCAAATCTGCTCAAGGAAATCAGAAGTTCAGTTTGCCAAATGTTGCAAGAAAGGGCAAGATTAATTTTAAGTCATAAGCTAACAGTTGAGTAGTGATGAAGGAAAATAAAACTCTTAATCTATAAGACTCTCCATGTAGAACCTGAGGCTTATCCCCCTTCACCTTTCTCCTTTGCGTGAGTGTTATTCACTTATTTTCACATGCAATAACTTGAGGAATAAAGGGGTATGGAGCAGGGTGAGGGATATGAGCGAAGCCACAGGGCACTAAAAATGAGAAGGAAGGAACTCTGAATCCCTGTGGGCAGCACATGGCATCTTTACAGGAGTAGGTCTCCAGCTAGGAGCAGAACTTTCGTTTCCCATCTGATGATCTTTTTTTCACCCAATGAAAGAGTTCATAAAGAAGAAGACACAAGGCGGGAAGATGTTTTCCTTTAAGATTCTTCTTTGGTTGATAAAAAAAAATTATAAAGAAGGACAAATTCCTCAATATTTGGGGAGAAATATTTCTTCAAGTTCTTTTACTTGGAAGTTGAATGGGAACAGTGGAAGAGGGTAATTTGTGGTGGGGGGATTCATATGTTCAGTATGCTGTGAAGAAGTGCTCAAATGGAGCATGATTTGTCCTCTTGTTTCTTGGATCTGCCAAAACTAAAATATATCCCAGATCTGAGTTTAGCTGTGATTTTAGTTCCAGAACTTTAGGCATTTGGTACAACACACTTTCCTGGCGATGGTTGAGATTTAACCCTGAAATCAAGTTGTTATATAATTTAACAATCCCTATCCCTGTGTATGCTGGTGGGAAATACCACTTTATTATTTTTTTAAATGTTTCTGTCAATACAACTTTTATGCTTTGTACTGAATGTCTGTTGTAAGTCTTTAATTACTGTTGATAAATTTGTGATTCACTTTCAATAGTGAAAAAGGTATAAGGTTTTCTAAGACCTCCAGGTGCTAGCTACCTAATGGGCCTTCAGACAAGAGACTGAAATGTTAAAAGAGGTGAATTGGGATCAGATGGAGTGGAGGACTACATTAAACAGATGGAAAACAAAAATAATCCAAAGAAAAATATGAATGCTAAGATAATTAAGCTGATTATAAAGGAATTGCAGTGGCTAAAATTTATTGGGTACAGGTATCCGTAAGATCTGCAGCAAATCAGGAAAAGCCTCCAGACTGAATCCAGGTTAATGTCACCTTGGCTTTCTGGGGGAGGTTATGGTATTATGAAACTTCTCCTACTTACATGGGTTGTAAAAACAGAAGAGCCAGCCAAGAGGTGTCTGGGTTCCTCAAGTAACAGGTATGACACTGAAGTTAAGAGTTAAATCAGTTTTCCATCATTTGGGGATTTGTTAAACTGGTGTGAATTATTGTGAGAGGACAAATAAAAAAGGGACCATTTGGGTTTAGATTATGCTGAAAAATGCAAAGCAAGGGCATTAGGATCAGAAGATGGGGTTTGGAGTCCAGGCTGTACCTGTCAAGCTGAGTTGCATTGAGTGAGTTAGGTAGTTTCTCTAAGGCTCAGTGTTCTCTGAATTAAAACGAATCTAATAACAATGGCTATTTTGAAACTCAAGCTACCATATACAAATGCATGTTATGAACTCTGCAGTGTTAGTCACTGTTTTTATTCTTTTCTAGTGCTGACACCAGGTTATGAATCAAAAGGGGAAACAAAACAACACACCCTATTCCATTTGGGGGACAAAAAAGATGGTAGCAAATATTGCTTTTACAGTATTTTCCCTTTCTTACTTCATTTGGATCTTTGAAAAGCTGCATTTATTTGCTGTTATGGCTTTACCCTCCAAAGCTCCTGTATTTGATGTTTTTTGGCCCTTACACCCATGTTAAGAACTGGGAGAAAAACAATTGTTGTAGGCCTGCCCACTCATAGCTTAAGGGAGCAAGTTGTAGAACTTGACCATAGCCCTTGGGAACTTAAATTCCACTGACTACAGGTGGGGAACCATGTTTTGGTTTTTTGTTTTGTTTTGTTTTTGTTTTGTTTTTGCTTTTGTTTTCAGGATTTTTAAATTAAAAAAAAAGAAACTTTTTAAAGCAATGTGGTTTCTGCCTGCTCTTCCAACAATACAATGGCTTGGACTTTTGTGGGTTGGGAAACAATTAGAAAACAAAAATAATGGATCTTGTACAATTCAACAAGCCCCATATGGGAATTTCCCAACCACACGGTCCTGTAGGATCATGGCTAGTGTGCCAGAGACATGGGCTAACCCTCAGCTTTATTCATACCAAATAAATAGTCGCTCAGTCACCGAGGTAAATGAAATAAAGGTAACCATTGACACTACCATTGCCATTTTTGAAATGCGAATTCTGAAAGAAATATGGCAATTTAGTCACCAAAAGGTGTTTGTGAAATAGCACGGTGTCAGCTCATCTCCCTCAGTAGTTACTAGATAAGAAACCAAGATGAATAACTTTTAGGAACCAAACTAAATATTGTTTTACATCCTTACCCTTAGTAATATCTTATTATTCACTAATATTTACTTGAAGACAAGGATCACTTTATGAAATGGAACACATACAATGCTTAACAGGGGTATAAAGCTTATAACAAAGAATTTTTGAAATTATATTCCAGGACAAATTTAGAACTGCTTTTTGAAGAGGGTAGCTCTATTTTGGCCAGCTTCATTTAGAAAATTTTTAATTCTTAATAGTAACCAGATGATTTTCTTTTGCCTGAATTTAAACCCAAAGATTCTCAGGATAAGAAGACATCTCTCCATGGGTTCTTCCGTCTAGATGGCTTTTCTGCAATGTTGGAAAGTTTTTCATGGTGGCATTTCAAGAAACTGAAGAAAGGCCTTATTTCGCATCTAGGCCTTTATTTCCCATGTTCTGACTTTGCCAAAATGTAAGTACATTATTGGACTCTTCTCTCAGTCTCAAGTCTACTTGAATGCCTATTCAAATATCCTTAGGTTATTCAGTCATCTCTGGTTGAGAGCAAAAGTGGCCATCTTCAGTATATCCATGAGAAAAAAAGTATCCCAGGATTTCCTAGAGTATCTTAAGGCCAAAATTTGCACATAGGGGCACTTTTAAATCATTTACTAAAAGGCATTATGTAGAGGCAAATTACAGAAAGGTTTCTCTCCATTGACACTAGGGTTCATGGTCAGTGAACCAGTAGGCTGGATTTCATCCCACACCTGCCCTGGCAAGGCACTTTTGCACAGTGCCCAAAACAGACTACCCTATAGGGCATCCTGGCGATATATTCATCTTTAACTGTTCCTACTGCATTCATGCTGAGGCCACAGACATCTGAAAAAACACTGTAGGCATAATTGCTACAGAAACAGAAATCTCTCCAATTTCTGCCTCACAGGTTTCCTTCAAATATTCACTCTCTTCTAGTCTCTGTAGTTCTTTCTATCCCACTAAAATGAACCCAAGTTCTCCCTCTCCACCCAGTGATTATCAAACTTTTTAAAAAAATTTTTCTTAATGTTTGTTTATTTTGAAAGAGAGAAAGAGAGACAGAGCACTGGTAGGGGAGGGGCAGACAGAGAGGGGGACACAGAATCTGAAGCAGGATCCAGGCTCTGAGCTGTCAGCACAGAGCCCGAAGTGGGGCTCCAACTCATGAACCATGATATCATGACCTGAGATGAAGTCGGACGCTTAACCAACTGAGCCACCCAGGTGCCCCAATTCTCAAACTTTTAACATGAGTCCCACCTACATTAGGCAAAAGGCTCCAGGATTCCCACACTCCTCTAGTCTTTCCTACTTTTCAAAGAATTTTCTGATAGCAACAAATTGTTGCTGTGCAAACACATTTTGTTCAGATTATGTAACTATTAATCTGCGTTAGCAATATTGCTATAGATGGTTTCTATGTGAACTGCAATCCATATTTGTGTTACTGTTGTGTTACAGAGAACTTATAGGTCATAAATTATGGCGATCTATATAGATATCACTATCCTAACATGGGGTTAATCAAACAATATACCTCAAACAAAATAGATGATGATGAAGATAGAGAAGGGTAATTTGTAATTAAAAAGCAGGAATAGTAACCACAGAAAAGAAAAATCAACTCAATATAACACTGATACTGATAACAAAACAATCTTCCCCCAAATTGAGGATCCTTCAACAATCTGCCCATGCATATTTATAGTGGGAGTTTGCAAATATTGCCAAGTGTTGCCTGGCAGCCAGGTGAATAGTTAATTAAGCCCTCAGTAAACCCTAGTTATGTGCTAAATTCTTATTTATGAATACCAAATACTACCAACTCCTAACAATTTTGCAGATATTAGTAAGTAGCTTTTAGAGACACACACACAGACACACATGCACAGACTGAAAATCTAGGGCATCAAGGGCTATTTGCTAGTAAGATCAAAAAAAAAAAAAGACTTACATTTGGGGATCAGTTTGTGGAACATCAGGAAAATGTTTGTGGTCTCCCAGTTGGCTAGAGTCCATACCTTGAAAATCACTGCTTGGTAGTTGGCTTGGCTTTTTGACTCAGCTGCTCAAGATGCTGGATCACTTGTTTCATACTCTACAGGTACAAGGACATCGTGACCTTGTGCCTTAACCAGCTCCCTGAACCCCAAATCCCCCAGTCTCTCTCACTGGAGTCCCTCCCTGGGAAGGAGAATCAGATGTTACCCACTAACTGGGCAGACTCCCAGTTACCACCCTGTAGTATCTGTGATGGCATAATGGGAGGCCTTGAGTGAAACTTGGTAAAGGGAAGTCAGGAGACTTGGTCACAGGCCACCTCTGCCTTGGCAGCTGTTTGACAGCAGGCAGGTTGCCTCACCTCTCAGCTTAGACATCTCCTCT